>VZSE01003456.1:247894-375957 GCA_013398275.1 Promerops cafer | reverse complement strand
TATATATATATATTTTTTTTTTTAAGAGGCAAACTTCTGTGCAACTTAACTTGTATGCTCAAGAAGTTTTTACTTGACAATTTTGAAGGAAAATGGTATACTTTTGCTAAAGAAAGAATTCTGCAAATGTTCTTTTATCATGGGTAAACACGAACATGATTTTGTGTGTGCAGTGTTATATATTTTATATCAGTTATTAGGGATTATGATCAGCAAAGGAATTTCTGCTTGTGTTTACTATTAGGGTTAGATATTTAAACCAGGAATTGCATACAAATTTTGTGAATTTCATAGACACAGTATATCAGTTCCATTTCACTGTTGTACACAGCGCTACAAGAACATAGTGAATGCTCTTGCAAACTTCAAAGGTGAAATAGATTAAATAAGTTTTTTGTAAAATAAATTTGAAAGTTCGGGTGAGATATGTGATCCCATAGATTGTGAGCCTTGCAATGTCATGGATTTTACAAATGCATGGCACCATTCATCTGAATTTGTCTGTAGAGCTCTAGATGACTGTCTGCTATTCAGCTAAAATAGAAGAAACAGGCTCTGGAGTCATCATTAGCCAAGATTCACAGGTGCCTCATGTAGAAACCCTCTTTATAAAGCTTCACTGCTCTGTCAGAACACTAATCTATTCAGTGCAGAGAAATTCTGCCTTTCACAGACAGAGGGTCTATTTTTGTCTTTGAAGTTAATCCAACCTTAAGTTGCAGCAACACTTGGAAACCCAGATGCAGAAATTCTGTATAGACTTCCTTTTAAATATTCATGGCTGGAAACCTGTTTCTCTACTTCTATCATTTGAAGTTGAGTATTCTGGCTTTTATGGACTTTTGCTCATCTCTTAATCCACAAGTAAAATGTTTTCTCTCCCACACAGTTGATGTTATATCCAAATGTGGATATACATAGAGGAGTAGTCAGAATATGCAGCAGATGGTCAGCAGAAGAAATAAAAAATCACTTAATGTGTAACAACCAATACCAGTGGCAAGACTCATTAGACCATGGGCTGGACTCAGCAAGACAGAAACTGCTGCTCAAGGGTTTTGCAAGGTATCAAGGGCTAAATTGATGAAACAGAAAGTCTGCATGCTGGCCTGGGATTTGCTACATTGGTCTCTGCACAGAGTTTATTTAACTGAAGTTTTGTCAAGGAAGGCTGGGCCAGCCCCGTCAGCAGCTCAGCTTTCCATTTCCCAGTGCCTTGCTCCCATCTTGGACACATTTGCCAACTGTCTCATTTATATTTATACTCTATCTCAGCCATCACTCCAGGAATGATCCAACCCAGTAGTGCTTGCTGCAGATAAGGCACTCATGAAGCAATCTACACAGATGGTAAGCTATCAACTTACATTAAAAAAATCATCAATTATTGTTCCTAATTTTTTTCCAAAATTAAGGAAGCTTTGTTCAAAAATCTGTAGAAAAATATATGAACAGTTTCAAGGACACGATGCCTTTGGGCTCTTTTAAGGCCAATTAAAGAATTGTTTAGGATTTCATCTTAACTATCAACAAGTAATGTCTTAAATTTTGAAGATTTAAAGAAAACCACAACAAATTAATAAAAGTTTAAGGAAATTATCCTGATTTCAGATCGTATTGGAAATACCACTGTTTAAAATAAGAAATAGAAATATAATGAACAAAGTCTAACCAATGTTGACAGAGATTTCTAATTGCATTTTAAAAGGAAATGCATTTCAAAAAGTTAAATTCATTCCAAACTTCTTTTTTAACACAAAGACATACATTAATTTCAATTAATGCAACAAATGCTGATGCTTGCCGTACTTTTATGTAACAGGAGAGGTTTGAAGACATATTGAAGCTTTTCCTGTCATATGGGTAGGGCGAATTATCTAAGAATCTGAATTACTAAAAAGCCACATAGGAAAATAATAAAAAAAATTAAAACTTCAAGGGTTTTTAATAACAAAAACACGGAGAAAATAAATTTTGTGGTAAATATGGTGGCAGCTTCACAATGGGAAAGAAAACTTGCCTTTCTGTAGAGGTTGTAATTACATTTATAGTTTCTTGAGTTTTAAGCAAATAGATTCATTGCAAAGTAACCAAAGAAAAGGTGATTCTGGGTAGAATTCAGAGAAGGCTTTAGTTTGGTTTGGGTCGTCTTCTTACTTTAATATCTCAACAATTGAGATAAGTCAGTTATTAAAGATAATAAAATATAACTACGTTAGAAAATTAGCAAGTGTCACCTTTTGTCTGGAGTGCCATTAGTTCTGCTCCTAGCAATGGTAAATCCTTTATTTTATACTCACCATCACCTATAGTTTCAAAGATCGGTTTCTAGAAGTCTGATAATATTCTGACCGGGATAAATTCCTTACAAATTAATTGGAATTAATGCCTTCCGCAGCTGTGCTTTGTCATGTTCTACTTGAGGAGAAGTTTGTAATGGTCTGTGCTTGTCCCTTTTAAACTATTGCACTGACTGTATTTCGTTAATGTGTCCCAGAGTCCAAAATAAGGGGTAAACAGACTGTATGTTCTGAATCAGCATTGCCTTCCTGGGATAGATCACATGGGATCTCAGGAAGAGATTTCCATGAGTTCCTCATATGAATTCTGATGCCTTTCTATGGAAAAAAAACCCCTTCCTGCCATTTCCTGCAGAGTTGTGGGTTGAAGCCATGGGACACAGATGCGTTGAACATTTGATTTTCTCTTTGTCATTGGTGATTATGCAGTTGTAGGATAAGGAGACAACTGTTCAATTCCAAAACACTGGTCAGGATGTAATGTGGAGGAAGGAAACCTGATAGCAAGGCAATCTTGTTTTCATTTAAAAGGTTGCTTTAAGGCCCTGATCTCCTTCACTTGTTGGTGCAATAAAATTCATTTGCATTCTCTCAGACTGAAGCTTTTCTGTTTCCTGCCTAAAAATTATTCTAAAATTAAAGGTTTTTTAAAAGAGTATTACTGATAACACAGTCTTTATGTTCATTTTCTGAAGAATATTTGTGCCATTTCTCCAAAAGAAGAAAAACATGGGAAATTTGCATCAGTGTAGGTCTGTGCCTTTTGTACAAGAAAAAAAGGACAGGGAGGATGTAGCTGGAAGGTGCTTGGAGCAACCTGGTCTGGTGGAAGGTATCCTCTACCCTTAGCAGGGCATGGAACTGGATGAGCTTTAAAGTCCCTGCCCACCCAAGACTGAAGGATTCCTGTTTGTCAGAATCTCTGGGTGCAGTCCTGGGGCTATACTGAGTTTGTAAGAAACCTATCAGGGACATAAATGTTCTGGCAACACAGACTATGAGCAAAGCTTTTCACAGGGTGACACCTGTGCACACAGCACATGTCACACCACAACCAGCAGAGAATAAAACAACACTGTGTTTATTCTTTATCATGGACTTGCTTTCACCTCTCCAGTTGGGATCCCTGCTACAGAAAGGTGACATTTGTTGGCAAGACAGTGCAAGCCTGGACCTGCTACTGATTCCTGTCCCTCTAGGAGCACAGAGGGATGGATGCTCCTGGGCTGTGTGCCTGGCACCTCTCTGGAGGGATAAATTCATTCCAAAACAGGGGAAGGCAGGAAAGGAGAAGGACAAGGGGAGGGGGCAAAGGCACTCATGTCATACCCCTGCTGACAGCAGAGATGTTGCTATTGCTCCTTGGGGTAAATCAAGGTACGTTGTCTTTACCAATCAGGATACAGCTTCACACATGAGATACTAGTAATGAATTTTTAATTTGAAAACTTTAATTTTTCAGAGGCTTCTTTATGTTTCTAAAAAAACCCTCCTCTTGTATATAATTTTTCTAATGTTTTTGTTCATAAATTATGCTTGAAAGTATCCATAGTAATTATGCACAAACTAAATTCTTATCTACCAGCTCAACTTCAGAAAAATTGAATGCTTCCCTACACTTTACCCTTCAACTTCTTTCTATCCATTTATTTTGGTCTAATCAAGATCATATGAGCGAATAAAGAGAATATATTACACCAAAAATTAACAAAATTCTGTTTTACAGAAGACATAATAGATTGCAAATAAGACAGAGTTATTAAGTTTTGATAATTATGAAGCTGACATATATATGTTTTTTTTTCTTTCTTTGTGTTGCAAATGGAAAAACAGCCTAGTAGGAATCAGTCATATGAAACTTTGCATAATTTTTTTCATAAACTCATGGAATGGTTTAGATTGGAAGGAACTATAAACTTTATCCAGTCCCACACCCCTGCCATGGGCAGGGACACCTTCCACAAGCCCAGGTTGCTCCAAGCCCCATCCAGCCTGGCCTTGGACACTTCCAGGGATCCAGGGGCAGCCACAGCTTCTCTGGGCACCCTGTGCCAGGGCCTCCCCACCCTCACAGGGAACAATTCCTTCCCAATAGCCCATCTAATGCTACCTTCCTCCACTGGAATATTTGTTGTGTTGTGTTTTTATTCCCCCCCCCCAAGTTTGTAATGGTTTATCCCCTGTTGGTTGTACCCACCCCATTTCCCCTGTCTGTCATTGTAACTCCACCCCATTTTCTCAAATGTTCCCCTTCAATCATTGTAGCCTTTCCCTCCCCAACCTGCCTGTCACATTTAACCCCTCCCCTTTTTCCAGAATGTTCTCTGTTACTCAGTACCCCATTGGTATATTTGCCCCCTTCCTCCATCCCTTTATCCCCCACTGGACCCCACATTGTAAACCCCTCCTCTCTCTCCCACCCTGGAGCTACCCCATTGGTCCCAGAACTGTACCCACCCCCTGATTCCACCCCCTTTTTAAACCCTTGCACAGAGATGTTTGGGGCTGTTTCTGTCCCTGAACCCTCCGCGTAGAGCTTTTCAACCCCAGACCCTACAATAAACCTTCCTGGAACTTCAGCCTGACAGGCTCCTCGCTTCCTTTACCCTTGTCTGGATTGTGCTTGCATCTGTGATTCCCTGTAACCCAGGGAACGACTGGCTGTCGGCGTCATTACCTGCAGTCAGTCCCCACACTTCACACACCGCCTGCGTGCTTGTTATACTCCGTGAGGGGAGGACAGCTAGCCAGGACGCAGGCAAGCGCGTCAAATAATTCACCATTATTTTCTTTTGTAATTTCCCAGTTTAAATTGGAGTTACGTGAACATTTCAGCCACTTTGAAATTGTATTCCAACAGTTCATCTCTGGAGGTTTTTCCTTTGCCTCCTGAATTGTGTGAGTTCTCCTGCAGTTTACTCTGCATTATAAAGGGATTATGGAATTCTTACTACAGTGGAAGGAAACCCTTTTTTCCAATGAGCCCAGTATTTTCACATCACAGGTCTTGATCCTAAACTTGGTGTTGCACATGTAACGTGAAAGAACCTCTGCCTTTTTCAATAGGCCGCCTATTCTGATTTTAGAAGGGAATTCTCTGGTGACTGTGCAATTATCACAGTTAAAAGAGACTAATAAAATTACGTTCTTGGATTGTTTTTAATATTTTCCAAAATTCTTTGTAATTATTTATAAATAAATTTCAATCTGTAGTGATGCCATCTACAACTTTACAGGTGTGCATGATGTGAAAACACACATTTTTAAAGCTGTGGCACATGCACTGCTTTCATTTGCAGTCATTGATTTGTCACTGCGAGAAGCTGCGGGACAGCTCTGTCACCACACTCTTCACACACTGCTGTCCCAGCGGGTTCCAGATGGTTCCAGCTGGTTTGCAGCTGGCTCTGAGCCCCTCCACTGTCCTAGGGGTGCTGGGGAGTGGCCTGTGGAGAAATGCAGTAGAGAACAAGAATTCACTTGAGCTAATTTTTAAGGTGTCTGAAGTGCTCTGACTTGGACCAGCACGTTAGATATCATTGCTTCTTCAGACAACATCACACGCTCATGTTAAACATCAATTGATTTTTGTTAGTTTGCTTTAATCTCACTGTAACATTTTGTTAGAGCCAAAGCAGAACAGTTTTTGCATGAGGTATTATTCATTTCTAGACTGCGATGGCAGAATTTAATACATCTAGAACAAGTTAAAGAATTTGATTAAAAAAGAGGATGTGCGTACAAATGAGGGATGTACAGATATTTAAGGGAGAAAAATGTTTTGTTAGAGCCTCGTTCAGAGAAATGACAAAACAGCCCATTACAATTGCTCTCTAATGGTAGATTTAGCAAAGACAGAGCAGTGAGGAAGAGAGGCCCCCCCAGCCCCTCACACACAAAGCATGGGAAGAGCACTGGAAGCTTCCCCTGAGCACAGAGCAGGGCCCAGCTGAACCCCGCAGAACCCATCCCAAGAGGACAAAGCCCACAGACCCGTACCCGTTAGAGCGCTGCCGCATTCCCAGCCCCTCGCCCGGCCAGCTGGAAGAGCTGGGGCTGTGGGCAGGGCCAGCAGCGATGGCTCTCCTCAAAGAGCTGGGGAGTGAGGAGCGGCACTGGTTGGATGATTGCCAAGCCAGGAGTGGTGGGGGCAAGAGCCTCTCAGAGTTCGGTTCTTGTGACCCAAAGAAACTGGAGTCTAACAGCGGCCCAGGACAACTCCTAAGGCTGTACCTCCAAGACACAGATCAATCAGTGTCCCATGGGGAAGACAGCAAGGCCCAAGAATGGTGGCAGAAGAAGAACAAGGACATCAGCATCCACACCATCTGGGTCAACCCCCTCTGCCCAGTGCTCATGGTGGAGCCCTGCTCGCTGGAGGCAGAAGAGGCAGACTCTGACCTGCCCAGCACATCTCCTGCCCCAGCAGCTCCCATGGACACTTGCAGGGATCCAGGGGCAGCCACAGCTTCTGTGAGCACCCTGTGCCAGGGCCTCCTCACCCTCACAGGGAAGAATTTATTTCTTATAGCTAATCTTCTTACATACTGGCCAGATAGAGAGCTTGTTCCCAAAAATATGTGTTTTGGAAGTCCGTAACAATGGGATTTGTGCATTCTGCATGTTAGAAGCTTATATTTATAAGGAATGAGAGACTAGACATTGCACGTTATGAACAAGTCAGATACAGGCTTACAGTACTTTCCAAAGCATCTTTAAAAGCCAAAGGCTTGAAATTCCCATCATCTACAGGACTGAAACTATACAATCTTCAAATTTATCTATTCAAAGCAACTATATGTTTTTCTGTGAGATGACCTGGGGCACAACCCTGAAGGTTAAAGAATGGTGTTTGATGTCCCCTTGAGAAGCTGGTACCTCACCTTCTGAGCACAGTAAATTCCATATGACTTAACCCAGGTGAAGAATATCGGACACTCACTAGTCTCTGTCCATTTCCATGTCAATGCATGTCTCACAGTTCTTCTGCTTGTTTGACTGAGATTTTTTTCTGATTCTGGTCATGAAAAGCTAATTTTCAGTGTTGACAGACATGACCTGACAAGCAGAGACCTCACTGTCAAAGCGAGGCATCGGAGCAACGAAAGGTTTTGCCTGAAATATGGATATGCCTGGCAATACCCCACAAGTCCAGCCTTCATCTCCCTTTTTCCTCTGTACTTGTGTCAAAGCTTTCTAGCGCTTTGCATTAGTACCATCTCCCCACAGAAGAAGGGTACTTGCCCTTCAAACAGCACAGACAAGAGAAGGGTTTATATTACAGCAGTTCATGGCAGCCTGGGCTGGGACCCCTCTGTGACAAACACCCTGGCTGTCCCTGTGAAGGGACACAATGGAAAAAGAGAATGAAGGAGATCAGATCTAGGCCAGTCTGGGGGACTGTGCTGGCTACAGACTGAGGGGCTTTGGTGGCTCCCAGAGGATTCCTGACCACAGAATCACAGAAAAAACTGAGTTGGAACGGACCCAAAGGGATCATCAAGTCCAACCCCTGGCCCTGCCCTGGCACCCCAACAGTCTCACCCTGTGCATCTCTGGGAGCGTTGTCCAAAGGTTCCTGGAGCTCTGGCAGCCTTGGGGCCGTGCCCATTCCCTGGGGAGCCTGTTCAGTGCCCACCACCCTCTGGGGAAAGAACCTTTCCCTGAGCTCCAGCCTAAACCTCCCTGACACAGCTCCAGCGATTCCCTGGAGTCCTGTCCCAGGTCATGGAGAGCAGAGATCGGTGTCTGTCCCTCCTCTCCATTCACAAGGAAGTTGTAACTGCAGTGAGGTTTCCCCTCAGTTTCCTCTTCCCCAGGAGACCAAGTGTCCTCAGCTGGTCCTCACACGGCTTAACCTTGAGGCCCTTTACAATCCTCATGGTTTCCTCTGGATGCTCTACAAGAGATTTAGATCTTTCTTATATTGTGGTGATGCTGAAGACAAAGCTCATTTTTACTTAGTTTGTACGCGTCTCACTTAATAACTCATAGATGATAAAAGATATGCCCTTATGGTAGATTTTATAATCTCCCTGTTCAAATATGCTGTTATTATACAGGAAATCTGGACAATACTAAAACTTTCTGGACCTGGGATAGCCTGAAGCCCAGGGTGCTCCAAGATCCAATATCTCCTTCTGGTGTCCTTTCCTGACCTCCAGCTGCATTTACGGTGTACATTATGCTGAAGGTGGTGGGGTGCTGTCCAGAGAGACTCATGGCCACCATGTCACATGTCATAACTACAAACACAGATGGTCAGCAGGCCAGGGGCATACAGGAGCTGCCAAGTCCAGAAATGTGTGCCAGGATCTATCCACATGTCAAGTAATTACTTTAAAGTGTAGACTTCCAAGCCTTGTGAGTCACCGCAGTGCTGGCTCTGATGTTGTTTCTGCAAGTGATTCATGTGGATAGGTGATGAAGATGTCTTTAAATCTGGCCTGAGGAAAAGTCCTTTACAGCAGTTTGGTCACAGCAAAAGCCAAAAGGCCAAAGGCAAGATCTTCAGTACTGTGCATCTACACTGGGGAGTAAATGTGCTGACTACTTTATAGGTGAAATTCTTTAGCAGCTTTTTCTGCTAAAACCCATGTTTTTCTTTTTTTTTCTTTTTTTTTTTTTTTGTTTTTGTTTTGTTTTGTTTTGTTTTGTTTCAACACCATGTATCTATAAAATAAAATGTTATTTTAAGCACCTTGTGTTTAATTTTTTTCAAATTTTCAGGTTGGTTGGATCAATTGAACTACAAAATTTGCCTGGGGGAAAAATCCAGAAAGTTTGGACCTTTGGGTTAGAAACAGATGTTTTGTTAGATGGAAGGGACAGAGGCAATTTGAAGTGGTAGCAAATTAGTGTCAGCAGATCTGAAATAAATGAACACTATAGAAACTGTTTCATGAGGGAGAAGAGGAAACTGAGCCCAACTCTCCACTTTCTCAGAACTGGACTGCATAGAAGAAATTCATGTTCCAACAGAGTACATGATTTCTATTCTTATCACCCTGTCACTCATAGAAGTGAGCCCACAAGAAAGTCACTCTCCTTGAACAGATGATTTCCTTGAGTCATGTTCTGCTGTTGCACTTCTGAATAGTGACTCCTTTGAAATGTTGTCTGAATATCCAGCAGCCACAGATAATGTGTGGGCAATACAAGTCACATCTGTTATGTCCTTTTAAAGTATAGGCTGTTTGCCATGTGGTCAGTGATTCAGTAATCATATTTTAGTATTGCAAGTCTCAGAACAAGGAGTAACTCAACACCCTGCAATATTAAATCAGTGAAGATATCGTATATCTTCAATATGATTAAATCATGTATCATCCTGTATTGGTATAACACCTTTCATGTCAGATGAATCTTACTAAGATGATTTTCTTTCTTTTAACATCCTGTGATAAAATGGAAACTATATTGCCAAAACACTGCTTTTAGGGGACAGTAGCACTGGTAAGTTTTCTGTAGTTGAAAAGGACAAAACATTAGTGTGGAAATGTGATTTCATTGCATATATTGCACATCTGGTGTTTCCAAAGCAGAAACACTCCTGCCCTGTGACATTAATATAAACTCTCTACTCATTTCACTGTCTGACATGCTGAAATTACTTCATTCTAATGTTGCTATTCATGAAAAATACCAAAAGTGGAGTTGAGGAGCAGTTGGAAAAATTTTCATGGGTAGCAGGTGGTCAAGAGCAGCCTTCATGAATGTGCAGTAAAGTGCGGCTCCATTAGAACCCCAAATCTCTTTGAGAGGAAAGGTATTCCAAGGACAGGTGCCAAGAGCAGGCTGCCCTGTGTACATATAGCTCCTAAACCACATGTGAAAACACATCTGTACACAAGGGTTTATCTCTGCTTCTCCTTGTTATCAGACCTATTACTTGCAGGGCTCCAGATCATATTTTTATGTATGTCACGTTAGTTTTAAATAACTCTAATCCCCAGTCCAATTAAAGGTATCACCTCGAAGCAGATCATTTTATTTCCTTTGAGAACAGATGCAGACTTAGTATTTGGGTTAGTAAAGCAATCACTACCAAACTGACCTTCGTTTTATCTCACACGCTTTCATCTTATCACTTTCCTTGTCTGTGGCATGCAACTTTCAGCTGGGCAGTTGGTGTGTCAGATCCAATCTAAATTTCCACTAGACAGGCATTCCTTTACATTAAAATTTTAAATCCATTTTTGATTCCCAAATGCAATATCTTAATTGGTGCAGAAAAAATAAAAATCTTTTTTTATTTTCTTTTTTTTAAAATATACTAGTAATGACACATTTTTCTTGGAACCACTTTTGTTTAGAAACGTCTCTGTGATCCTTGTCCTCTATTAAAGATGTTCTGAAATCAGACAAAATACTGTTAATTTAGCACCTCATGTTCAGAAGAATCATTTACATTAGACCCAGTCCATCCAGAGGAGCTTGTACTGTCATACACTGTCTTTCTAAAATGTAATTTTCCTCTAGACTCACTGCTCACCTTCATTCCAGCAGCCTGTTAGGTGACGGATAATTAGATTTTTTTCCCCTTACATCCAGTGCCACAAATGCTCTTTAAGAAGAAAAGTCTCTGTGTGATGCACGGAGAAACTTTCATAGCTTGAACTCTGTGTCTTCCTTAGTGGAATATTTTATTCCTTAGTAATGTTGTGCCCATGAATCAATTACATATATAGCAAAGCAATCTAAAGTAGCTGATAAACAACTTTGGGATGTAAGTAACTAGGCCTGCATTATATCCTGAGGGAGTGGGATTAACCTGCACTATGCCTTTTATTTCTTATGTATTTCATTCTGGAGAGTTCTGAAGGAAACAGGTTTCCAGGCCTCAGTGTTCTGATGGACTGTGTTTACAGAAGCTGTAAAAAAGTCATCTATTTTTAATGTTTTACTGCCTATGGACTGAAGAGAAGAATAAGACACAATTCCCCTTCTCTGAAGTATTTTTAGAGTATTCAGACTTTGTTGTGCTTCTAGGGCATGTGAATATTTTGATACATGAAATTCTAAACTAAGAGAGAAACAAGAAGGTGCAAATTCATGGCTCTTCCTTCTTCCATAGCTGTCTGTGGTACATTCTGTGGGAAATTCCTGAAAAAAATCTGATTTTAAAAAGCAGAATTTTTTCTGAAACTCTTCTGTTTGATATATCTATTCACTGCCTCTAGTGATGAACTCCTTCGAAGTCTACATTAGCTTCAGAGTATGCTGCTTTAAAAAAATAACTTTCATGGAGATAAGGACATGCTTCAAACATAAGGCTGCCAAGAATGACCTTCCTTCCAGAAACAGGGGGTTTTATATATTCAAATACTTATTTTAATGCTATTTATAAGTTTCGTCTGTATTTGTCTTCCGTTTCTGTTACTAGAATAAGATCCTTTTTAAAAGTGTCTGAACTATTGATATAATTTTCACCTTCACTTTAAATTATATGGTAATATTAAGCATCAAGTCTTTTCAAAAATTCAAATACTAACATTGTATTCAAAACTCCATGTTTTTGTGTGCACATGCCATACCTTGGTGTTCTAAGATTGAAATTCTTTTTTACTTGAGATGCTGATAATCTTCATTTGCAGCTTATTGCACCAGGTTTCCATTTAGTAATTATGCAAGGAAGATGCAATTTTTTCCCACTGACTTACTACTGTATTTACATTACCTTTTTCCTTTTAATATTTTTGTTTATGTCTTTATTAAATCACAGATGCTGCTGATTAAATTAGACCTTAAGTGATGCTTTTTCATTATGAAATTATTTAAAGTGCATACGGATAATGTTCATACCTACAATAATGTCCTGTACTGAGTGTACTCACTTAAATGGATGATTAGTGAAGGAACCCACTTGAATGACACAAAAGGAATGAAATCAAGTTATAAACTGGCACTTCTGAAGGAAGAAATGAAAACTTCCCCTCTCTTCCGTGTCTTTCACTAGTGGTTGGATATTAAAGCAAATCAGAGGAAATCATTGCCATCCTTATTGAAAAGTATTTGGCAAAGGAAAGATTCTCCTTCTCCACCAAGACAGTTAGTATTTCTTTTAATGCTTTCAAGCACAGAGATTCCAGTCCTCTCACTTTGGTTCCATAATTTGGGTGGATGTGAGTGCCAGCACACCCCTAGCTCTGGTTCACATCAGGGGTTTCACTGACAGCAATTCAAGGGTAGCATCAAGTCTTCTGTTCCTGGGATTTTCAGTTTCTCAGCACAGTCATTGCATTTGAAATTAAACTTTACCTCTGTGTTCACCAAAACAGAAAGAAAACCCACTTTCCCTCCCCATAACACAATGACAACTGTATAACCACACCTTTGCTTGCAGCTTCACCTCTTCCCCTTGCCATATGGGAGCTACAGTGGCCCTGTACAGTACAACTGATATTTACTAATTCCCTCCACTTATTTTTTTTTACAAACAAAAAGGTTCAAATGAAAAGGTTCAACCTGAAGGTGATGTTAGATGAGAGACGGCTCACAGATGTCACCCTCCAGTATGGGTGTGAGTCAGCAGGCTCAGCCTAAGCCTGTGAGGAAACTTGCCCTCACCGATTAAGTAGGACATCGCTTTCTGATCTCATTTGAGGAAGATGCTGCTGGAATGCAGAGCTTGGACTAAATGACTAGTTTAGTCCTTTTCTCAGGGTGGATGCACTCCATAACAAATCCCCTCCAAAGATTAACCACTGCTCCTCACAGCTCATGATCCTAACCCAGAACTGCACAAGATGAGCTCAGGGCACACATGTGTTTTACACCTCAGCCTGATTCCTGCAAACCAAATGTGCTGTGCTCCTTGCACTGTTCAACAATCCTCCCATCTGTATTTTACACCACGTGCTGATTCCTCCAAAGCAAAATGTATTATGCCATCTCTCAACCACATTCCTGCATAAAAGCTGCAGCAGGAGCTGGCCATCGAGTAGGATAATGATTGCTGCATGCAGTGGACTCTGCCCAAGAAAACACAAGAATACTCCATGCTTTTAAGGCTGATGTGTCAATCGAATAAGAACATATTGGAAATAATCACTTCAGCCTCTTGAAGCAGCAAAGCCTCAAATTCATGGAGGCAGAAGCTCAACTAGTAGTACGACTGCAGAACACATTTCTTTTTCAGAGTGCATTGTTTTTTAATCTTGTTTTTATCACTAGAAATGGAATGTTTTATTAGTCCATCCTTTATACGCAACATGGGAGCAGATTACCTACATAGAAATTTCTCTGCACCTTGTTGGCTTTGAATTTTAGTTGGTATTTTTTTGTTGAACTCAGACAACCAGTAAATACTCCACTGATTACAGATTGATTGATTAATTCAGGTGAATTTTAAAAGTTACACTAAGCAGTGCCACAATGGAAATCTAAGGGTATTTGATGGATCTTGGCATGATCTGACTTTCAGGAAAAGGACCAAGAGTCTGTTTCATGTTAATGAAAGCAAGCTTAAAAGCTGGGCAGAACATCTGGAACTTGAAAAGATTTGCAGTGAACAGAATAAAACAAAAATTGTAATCCTAAACCCACCCCCAGTGTACACAAAAGTGCTGCAGTACATTGTTCTGACCACGAGTGCAAACTGAAAGAAAACTATTTGTACTTGATTCTAGCTGAAGAATATAAACTGTGTTCAAAAAGGAGACATGGAAATGTAGTTTCTTTAACCTGCAAGTTAATGGAGTCTTTTTTTGCTGTGAACAACGATGTTAGGAGAGGGTTCAATGGTATTTTGGTTTCAGAATTAGAAAATTAAAGTATTAATGTAATTTAGTATTATGATTACTAAGTGGCTTGGTCTTCAGGAAATGTAAAAGAAGTTGCAAGCAATTCTCTGTAACTCATTAATTAAGTCCCATTTAAAACAATCAGGCAACAATTTGTTTCATGTTCAGGAAAGAAATTTTGTGGCCAAAGAGATTATTATTTTTAGTAATTAATGATAACCTTGACCACATGCAGGAGCTCCTTCAGGCATGACCAAATGATTTCTGGCAGACTGCATAGATAAATCCCTATAAAAATCCAGTCTCAAAGAAAGTTTTCATGAATTACACTAAGCTTTGAGGACATACCTCCCAGTTTCATGAAAAACCAACCCTTACTCTCGAGATATTCCTTTAAAAATCCATTATACGTTATATGCTATTGATTAGTGAAATTCGGTGCAAAATTAAACATTAGCAGGTTTTACTCACTGCCAACACCATGACCTTTATTAAAAGTTGAAGCATTGCCTCTTTAATCTGTGTCTGAAAAGACATATGCCAGAAAAATACTATTGAAAATAGTATTTATATCTTCATTAACTTGATCTAATTTCTCTTTCCATAATAAAGTTCATCCAGTAGCAGAGCCCAAACACTAACCCGAAGGAGTTGTTTAGAAAGCCCTGGGAAAGAATGACATTTTGTTCCAATTCCCCCTTCCTGTTTGTTTGAAACCTAGACTATCCATAGTACACAGTCATAGACTGTCTTAGGCTGGAAGGGGCCTTAAAGATCACAAAGAAGTTTTTTCTGCTTTTATTTCTATCTTCTCTTGAACACACAAAAAAAATTGTACTGGGGTTTGTTTCTCTTATTCCACTCACTGTCTGCTGAAATGTTTGATGTTACAGCCTGAGCAATGGTTCCTGTTTCTCCATGGCATTACTCAGGTATTCATTCTACACTGATATTCACTTACCTGTTGGCAGGTATCAAAAATTCAGTGTTTTATCTGGATTAGGTATATTCTCATCATAAGGAATATCTGAAAACTATTCTGTCAATGTTGTTTTCTTTCTTCCTATTGGACTTTTGACCACTGATATTCCTTTATCCAATACTTTATCTTGATCTATCATATATTTTTTTTAATGGGCTTGGACATTAAACCAGGTTATTTTGACCTTTCCCCCTCACTTCTCATTTTAAAGCTCTTCTTATCAACCATAAAAGCCTGATAGTCAGATAGAATCCAACCTTTAGAAACTGTCTCTTTTAGCAAATGTATCCCACTGGCAAAGTATTCCCAAGCCTGCTTTAACACTGATATTTGAGTCATATGTTGCTCATCACTACATCATACGCCCTATCTCCCTCTGACAAGAAAAAATTTAGAGGAGTCACTAAAATGAGACATAATTAACTCAAAAGTGATGGTATTTCTAAGTTTGAATACACTGCAAAATCAAACTGCTATGAAAGTTTGGTGCAACTCCCTGTAAAACAGGCAGACTCATTGCTAGTAACATTTACTGTCACAGAATCATGAAATACCTTCAGGTTGGAAGGGATCTCAAGGATCATTTGGTCCAACCTTTTTGGCAAAAGCGTGGTCTTGAAAAATGGCCCAGCACCCTGTCCAGCTGCATCTTAAAATTGTCCAGAGTTGAGGAGTTCACTGCTTCCCTGGAGAGGTTATTACAGTGCCTGACTGTTCTCATTGTGAAATATTTTCCTCTTGTGTCCACTCGTAATCTTCCCAGCAGTACCTTGTACCCATTTCTTCTCATCTTTTCTATGTGACTCCTTGTAAAAAGGGAGTCTCCATCTTCTTTGTGTCTCCCTTTAAATACTGGAATATGGAAATAAGGTCGCTCCTCAGCCTTCTTTTCTCACAGCCAGGCAAACACAAGTCTCTCAGCCTTTCCTAATGGGGCAGGTTCCTGTTCTGGGATCATCTTTGTAGCCTTTGTCTGGACCTTTCCCAGCCTGTCCACATCTTTTTGGCACAGTGCCACATCTTTATATTAAAAAATAAATCGTGAAGTTGCAAGTTCTGCATTGAAATAAAAGAATCCTTTCTATAACAAGAAAGCTGTGTTTTGAGCAATCCTTGCAACTTTACATAGCTCACTTCATCTTTATCACTGCCATTATCTATGGCAACCAAATGTTGCTCCAAAGCCCTATGGAGGTTATTTTAGAAGACCTGATTATTTTAAATTATTTGAAATCTATTATATTTCGTTTTGGTGGGGGGAAAAGTGAGTCTGGGCTGTTTCTTGTGTTTTAAGAAGCTCTGGGCTCCTGAAGAAGTCATTCATGGTGAATTATCTCTTTGCAGGATGCTCATTCAGGTCTTGGCCAAGACACACCCAAGAGGATACAGGGCTCTGCAGTGATTATATAACCTCTCTTGGCAGAATGTTTTCTAATCATGAAATGACCCCATGAGTGAATTTTTGGTTTCAACTACCAGATCAGAGCACAAAGCACAATATGTAAAACAAAGGGGGCATGAAAGCCACAAGCACAGCCTCCTGAAAGAAGGGGGAGGGCCACCGAAAGGCAAAGAGGTATTGATGGTGCTTGAGCTTGCAACAGCAGAGTCAAAAGCAGGGGAGTGTAAAGTATCCCTGGCAGTTCTGGAACACTGAACCTAAACTAGATTTCTGTAAAATCAATGGAGAAACGTGCTAAATGCAGGAGTCACTGGACTATCCCACAATGCTTGTGCTCAGAAGAACAATGTCCTTAAAAGCTCATTCATTTCAGATTTACTGTAGTGTCATTGCACTAATTTCAACAAAGCAATTTTCGACCAGGAAACAAGTATACCCACTTTATGCTAATGTAGATTTGATTAGCTGGCTTTCAGGATCTCTTTCTGTTTCTAGGAAGGACTGAAACTCTTCTATTTTCTTTCCTCAGGCATCCTTTCCAATCTAATTCATATTTGATAAACGAGACGAGAAATCAATTGTGTGTAGTATACATTGTATAATGGCCCACAAAGTTCCTAAAACAGTTGTGCCTGCTCCAGAGCAGTTATTCAGGATTCTGTACACAATTCTTTGACACTGTTACACCTGGCCAAGTGCCACGGAAAACATGGCTCTGTAAAACAGAGGCAAACCAAATGGGATGATAAATCTGTGCTCGTGTCACTTCTAAGTTGCCTCCTATCCTACACAGTCACAAAAAAATCAGGATTTATTCTGAACTTCCCATTGTATTTAGGAAAACAGGAACAGAGCGATGTTGAAAGCAGGGACTGTTCAACTACAAACACGAGGACTGTACTCTGCCTGTATGATTCCCACATCCATGGCCTTGAGGAGATTTTAGCGCCAAGTTTGGATTTCTCAGGATTTCATAGAGCGTTCCTTACCTCTCCCTTGGCATGCGGATGAGTGGCTGCTTGTGGCACCTCTTGCTAAGGCTAAAGAGCTTGTGCACCGTTCTCTGGGCCTTGAGGAAGAGTTGCTTCATGCTGTTCTCCAGCTGCTCGTAGCGGCGTTGGAAATTAGAATCCATTGTCCACAAATGCATCACAGCAGATGTGTTCAGGAAATAATTCATAGGCAGCCTCTTCATAAATAATTTGAATTCATCTGAAAAAAAAATAATTAATAGTCTTTAATTATGCAACTGTGGTTATTCTTGCAGCAGAAATTAACTTCTAATTTGTTTTTTTCTTGAACCAGTTTTCATAAACTCAATCTTTGAAATTTTAAAATTGAGCATTTTAACTCTTTCAAACTAGAAAGACTAGATTTTTATTGGTAACATTAGAATAAAGACAGCAAAATCCAATATTCATATAACTTTTAAATTAATATTAAAGCAAATACAATCATTGTCCTTATTTCTCAACCTGGATAATTTGAAGATTAAATAAGAATCAGTTTCTTACCTTCAAATCCGGGATCTCAAAGCAAATGTGTTTTTAATGATCAATGTTGATTGACTCATTTGAAGAACATCAGAAACTGTCTTAACAGAAGTATATTCCAATACTTAGGACATGCAAGTAAATGTGATTTTACAGGCCATTTCTCTCATATATATGTTATTTCACCTGACACAAGCCATTAAATCAGACTTTCATAAGTATTTAAAATTAAAATGGAGCCTCTCAAAGCATTTTATGGTACTTCAAAATTTTATGACACTTCAGAAACATTCTCATAACTTCTTTTTGACTCTAAAGTGGTGGAAAGGAGTTCTTCAATCACAAGGTCATTGTTACTGGGAACATGCCATGCTTTTTGACTTGTTCTGGTGGCTCAGTCCACACAAGATACGTAGACAGAATCTTATTAACAGAGTTTTATGAATCAGGGAGTCTGTTTCCGTAAGTAGAATGATTTATAACTTCTGAACCTAAATAAACTTCCTTTAAAAGGGCTCCAGATACTGGGAAAATATGTGAGAATGAGTGGCACACTTGAATGCACGTTTGTCCTTTTTCTTTCTTGTTTTTGTATAACAGTATGTTTCCCTGCCTGCCCCTCTGCCTGCTGCTATCCTCCCACCCTTCACAGTCCATTTTTTTCTTTCAGCTTGTTCCTGCAATGAAGTCACTCATCCCACAGTTTGGCTTTCACCCTGCCAGATGCTCCTTTTGGATAGTCTGCATTTCAGCAGACTATGAGAAAGCAAAGATCCTGCTGCCTGAAGTAGCCTTCCTCTTAAAACGAAAATAATCATAATATTTAACATTGGTGTAATTTTAGGTTGCTCATGGAAGAGGGTTGATTGGGGAAAACGTCCACTTGATGCCTCAGGTTTTAGCTTTTACATTTTTCAGATTCTGGACTGCTTTAGTGTGTAATTCTGAACTTCATATTAGGGGATAGCAAGCTATCTTCATAGAGTAGGTAGACAAAACAATTTTTCTCTAGCTGGGGACCAAGAACAAGTGATCCAAATCTCAGGCCCAAGAGCATAAACAATGGCAGAATGAACAGAGAAAAACAAGAAAGAAGGGATTTCATAATCTAAAGCTATAATTGGACAATTAACTCCAGTATGCAAATAGACCAGAATTTATAAAGGTGGGAGACCTCATGACCCATCATCCATTTTTGTGACCATTTTGGGTTCATCTTGGGTTTAGCCCTGGCTGGGCTCTTGTACTGCCCAAGGTGTATCCATTGAGACCTTCTAATAAATACCTACTTTGTTCTTTAACTCTGTCTAGTCTCTCTTCTAGGTCAGCCTTGACAAGGCATCACACTCACATCAAAGAATACTCTATTAACATCTGTGTTCATAAGTCTGTTGGTATAGCTTTAGTTTAGGTTTTTTAACAAGATTTTTACACAAAGCAGGCAAAAATATTTTCTTT
The DNA here is from genome assembly GCA_013398275.1 of Promerops cafer. Lineage (NCBI taxonomy): Eukaryota > Metazoa > Chordata > Aves > Passeriformes > Nectariniidae > Promerops > Promerops cafer. The sequence goes on along the minus strand of VZSE01003456.1, from coordinate 356,578 downwards.
TTTATGGATGAAGAAAAAAAGATCCTTTGTAAGTAAGCTGTATTGACCCTTGACCACATCCTGAAGGACACAGGGCAGTGATGGAATACAATGGCCCCACTTCAGCAGAATATTTTCTGTGATGTGTGAAGACTCAAAACAAAAAGCATTGAAAGGTCTTCTGGAAGGTAGAAAATGAAAATCAAGGGGCAAAGATGATGATTTTATGTTTAACAAAGTGTTTTTAATAATTCCTCTGGGGATGTGTTGTTCATTTTGCCCTCACGGCTTCCTCTTTGCACAGCCCCTGTAATGTCCTTAGGGCATGAAGGAAAGGAACTGTTTCTTTTTCTTATCAACTATTTGGAGCCTTTTATCTTTTGCTTTTTCTCTTCCTTAATTTTGTCTAAGTTGGTTTTTATCCTTTGTCCAGCAAGAATGTTCGTTCCTGGGTGTACAGCTAAGAATTTGAATTAATGGGAATATTTAATAAATTCTACATTACTAGATGAGCATCTCTGTGACTCTTAGTGTAGTTTTGGGATAGACAGTTCTTTTTTCTCCTTCCCAAGTGAAAATTATTCCTTCCTTAGAATTATAGAATAATTTGGATCAGAGGGGACAATTATAGTCCAACCCTCACTGCAACGAGCAGACATCCTCCAATAGATTAGGTTGCTCAGAGCCCTGTCCAACTTTACCAACCTCTGATTCCTTGTTTGAAGTGACGTAACTTCCTTTTCAGTTTTAAGTAACTTTAGTCATGGGTTTGTTCCCCTTTGCCAAAGGGGAGGGGCACTGGGCTCTGTTGTTAGTTTAATCTTTAAACCACCAAAGCTTTGGGTCTGGCTGGGGAGGGCCTGATAAGCTTCAACAAACAAAAAGGGAGTTTTGGAGGTCTGGGATTTTAAAATTTACATGTTGGGAATCTAGAAGATATGGAGGACATAGTCAGACATTACTGCCTGGCAAATTTGGAGACACCCTCTCTGAGAAAACAATGCTAAGGGAACCACACAACTGGACAAATGAGCAGGAAAGGCAAAGGGACCAATATCCAATAGAAGATCATACACTATAACTAATGGAAAGAATTGTACAATGTAGAACCAAAGAATTCTTTGTTTTCTGTAAGTGTATAGAATGTGAAAAGTCTCGTAGTGGACATGTGTATTTGGAATGATTTCCAGTGCACATCCTGACCAGAATAAAGGAATGGCTGACTCACTGGCAGCTCAAAGACAGTGTCAGAGAGTTTCATTCCTTCCCAAGTTCAGTGACATCCTCACACTGCCCTTCCCAGCCCTCAGTCCCTCCCAGGTCTGCACAGAAGGTATGACACAAGGTTATGTGTGGCTTGTCCCATTGGCTTGGTAAAGCTTTCCATGTCTAAGGACTTAAAAAGACTGAAAATTGTAGGGTTTTTTAAGAACATAGGAAATAAGGTTAACTGAGCTGATAAAAAGTAAGTCCTGTACAAAGCACAGATCTGCAGCTTGTAAAAATCAGACAACTTCTACTAGATCTAGAGGACGGAGGGTATATATGTATATAAATATATACTCTGACACCTTGTGGGGCATGAGATCCCAAAGCTACATTCCTGACTACCTGCTTAATTCCTAAGGTCTCTTCCCTTCTGTTCCTCTGAGGCACTGGTATATCTCCTTAAAATGAGCTTCATGAAGCCAAAACAAAGGCAACTCCCTCAGGGAAAAATAGGCTCAGATGATGCCTTTTCAGCCCTCATACTACTCTAACCACATATTTAAGGAGCATTGTCACTTTGCTGTCCTCTGGCAGATGTCACTAATCTCTACAGCTAACAACTGCTCCATGCAGTGTTTAGAAGTGATAAGGAAGGTTTACACTACTCAACTTGCATTGCAACAGCATTTCCAGTCAGAAAATGTTTTTTTCTCCCTGTAATAAACATCATCTTTGACTACCCTTGTGCCCTGTCTGATCCTGCTAATGAGCTCCATAATGCAGGTGAAGGAGAGGCAGAGATAAAATGAGCATGGTTACATAGTGCCTGCTGCTTAAAAAAAAAAGAAAAAAAAAAAAAAACAAACAAGAAAAAAGAAGAGAAGATAATGTGCCCATATCTTAAACAGACACACTTCATGATCTGTGAAACTACGACATGAACTCCTAACACTGAGAGATGATTAAACTATTACACTCTAATCAACACACGGTGCCAGCCATTCCTGAGGATTAACAGCCAGTATTACAGTCCCAGGGGCCATAGAAATTGATACTTTCATTCATAAAATCAGAGAATATCCTGAGCTGGGAAGGACCCACAAGGATAATGAAGTTCAACTCCTGGCCCTGCACAGGACAACCCCAAAAACCAGACCATGATTCTTGATACCACATAAAATCTGATTACAGCACTTCTTCTTTTATTTTCATGTGGGTAGTACATGCAGTACAATTTTATATATTCTTAACTAATTGCAAATAAGGTAAAAAAGGTAAAACATTATATGCAGTGGTGGGTCAAGCAAGTTCATTTTCTGGCTGGCTGTGCCTCTTTTCATTTCCCCTTTCTGCTGGGTAAATCTTTCTTGTGTCAACAGTGCCTGGAGATGGAAATGGCATCCCATATTTCAGTGGGAAAGAATAAATGAGAAATATCATAATGGGAGCAAACATTCCTGCTAAAATCAGATGAATATCAGGCATATTTAGGCTGTGAGAAATACCTAGTGTTGCAGAGTTGTAAATTGGATCCTCAGTGTTTTTTGGTGTCAGAGCAGGGTTCAGTGCTGAGTGCAGTGGTTACCACTCTGCAGACAGAGCTGGCAAAGGCCAGAAAAATCCAGGAAGCCTCACCCAAGGATTTGACAGTACTCTGCTACAAGGGAAAAAGATGCCTGCTCTCTGTTGCAAGAGAACAGGAGCCCTGATCTCTCCGCTTTGGATATTTTGATTTTCCCTGGTATTTTGCTACAAGGCCTGTACAAGACTGTCCTGTTAGGAATGAAACCCTAAGAAATCTCAACACCTAAGTTGTAATGTTAATTAAGTTAGTTACCTGTTATTAAGTTGTAAAGTTAATGAATTAAGTTACTTGTTATTAATGATTGTCAAGTTAATAAGTTAGATTAATGTTGTCAATAACCCTTTTTCAGTCGGGAATCACCTCTGCTGCTTCCCAAAATGGCGACCGGGACTTTAAAGCGGGAGGGGTGATGTCGTCCTATATGCAAAATAAGAGACAGTTCATACAGAGCAGCAAAACAAGCTCCTGAAACAACGAGCCAGCACCAAATTGAAGGATTTAAACACCCTTAGGTAAAGAACAATGTCCAATTGTCTCCTAAAACACCCCTAAAGATTTTTAACATCTCACCATAACCACCAAGGAAGTTAGCTAGAGCAAAAACCTTAGACTTTGAGGCAAACTACGTTTGTCTATGGTCTCCCTTAGGAATGGAAGCTCCTTGTTTGTGGTGCTGTGCAACTCCTGTGTGCCAGAACTGGGAGCAGCGGTGGTGTGCGTGACCTGTTGGGCCCCCATGTTCTGAGCTGATCTTTTAATAAAGGCATTAAAAGGAGCCAGTCTCCTGCCCTGTTCATTTCATGTCCCACCTACACAGCACACTTCTGGTTTCGTTCCACTGAGACTGAGTGGTTTGTGGCTTCCAAAATGTTGTGGGTTAGCTTGTTTCCTAAGATCCGTTGTGGAAGGATCCTTGGAAGTCAATGGATTTATACCTGCTTGGGGATTTAGAACACCAGGTTATTAAAGGTGCTGCAGGCTGACATCTGATGGCAATATCATGCTGGAAATATGAAGATACCAAATTTTATCACTGCACTTTTGTCTCCTATTTCCTTTAGAGTAAACAGAACAACTCCACAACTGAGCTTTGAAATTATCATTCCTGAAATTTTCTTTTAAATCTGTTTCCCCACTCAGTGTAACAGAAATTATCTCAGGACTAAGGGCGTTGGAGCAATTTTCTCCTCACAGACCAGACATGATCTGCACAAAGGCAGGGAAGAGCTTGAACCTCTGCAGTCAGGGTACCAGGAGCAAGGGGGAAAACTAACGGCTCATTTAAGCCATGGCTTTTGTCTAGGGAGGTCTCATTTTGAAAAGAGTCTGCATTTGGTGATACGCTAAGAAAAAAATTATTTCATAGCAAAATAATCCACAAGAAATTTCAGCCACCTTCTCTCAGTCTCCAGAAATGGCAGTTTCTGGGGAAATGACATTTCATCAAGCATTATTCTTTTGTTTAATTTAATGTCGTATTTTCTGATGAGCCATTTTACCCAAAATGAAATAATATAATCTTATGGAAACAAAACCTTTAGCATTGGAAATTACAGCATAGTGCTTCAGTAAATAAATAATCCTGTCTAATTGTGGATTACATTGTCTACCCAAAATCAATTTTAATTTTTTTAAACAATATCCAAACCCTAGAAAAGCAATTACGTTTTCCAGGCAAAAGCAGCCTGACAATAACTGAAAAAATGTAAGAATATTTGTTGACTGAAACATACTATTCACAATTTTATATAGTCTATGCATTTTCTAATATTAATAAGGATTTGGATTTTGGAGGTTTTTTCATTTAACCTAGTTCAGTAAAGATATGTATATAGGAGAAAACCCCTTTTTACACCACATTATCATGTCAAAATCTACCATTAGAGAGAAATTGTAATGGGCTGTTTTGTCATTTCTCTGAACGAGGCTCTAACAAAACATTTTTCTCCCTTAAATATCTGTACATCCCTTATTCGTACACACATCCTCTTTTTTAATCAATTTCTTTTAACTTGCTCTAGAGGTATTAAAATTCTGCCATCATGGTCTAGAAGTGAATAATACTTCATGCAAAAACTGTTCTGCTTTGGCTCTAACAAAATGTTACAGTGAGATTAAAGCAAACTAACAAAAATCAACTGGTGTTTAACTGTGAGGGTGTGATGCTGTCTGAACAAGCATTGATATCTGATGTGCTGGTCCAAGTCAGAGCACTTCAGACAACTTAAAAATTAGCTCAAGTGAATTCTTGTTCTCTATTGCATTTGCTCTTTTCTCACTCTCATAATGAGAATTGCAAATGATCACTCCTCTGTACAAAGCACTGCTACTTTAGGAAGCCAGCTTGCTTCTTAAACCAGAGGTCTGGGGTCAGATGTTAAGTCAGACTTGTGATTTCCTTGGACAGACTGTAGTCCAAGGAGAGATGAGCTTGTGCTTCAAGCGTGTCAACAACTTTCTCAGAGCTTGGTCCAGTCAGGATTTGGAAACTGCTTCAATCAAGGCTCAAGTGCCCTCATGGAGAATAAACTTCTCCATATCCCTAGTGTGAATCTCTCTTGTTTCACTGTATGCCTGTTGTCTCTCCTCACACAGAGCCTGACGCTCTTTCCCCTCCCTGCAGACAAGGTGGCTGCTCTGAGTTCCCTGAAGTCTCCATGCCCAAGGCTGACCAACCCCTCCTGGGGCCTCTGCTCTCAGAGATGATTTTTCATCGTCTCACTCATGTCCCTTGCTCTCCTTTCACCTCCACTGGCTGCCAGATGACCCCCATGCTTCTGTCTCACTCCCCAGGGTGACAGCATAAGATGAAAAAGTTCCCAGATTGAGATAAGGACAGGGAGATCCCACTTACGAATTACAGACATGGGCAAAAGTGATTCCGTGTTGGGAGTATTAATATTTTGCCAGTTAAAAATAGAGTAGGATAGTTAGGAGAAAAAAAAGACAAAATTAAAACCACCTTCACCCAAGCCCTTCCTTCTTCCAGTGCTTCATTTCACTCCTACATTCCCAGTTCTTCCACTTCCTTTCCCCCACGACCATTGCAGGGCAATGGAGGAGGGAGGCCGCAGTCAGTCCATAAGACTTTGTCTCCCACAATCCTTCTTACTCATGCTGTTCCACTGCTCCAGAGGTGGGTACAGTCGAAGCTTCACTGGGTCTTTTCCACTAGGTACAGTCCTTTGGGAATACACTGCTTGAGCCTGGTCCACCACAGGCCTCTGGTCCTGCCAGAAAACCTACTCCTGCTTGGGTTTCTCCTTCCTCAGAGCATCTCCACCTACAGAGGAGTGGGGTCCCTCATGGGATTCAGAGTGTTTGCTCTACCACGGACCTCCACAGGCTGCCAGGGGACAACCTGCCTCACCATGGACATCTCCACAGGCTGCAGGTGAACTTCTGCTCCAGCACCTGAAGCACCTCCTGGCCCTGCTCCTTTACCAGTCTGGGTAAAGGAGCAGGGCCAGCAGGGCTATTTCTCTCACCTCTTTTCCCTTCTCTCTCTCACAGCTGCTGTGTAGTGTTTACCCATTCTCACATATGGTCTCACAGAGGTGCCACCAGTGTCACTGACATGGCCAGCTTTGGGCAGGGGGGCGGCCACTTTTGGAGGAGGCTGGCACTGGCTCTGTCTGACATGGAATAGCACCTGGTCTCTACTCAACACAGGCCACCCTTGCAGTTCATCAGTGCCAAAACCTTGCCAGATAAACCTCATACATCTCCAAAAATCTTGCCCAAGAGGACTCATTCCATGATTTTCCCAATGACCAAAGTGAATCCTATCAATCAGTAGTTCCCTGGACAGTCCTTTTAGGCTTTTTTTGATATCAGCATAATATTTGTCTTTCTCCAGTCATCAGGCATACTCCCCAGTTTCCATGATCTGTCAAAACAAAGAGACCTTACCAGGATATCATCTGTCTCTCAAAACCCCAGATGCAGTCCGTTAACTCCCATGGACTGCCAGGGGTCAGGCTCTCCCCAGTAACTCTTGATTTTTCCATTTTTCACTCCTGGTGCCTCCTCGTCCTGAGCTCAAGGACCTGCAGTATTTGCTGGTGAAGACTGAGGGCAAAGAATGCATTGAGTACTTCTGAAACAAATCCCAAAATCACTCAACCCATTCAACAGCAGGCCCACAATTCCTTGTTTAATATTTTACCTCCAACTATAAAAGCTTTTCTTGTTGCTCTTGGCATCCCTTGCAAGCACTGGATGTAGCTTTTCCCATCACTATCTCTGAATGCCTGGGCAGTATTCCTGAGTTTTTCCTTGGTAGCCTGTCCCTATTTGCACCTCCTGTACTGCTGCCTTTTTGCTTTGTAACTCTGCCTTGAGTTGCCCATTTTAGCAAATCCCTAAAATCCCTAAAATTTTAGTGTATGACCTGAATGTCAGAACAGACAGTTCTGCTTGAGGACGCTGTCCTGAAAACCTGGCCAGCTTTCAAGAGCTCCTTTGTCTTCAGAGCTTTCTCAGAGAGAACACCTTCTCCGAGTTCCCAGAATTGGGTGAAGATGCTTTCATGAAGCCCAGGTCTAAATTCAGCTGCTCTCCTACCCTGTGCTTTCCAAATCCTGACCGCCACTAGCACATATCCTCTACAGACAAGGCTGCCATTGATTATTCTATCCCTAAGTAGCAGTTCTGTGTTAGGGAATAGTCAGTCCAGCTCTGTGTCACTCCTTTTGATTGATCCAGTGCCTGTATCAAGATGCTATTGCTGACAACCTTCAAAAGCCTCCTTGACTGCTTGTGTCCCACTGTTGATTTTTCAGCACGTCAGGGAGATTAAAGTTCCCCATGAGAAGAAGGGTCTGTGATCCTGACACATCCTGGAATTGCTTAGGGAAGGCTTCATCCACTTACTCACATTGACTGAGTGGTCTGTAGCAGGGTCCCACCCCAATGTCACCCTTGTTGGCTTCTCCTCTGACCCTGACCCACAAATTCTCATCCCTGTTGTCCATCCCAGAGCAGAGCTCCAAACATCCAGACAACTCCATAACAGAGAAGGCAATTCCCTTCCTCCTCATCCTACTGATTTCACACATCCAGTGCATTTGAGCAGCACACCCAAGCTGGATTTCCATTTCCCATCTTTGTTGCTCTTGTTGCTGTCACCCTGCACTGTGTATTCCTAGGAAAGATTTCCCCTTCTCCACACAGGCCTGAGCCCTGTGTGACTCCTGATGCATTCCAGCTGTGCCATTCGCTCTCTGAGCCTCATCCCATCCATGAGATGATATTCCAGAGGCATGTGCCTGTAATAATGCCATTCCAGATTACTGCCCAACAGAGGAAAAACTACTTAAGGAATTCGAAACTTTACATTAAATTAAAAAAAAAAGAAATCAGCTGCAGTTTTAGTTCATTCCTGTTGTGTTTTTCCTTCAAAGTAACCTGTCTCCTTGCTTCTGCTAATCATTTGCCTACACCTGGTTTTAATATGACTCCAGCCTTCCTTTGGAACAATTCATTCTAACAGCAAGCCAAAGTAAACAGATAATATTGCATAAGGGAAAGCAGTGACAATCACAACCAACAAGCATATGCAGACCAGAAGCACTCCTTGAAAAAACTTAGGAAATATCTCTTGTAGCTCCAGAAGTTTATTTCCGTATAGAAAAGGTGACACGGAGCAGCAAAGTCAGCCAGCCCTTCTGTGTGTCCATTTCAGGACTGATTATCTGCTATTATTTAATATAAATACTGGCTGGTTATTCTTACAAGTTAGGAGTTGGAAAGGAGACTGCCAGCTCATCACACACAATAGCCAAGGAAAGCTGCTAAAGCTATTCATGTCACCACCAAGAGGGCTCTTAAGTAGAACTGTGCAAAGAAAACAAAAGGTGAAAGGTTTTTTAGCATTCCAAAGTTATCTTTAAATCTTTAGAAATTTTCTAAAATTTTCCAAATGCCTAGAATTCCTCTGAAATCCTCTAAAAGGAACATTGCAAAGTTTTCCTCTTTTACTTTGCTTTGAATCAGTCAAAATACTTCACCTTGATGGAATAGAAATTTTTTTGTTGTTATGTCAACTTTTAGTTTCATATTATAACATCAAAGTTATGAATTAAAAAATTTTTAAAATTAATAAACATTTCAAAATTAAGGTTAAACACTTTACTGAATTCCTAAAAAAAAACAAACAAAAAAAAGCCAAAACAAACCAAAACAAAAAAAACCAAACCGTCCAAAATAAAACCCCAAAAAAACAACAACAAAAAAACCAACCCCTATAATTTTGCAGTTACTGAAAGATTATTCCTGGTTGGTTTATTCAAAGTAGCTGCCTCTATATTTTGTAGCATCTTATATATAAAAAGCTTAATCTCTGCAACACTTCAACAGACTTTTCTGTTTAGACTGCAAGCTCTTCAGAGAGGCCTGGCTCTTATTATAATAGGACAGTTAGCACAACAGACCCCAAATTAAATTGTTGCCATTTATTACAAATAATAAAAATAACTTTGCCTATTGTTCCAGGCAACTGCACCTTCCTTGGAGTCCTCAGTGGGAGCTGCAATTAGTGTAAGGGGTGAGAGTTCTTGTAGGAAAGATCTCCTAATCCCCATTTTATCACACATTTTATTGTATTGTTTGTGCAAAACTGTTGCTGCTCCAACAATTTGACCACCATGTTATCATTCCTATTCCATAACAATGCTTTTTTAATTTTAATCAGGGCAATAAATATGACGGCCAGTCAAATACCATTGTCAGCTGTAAATCAAGACCTGAAAGCACAAAGCTGGAAGTCGGAGAGGATATAAACCATGGGACCCACATTTCAAACGGTTGGATGTGATTGCTGTTCATTAAAGTGCTGCCTCAATATTGTGTAGATGTTATTAGAGATTTATAAAAGATAGATGCTTTTTAAAATATCCCACTATGATTCAGAAGCCTGGAGAAAACAAAGTGCTAAAAATGAACATATATTTGTTTTTATGTTGCCATGAATTTTAGTTCTTCATGATGCAAGAAGTAGCAGCTGTGTTCCAAGAAATATATGTTTGAAAATAATCCAATTCAAAGAAGCAGAAGACTGCAGCTGGAAACAACCTTATTTCTTCAGAGAAGAGATAGTAAATCTGAATTTTCCTTCCCCTTCTCCCTCCAATTTAGGATAAATCAGCCAGCTCTCCTGATAATTAAAATACTTCCACCTCCAAAGCAAAGGATTTCTCCTTTAAACTTTCCGAAGGACAAAGGGAAGGGAGGAAGTGGGTGTTTTCTGCAAGATATGGTCTCTGTTTTTCAAGGAGGAAAGGAAGTCCACACTTCCTTTTGGACAGACTATTTGAAATGGAACAATCCAGCTGCTACAGAAGCCTCAGGGAAGCAAATTTGGATGATTCTGGCAGTGGGGTAGATTTGGGGTGGGGTGGAGGTGGTTTGGCTGATTTCTTTTTGAAGAGAGGAATGCTGCAAGGATAGCTCCCCTCAGCCCTGTGCTCTGCAAGAAGGAAAGAACAGGTATAAGTGTCAGTGTGGAGCTGGAATTGGTAGGGAACAGAGATCCTCTGGTCAGTCGTTTATATAGGTAGTTCTGAGGACCCTCATGTAAATGTTAAAAGTGATGAGAGGAAATGGCCTCAGGCTGCACCAGGGAAGTTTAGATGGGATATTAAAGAAAATTTCCTCATGGAAAGGGTTGTCAAGTATTGAACAGGCTGCCCAGGGCAGTGGTGGACTCACCAACCCTGGAAGAGTTTTAAAAATGTTTAGACATGGTTTAGTGGAGAACAGGGTGGTGGTGCTGGTTGATGGTTGGACTTGATCGTATTAAAGGTCTTTTCCAACCTTAATGATTCTGTGATTCTGTGATAGATGTTAGATATGTGTATAAATATACAAACACACATGTATACATGTATCTTAGAGAGTTAATGCTAGTAATGTCAGCCTGTTATAAGGAACACAAAACCAAAAAATCCTCCTCTCACAAGCCTTGAAATTCTCCTGGTGCCACAAAAAGGTGAAACAATTTCAGTCAAAATTGGTAGTGAAACCAGAATATTATGCTATAAATTGTGGATTAATTCAGAAGTTCTGCTGGGCAGGAGATAACAACTTTGCCTGGACTCTGCTACGATCTGGAAGGACCCACATTTCCTACAACAAAGCAACTTATTTCTTTTTGCCAATCTAAATATGACCTTGACAGCAAGTTCCCTTTTCAGAAACCAAAAAGCCAGACACCACAGCTATCTCTGTAAGTCCCAGTGTTTGAAAGACATTCCCTTCATCCTCTCAGTTTGCTTTCAGGTTTGATTTTGGTTCATTACTCTTTTAAAGATGTTTCTATAACTGCCTTTTAAAGGGATGTTCCTTGGAAGTCACAGTAAGCTTTCAAGAAAAATGTCTCAAAAATATATCTATGGGTTATTTTGGATTTTTTTGGTAAACATTTTTATGACTTCAGTGTGGTTTAGAAGTAGTCCTGCAACATGGATGTCCCAAAGTCCTTTATTATCTTTCTACAGAACTATCAATTCACTTAATGCATAAGACATATTCTTCATGGGCAGATATAGATATAATCTCAGTCCAAAATTTACCTTAGTTGAACATTCTACAGTTGAACTCCTACAGTTTGAAAACTGGGTAGGGTAAATAAACATGTAATGATTCACAGGAGGATAAAGGAGGGAAGAGAATGAGTGAAACTGAAAATTGTTCTTGGAAAACACATTGAAGTAAATAACCAGTGTTAAGCTCTTCCTGGAGAAGATTTAAGAAGCTATGAATCAGAGCAGATACCACTGCCCTAGAAGAAAAGAGAGGCCACAGAGTGACATCACTCTTAATGAAGAAAGCCCAAAGCTGCCAAGGCAGATTGGAATTCCACCAAGAGCGAGGGGATTTCGTCACTAGCTTTGAAGGGAATTACATTATGTCCTGTACATGGTGGACTTAAGTAGAATTATATTAGATCAAGCCTTCTGCTCCTCCTCTTATTACAATGTCATCACAATGTTTGAAGTATCTCAGAGTGCAATGCCACGTAAAACTTTAATAAGTTGATTTGCCAGGTGCAGCTTTAGCAGGAGTTGTATAATGGTTTTAGTTTTGGAACAGGGGCAATTATATCAGCTGTACCATCATTTTTGAAGTAGGACAGGAACAATTTAGACACTGACCTTCTAAAGAAATTATGCACATCCCACCTGTTCATTTTATTAAAAGAGTGACACCTCCACAGGGGTGGAAGAGGTGGGGAGGGGAGCATTGGTCACAGAAGGAATGGCAGCTTGGTATATCTGCTCATGTTATTGATTAAACTTCCTGACAACCACAGAGGGAAGTTAATTACTGGGAGGCAAATTAACACCCCTGCAAGATAATAGAGAAAACAATAATTATATTAAGAACTCAGGGGGCTGAGTTTTCTTGGCCCTGAGCCTGAGGCTGTAAGTGGTGTTTGAAAGCAAACCACTGCTCTACTGCTCAGGGGCAAATAGTTTGAACCATATTGATTGAAGTCTTTATTCTCAGTGATTAAAAAGCACCTTCAACTGCCAGTGAGTCAGTTCAGATTGTTCACAAGGAGTCTTTCAATTAAGATTTCAAATGGGACTCACTTTGCATGGCAATGGGTCTGTCCTGGTCAGCAGAGAGAGACAGACTGTGCTGAGTGACCTAGGCACATCTGGCATGGGCTTTGTGCAAGGACCCTTGGAGGGGCCTCCTCCCAAACCCGTGAAAACAAAGCTTATCAGACAGCAAGGTTAGATTCGTGGCTTCTATAAATCAAAAAAATCCTCCAGCATTCAGTTTGAATTCCAGATTTCATTTTTAGTCTTATTTTGCATGCATTTTAATTGAACCACAGCAGCTGGAAAAGCAGGAATATGTCACTGGACTAAGTAAGAGAGGAATTCTAGTGCAAACTGCCTTCACTGCAGATGATGGAGTGGGCCTATGAATTTATAATCTGTCTGTGATGCCAAGTCAAACTTTGTCATCTTGTGACGTTATTTAGGATTTGGAATCTCAACACTGAGTCTGAAAATCAGTCTGGGCAGCTTTTTTCCATTATAAATGCAATAAGTTTCTCCTGATAGAGTGTAAAACACAACATCTCTGTTAACTGACATTTCCAAATTATGCCTGCAGTTACCTTCTGCCCTTTTACTTCCTTTTAGTAATTTGAAACAGGTAGAAATGAGACATTTGGTACATGGTTTAAAATGTCTGTCTTAGAATGTAGTTTCTCTTTGAGGGATTTTTGTTGGCCTTTTTTGGGGGGGAACTTTTCTGGGGTTTTTTGGGGGGTCAGGGGGTGGTTATTTCTTCTTCTCTCCTGTAGTAAAAGAACCATAGCAAACACTATAAATGCCAAGATAATTTTTAGCTAAAGATTAAATGACAGTCTGAAATTTTTTAAGACAACATCACTGTATTTTACACAGGAGTTATTGAGGGCATTTTTTAGCTCTTACAGTTGTCATTATTACTGCTGGTAAGAGGGAAGAAGGCTGGGATCCAGGTCAGTGTCTCCATGATGTCAATCTACTGGCTTGGCTGCTGGGAAGAATTACCATTTTTACTTGTCAGCCAGGTGACTTTGATTTGGATGCAGCAAGAGGCAATAAAAAGGAATTCCACTGTGTCCTCTTCTGCTAAAGCAGTTTTAAGAAAGGATTTGTGCCACAGGAATAGCAAAAATCTGTGCTTTATTGGGGTGGCAAACAAAATTACACTTGCTTTTTCTGACTAGATAGAGGGATTTTTAAGATTAAATTTCACAGACTGAATGCAGATTTTCTGCAGCTTTTCTGGAGTTGTCCATCAGAAAGAACATGACAGCAATAGTTTAAAATGCTTGTCTGATGAAGAGAGGGAGAAAGACTGTTCCACTGGTTGCATTCCTTAATGCACTGCCAGGAGATATTAATATAATCCATAATTAAGATAATTCCAGAACAATAATGTATGAAATGGTGGAAAAGCTAGTACTTATCTGATGGTGCAGACTTCTTTCCCCCTGTGTCTTTATGTTATGATTCACATTTGATCTTGAAGATTTGAATTTGTCTTTGGCTCTCCTCATAATGTATTCTGTGCATCACATGTCTAAGGTTTCTGTCTTCAGCACTTGACAATCTATTTAAATTTATTTACATTACCTTTTTTTCTAGCTTGAAATTTAGTCTATTTAAATCTAAGTTAAAGGTATAACTTTATATTTTGTTTAGCTGCCTGGCTTTGCACCTGCTTTCTTAAAGCATCAATATATTTTTAGCAAATTAAGTAAGTCCAGCTGTATCTGTTATTTTGTGATTGCTACAAAAAAGGAATGAAAAAGTAACTCAACAGATGTACCACTTTTTATTGCTATGTGCTCGGCATCTAGGAGTATCTACATGCAAGAATTATGACTATAATTCTCTTTTCTAAGTACTAAGAGATTTGTGTAGATTTTGAGATCAAATATGATCACTTGCTATGGTTGGATGTACTGATTGACTGTTGGACTGTCTCTGATGTTGGAATAATCTTGAAAATCCTATTTTGCAGCTTCTTTACAGCCTCAGCAATCACAAAGGCAGTGCTGTCCATCTGTAACAAATACATGAGGCTGGCAGAGAGTGTAAGGAATTCTCCCCTGAGCACCTGCGCTTCCAGGTGTGAGCCAATGTTCATTTCCACCCTTGATTTTGCTGTATTTTACAACAATTTGAGGCCCGGCTGTTGGAAGCAACTTTCACTGTGAAAACAGGGATCAGACTACTCCACAAAAACCAGTGGAACAGTTTTGAAGCCAGGAGTGAGGGCAGGGTTCTGTTTTTATTATAAAGACACAGTGTGTGACGACAAAGGGTTGGTCAATCTTCTGTTGTGCTTGCCTTTTCTAAACCAGCTTCACAGATCTGGGAAGCAGATGTGCTTAGTGGAAAGAGCCTTTCTAGTTCCAAAGTTGGTATTTTACAGCATGGGCTTACTTCATTTGGGAAAATATGAGCTGAAGGAGAAGCAAGAGTTAGGAAAGTGTATCAGCAAAATACGGTGATTTTCCACATTTTGCGGTTTTGAAAATGGAGATATAAATTCATGACACTATTAAATGAATAATTCACTAAATCTCACTGCAGATTATGGAATGCAGGAGATGATCTTTCCTATTACTTTCTGTAGGTTTTGCATAAAATAATTATATAGGATGCAAATGCTAACCCCAAAAAAATAATGAAATGGTTGGACTTACTCATCTTCAGCATTACTGATATTTAATTCAGTAATAAGCTTATCATCTCCTCAATTAGAATCCACTTTCTCCAACCCTTTAAATCAAATTCTTTTATACAAGGGATTTTGGGAACATCATTAATTCAATCACTGTAAAGAAAGGGAAAAATATAATTGAACTGAGGACCAGGACTCCAAAGTCTCCAAAGCAATCTCTGCTGAGCAAACAAAAAAACTTTGCTAACATCTATGCAGTGCTATGTATTAACTGAGGTTCAGACCTCATTTTCAGGTGAACCTTTCAAAACTGTGCATTTTTTCACATGATTTTAAGTCTGTACATGTAAAGGGTAACCAATGCTCAATAGCAAGACATCCCAGAGTTATTAGGGAATTATGGAATGCATTAGACTTGAAATCCAAATCCAATGAAACCAGGGATTTAAGAATAGCTTGCACCAGCAATTCATTTCTGTTAGTATTTTGCAATCAAAGCAGTGATGGTGGATGGAGGGACAATGAAAAATAGTTTCAGCAAATATTAATGTGAAAGTTAATATCAATTTACCTTGGCTGTACTTTCATAATTTGCACTTTCTGTGATACTGAAATTTACCTTCTGAATTATCTCTGTAAAGCAGATACAGAACTGACTGAAAAAATCAAACTTGACATTTTGAGAAATTGTTTGTCATTTAAAGCTGTGGACGGATGCATTTCAAAATATTTGCAAGGTGACTTTTGATTAATTCTGTCTGTGAAGCCACGTGTCTGTTGGAATGAGCAGTGTTTGTGTTCAGTGGTCAAACCCTTCAAAGGACTCAATGGCTCTGGCTCTGCTCCTCTAAAGCTTCTGCTGGACATTCAAGTCAAATCCCTGAAGTTAATGGACTGCAAATGATTCACACAGGCACATATTTCAGTGCTTCACTGAATCACCTTTGAGCCCAGCTGTGAAAGGCAAATTTCTGTCCAGTTTGTGTTGGGCATGCTCTTTCCTTCCATCTTAGTTGGTATTTAAACTGAATGTTTAAAAGAATGAATTTGTTGTCAAAGCTACGTTGAAATTGTGTATGATAATATTTGTTGTACATCTCCTGATCCCATGCTTTCCAAGGAAATATTCCAAGAGGGATTTTGTTGCCTTCAAGTGGGGGGAAAAAAATCTACTGCTCAGCATATTGTGAAATATGCAGAGAGAAGGAAACAAGCTACCACTGCATGTCAGATACGTGAAAATAAATGCTTGATGTAAGATTTTACTTTCATATTTCCAGGAGGTTCATAAATGCTAGTGATAAAAGAATAAATTATGAAAAGTCTATTTTGCCATTTTCTATTGTTTGAGCAACACTATTATCCATGTCCTTATTTATTTTGATAGCCTTTTTTGTTCCAAAAAATAAAACTACACTGCAGGGGCTGCTACAAATTTTTTTTTCAATGTCAATGACCAGATCACCTTAAAAGAAAATTGCTGTCATGTAAATTGTTTAAATGAAGTGTTCAGATTTCCAAAGATGCTCAGCAGCCATCCCCACCAAGATTATGGCACAGGCAATGTGTGATCATGTTCTTATCCTTGTTGTCAGAATCCAGAGCCTGTGGATGGTTTTGGGGATCTTCTTGACTTTCCTGTGTTTTAGAGCAGTGGATCATGATGTCTGGAAAATGCTAAATTGCCAGTGTTGTATGTCAGAATGGTTTCTTTGTATAGTAACTCTTTAACACTCTCAAAATCTTCCCAAACCAGTGATGTGTAACACAGCAAATTTTTTATCTGCACCATCTTCAACATTGCTCCAACCATAAGCTGTTGAAGTCCCACATACTTCCAAAATGTGAGAATTTTTTCAAGGAATATTTTGACACTCTTTATTGTGGAAAACAAATTACATCCAAGTGCTTAGGTCAAACCTTTTTCCTGAAATAGAAAGGTGGAGTTCACTGAGAAGATGAGGTAAGAGAAGCACCTGGACAGGTAGGTGTTCCTGTATTGGGACAGAAGGGGAACAAGAAAATTGGCAATATTAAAGAACAATTGAACCCTGAAAAGGTGAGGAGGGCTGCAGGGACACTCAAGAAGATTGTACAGCTTTAATCTAAAGTGGGTGGACTCCATAGCGTGGAATCTCAGAGAACCTTAGTGACCTGTGATAGCAGCAGGTCAAACTGGATCATCTAGTTGTCCTTTCAGGCTACAAAATCCAGTGAAAGGCTACTTTCATGCACATCAGGAAAGGTAAATGGAACTTTGCTTGATTCCACTAGAGGTGATATTTTCAGTGTTAGTGGTAAGAACACGGCTTCTTGGAATTATGGTCTCAGGGAGAATTTCGCTTACACAGTAATTCAGCCAAACGCCTCAAGAAGCTACTGAAATTTGTTAATAAAGGTTGAACAGCTTTCATATGGATTTTTGATAAGGAAACAGCTGCTCATTTTCTTGGGTAGTAGTAGAGTCTGGAGGCCACAAGATCTGATAAAGGATAAGCAGATGGTTCAGAGTAAACAATTTGAAGTAGCTCTTGTAATTTTTAAGATCTTGGTACATAACCTGACACTAAGAGGTTATACAAAGCTCATTGAGCTAATGGTGATTAAATATTTATTGCTGGAGGGCAGCTAGAGAAATGAAAAAGGCAGCCAAATTTACTGAGAGATAAATAACATACTGCTGCACATCCTCCAAAATGGGATTTGAGTAGTTAAAAAGTGCCAGAAAAGCCTGAGTGAAATGCAGTCGGCACATAAGGATAAACAGCACATTCTGAACTGGGATATGTTTGGTCTTGTAACCTGCAACAGCCAGAGTGGCTCAAAAGAGAATTGTCACTACCAGCAGGCCCAGATTGCAGACCAGAGTCTTCCTGTGTGGAAACCAGGACAATTATTTGATCACAGAGCAACAGAATGGCTGAGATGGGAAGAATTCCTGGTCCAAACCCCTGCTGAAGCAAGGCCATCTAGACCCAGCTGCCCAGGACCATGGTCAGTCAACCTTCGGAGACGTTCAAGAATGGAGCGTCCACAACCTCCCTGGGCAAAGTGTGCCGGTATGAGATCACCCTCAGTGAAAAACTGTTTTCCGGTGATCGAGGGAACCTCCTGTGTTCCAGTTTCTGCCCATTTCCCCTTGTCCTGTCCCTGGGCACTACTGGAAAGAGCTCTGTCCTCTTGGCATCCTCCCTTCAGGTATTTCTAGACATTGTCCCGGAGCCTTCTCCAGGCTGAACACCCCCAGGCCTCTCATCCTTTCTTCAAAAAATAAAACCATTCCTCAGTTGTTTTATCTTGAACAGACAGGAGGAGAGATAACACAGAGAGTAAACAAACCATCTTAAATAGAGTATTTACTTCTTCTTCTTTAAACTAAATCCTGCCCACAGACACTGTGAATGGCCTCAAGTGAACCAAGTAAGTCTTACAGGTCTGTATTAGGGACAAGATTAGTTTCTGGAGTCAAAAGACTATTTTGTAACATGTAAGCTAAGAAAGGGTTTGGAAGCAGAAAAGGTAAAAAATTATTTCTCTTGTATTTACCTTTAGTTGACTCTGGAGTTCACAGTGTCATAGAAGGGAATTCATTAGTTCCTTAATTCATCTGCCATTAGCAGTAGACTATAGGGGCCAGAAGTGAGTGCTCTGCATTGTTTTGCCCCTTGCTGCTCAGACTCAAATTATTACATAATCTGACCTCCTTTCTAGTGAATTTATTTTTTATTATAAATAGATTAGGATAAAGGAACATACTGTTATCTCAGAAGCTGACTTCCACTGATTTAGACAAAGGCTTAGCAGTTTTTTAGTTTTCCTTAATAAAGGTCACTTTTGTTCCCAGAACATGCTTTTTACATGGATCAGATCACACTGATATTTATTAATAATTTTTCATTACGGAAATATTGCTCAAGCTCCAAATGTTTCAGAATATGTCTCAATGGTTATCAAAAAATATATATAGAAGTCAGTGTGGCTGGAAATGCTTACAGACCATGTGTGACAGCACTGGAAGAGCTGCTCAGTGGTAATATATGATTTATGCGAGGTTGGCTGCTCAATGACTAAGTTATCAATCAAAAATTCACATGACAACTTTTTTCCAAGCGCACTCATACAAGTTTACCTATCTCATCTTCCCACGAGCATATTTATGCAAAACACTTTATGAGATAAAAGCAGAATTATTAAAAGTTACCTCTGAGTTGTGGAAGTCATGCTTGGTATATTTATTAGATTAAAAATTATTTAAATATTTCAAGGGCTAAAGAGGGTAGCATGGCATATGTCTTAATGATGTTAATAACCTAAATTTCACACTTCTTAGTAACCACACCTACTAGCAATTACCAAATTGCCAATTGAATTGGCATTTTAGTGATTCACCCAGCAGAGCTAAAAAGTCTTTTAAAAGCCCAGAATTTACCTCTTACCAATTTTCGCCTGACATTCATGTCACAGACCTGAACATAAGACTAGAAATGTAGCTGACAATGATTCAAACTCATAATTAACTTGATGTCCATAATACAGCTTGCTGTAAGAATCCTCCACAGACCCAGATATGTGTGTTCTTCCAGCTTGGCTAAAATTGCTGTTAAGTAGGTGCCTACAAAGGACATTCTTCAGTCACTGAACATTGTCACAGCCCATTCAGATAGGACAAAATATGGCAAAATATGTGCCCTTCTGAAGAGTCAATATATTTGCCCTAGTTTGCAAAGTAGTAAATGATAGCATGGCTCCATCAATAAAGTCCAAATAGTCATTGGGAAAATGTACCCAAATGTACACAAAACTATCAATTCATGCTTTTATAGTCAGAGATGTCTGTGATCCTCCAAGGAGAAATATTCTAAGTTCTGATGTCCTCCTGCTAAAAGTGAGAATGGGGATGGGAAAAGGGCCTCAAATCTTCTAAACAGACTCAGATAAAAAACAGCATCAGGTTAAAAGTTGCAACAAATGAACTTTTAACTGATACAGGGTCTCTTGAAATTATCAGTTCTCTTGAACTGAGGAATCAGTCTTTAACAATAAAACAAGAAATATAAAAATTAATGTATACAAAGTACTGTTCATTCACACTCTTTTACTGATATTTATTCTACTCTTCCTTTGACCACTGTATAGTCTTACTCCTTTTCTCTTCTACTGATTTGTTCTCTTTCTCCAACACAACTCACTAGACTCTGTGATTTTTATATTTCTTCTGACTTTTCCTTATCTCCCTCAATTCTTTTTTTTTCTCAACACTTTTTGCCTCAACACTTTTTCCCAGGTCTGCTGAGCTCTCCTTACTTTTCCCACCATCTGGCTAGACAGCTGTTTCTGATAGTACTGAACAAGTGAGTTGTGAAAGCAGTTGCTCAGAAGCTGCTTTTACCTGTAGATCCCATTCTCTGTGGGACGGGAAGTTCTGATGATCAGGACAGGTGAAATGATGTATGGAACAAACTGTGATGCATTAACGAAAAACTAATGTAGCACGAGTGAGTTGTAAAAACATGGATCGGGCCAGTTGAAACCCAAACTATTCTATGAGGTACAGCCAAAGAGGGGGAAAAAAAAAACAAAAACATAAAAAATCTCACCAGATTCTTCAAATTCACTGTTGTATGCATTCCAAGTCTCACTTATGCGGAGCAGGTTCTCTTCCATGGCTTGAATGTCCATGTAGGGACAGTTGCACTCTGGGAATTTGGGGCCACATTGACACCAGCAGTCATTGTCCTTGCAGATGAACTCCCCCTCTGAATTGCAGGCAATATAGCTCAGAGCTGCCTGCACAAAATGCTCTTGCAGGTACTCAGGAAGGATGACCTGAAGACCTGAAGGAAATGGAGGAAGTATTATGGTATTAAACGGAACTTCTGGAGGCAATCAGCTTCCCCAGCTTAAGTAGCAAACAAACAAACAGCTATGAAAAAACAAAAATATATGGAGTTTTTAGGACAATTTGCACATCTGCCCAGCATTTGTACTATGTCATGTATTTCCTTTCTTAATAATTATTTTCAGACATATTCTTCACATTTCCCTCTCAGCATGGAACATCCACCCACTAATGAGTAACCTGTATTCCTCAGACAGAGTGTTTATTGTTTTAATCTTTCTAGGGGAATTGAGTAACATCAGCTTCTCCTTGGGAAGAGCTGCAGAGTGAACAGCAGCCAGAGCCTTGCAGCAGGAAATCACACAGCTGAATTATAATCTTGGTGCCAGCAATAATGCAGATTCTGAAAATGCTGATGAAGGGAAAGCAGCCCTGAGAAACAGAGTAAAGAGACAGCATAATCAGGAAAAGAGGTGTAAACATTTCCATCCGAAACTGGGCTTGTTTTCCGTGTTTCCTTTGGCACAACAAGATGTAACTCATCTAAATAACTCATCTCTTGTGATTCTGTAGGGGCAAACTAAAAAGGAAGGGGAAATTGGGTTGGAAGAAATCTTTGAAAAATAAAATTTGGCTGATTTTTTATTTTTCTAGCATTGGTAGCAAATTGCTCTGGGACAGTCAATTGGATGTGAAGGGTAAGAAAACTCATTCTTAAATCAACTAAAGTTTTAGCATGGAAAGGGTGCAAAGTCCAGCTCCTGTGGGGCTTCAAAAAACTCCTGCTACATGTGTTCCAAGTAATTCCTCATCATATGAATTGGGTATTTTGTGATATGTTTCTTCTCCATAGGCACTTGGATGATTTCACAGATATTTATCCCTTATTTTTAGGTATATACAAAACTATAGCTGTAACAGTAATTTCAGAACCCTTCCAAGGCAAAACTCATATCACAACTGCTGAAACCTGGTCTGACTGTACTTTCTTCTGTCTCGTGTCAAAATTTGGAAAACTGTGCTGCTCCCTGAGTAAATATTGTAATGTAGTTGTGTGCTTCTGAAAAACCATGAGACTGTGAAAGGAAAAATAGCCCAGTTCAATTCTTCAATTAAAGAGTTTACACAGTTCTCATAATACATTTCTCCACATGACAACAAACCACTGTCTGAGAGATGCAAAGATTATTTTACAAATTTCAACTGACAAACATAATGAATATGCTTGAAACCATCAAAAATTGTATTTTCTGGAAATATTCATGGCATCCCAGTGGAAATGACAAGTTTTTTGTAAAAAAAAAATAAATTTATGTTTTTATGGATTTAATCAATTCTGGGGAGAAAGGAAAGGGAGAAAACACATATGGGTATTGTAAGGAAGAGTCATAGAATCATGGACTATCATGAGACTGAAGGGACAACAGGGATCATCATCCCTGAGAGCTGTTCTTAATATCACCAACCATCTCACACTGCTTGTTTGAGTGATATACAAACTCCTATAGAAAATTTTAAATCTTGGAAATAATTGTATATCTACCTTCAACTGCAAATTAAGAATTGTATTGCTCTCTCATGGCATAAAGTTGGAGGTTTGCAAAAATTCATGCATTGAAGAAAATTTAGTGGTTTTTTTCATAGTCATAATTTGCTCATGCTTTATTTTTGCAACTGAAAATAAAAATTATTAATGGCCTAATACCATAAAGGGGGACTTTTCAAAATGTTTTGTGTCCTAATATGCAGGTCAAGAAATGCTTCTGCTGGAATTTTGAAAAAAAAATATTATTTATAAATGATGTCACTCATCTTCCATTTGCTTCCTCTTTCTGATCCTTTCTGGTTTTCATTTTTATTTATACACAATTACTACTATTTTCCTAATGAGTGAGATTTTACCCTTCCAAGCTTTTTTTTTAAATTCACAAGAGGAGGAGCCCTTTGATTACTCCTGATTTAGAGTATTTGAAAATATATATCCTGTTTTTCTGGTGACTCCATTAATTTTGGTGCAACAAGTGCACGGGGTGTAAGCTACTGCTCAGTATATGCAAAGCAGGCTGAGCACACTAAATGTCACTCACAGTTTGGTGGAATCTCTGGGAATTCAGGCTGTTTAAGAGGTGTGCCAGTGGATGCTAAATAGGGATGCAAAATATTAACAGGGCTATTCAAACCATTTTCTGATGGGTGCAGAAATTGTTTCCATTTGAAAGGCAACACGAGGTACTGACATTTTCTCACTTTGGCTGGAACGCACTTATTGCACACACACACACACACAAAAATTAGGAAAATGACCTTTTATAAGGTAGAAGAAAGAAAAAACAAATAGTGTGATAAATGTCACCCCGTTCCAAAACAAATTAATGAAATTGCACCTACATACCTTGCAACTGAATCTTATTTTCAGGACTCTGAACCAGAACAGAGCTGACAGAATCTAGGTTGTCATAGTTACTGCAGCCGAGAGGACCCGTCCGCGTCTCTGTTACCTAATGGAAGGGAAGGGAGAAGCACTTACTGAATTATCCAAAGCAGACTGAGGAGTTCAGAAGATTGTTTCATAAAGTTTCCCCTTATTTCAGCCAGAAATACAATTCAGACTTAATTATTGTGAAATAACAATTTAATTGCCAAATGATGGGTGCAAAATTTTAGCTGCAGGAAGTGCTATTTCTATCACAGAGAATCCTTACAAACACTACACCATTACAATACTACACAAATACTACAGTAGTATAATGCTAGAATGGTGTAATGCCACACCAACAGTCTAAAGACAATTTATTTTTTCATAGCTGTGGGAATTACAAGGAGTTTGCTAAATACAGTTTATAAAAATGAGGACTGGTATTTTCCCTCTTGAAAGTTGTGCGCATGGCAAGTCCTGCTTGAAGTAATGGAAAAAGCTTTGACTTTTCTAGTGAAGAAGATCAGGATTTGGAATTTATAAGCCTTTTTGAGCGGTATTTATAATGGTGGTAGTGGCAAGACTTTTTTCATAAGGGAAGGGCCTAAGATAATTTTAGGCAAAAAATTCTGGATATTCTGTCTGTTGTAATCACCAATTCCATGGCCACAGAACTAACATACAGCTACATTTATCAAAACAGAACCTCCACAAGCAGAGCTCTGGCTTAATGGTGAAGCTGTATATTTGGGAGAGAGCAGTTATTTATATCATAGAATCATTAGGGTTGGAAAAGCCCTTTCAGATCTTCAAGTCCAAACATTAACCCAGCAGTTTCAGATACACCACTAACACATGTCCTAAGCACCACATCATGGTTTTTGAGCACTTCCAGGAACAGTGTTTCCACCACTGTCCTGGGCAACCTGTACCAGTGACTGGCCATCCTTTTGGTGAATAAATTTTTCCTAATATTCAATCTAAATGTCGATTCCTGGTGCAACTTGGTGAGTAAACACATTTAAATAAATAATAATTTTGAAGAGTTAGTAATTTATATGTTTCCTGGAATATTATATATAATTCTTAAGTGTCAACAAAGTAATTAAAAAGGCCAACTTCTGTATAAAATGAGAAGTACAACCAATCCCTCTGTCATGCATCTCGCAAACAGTTTTCAGCCACTCTGCTGGAACTTCCTACTTCTCTTCCTTTGACTGTTTCAGAAATTGTGGACAGATTTACCCTTATTTAGTCTCTGCCTCAGTTTTGAATACAACCGCTTCTATTTTCTATTACTTCAGGTATCATATCCAGCTCTGGATCTCCTGGAGAATAAGCCTAAATTACAGGGTCAGGGAGTAGATTTCCAAAATGCAGACGTGCACTGAGCAAGCGACAGCCGTGCAACCAGACAACCAAGGTGAATTGTAAAGAACAGAAGGGAGAGGGCTATTTGAACAGTCTGAATTGATGGGAATATGAAGGTTTGCTGATATAAACCCTGATTGTTCATGTTGCTGAGGGTTCCCTGGCTCGCCCACAGCCTGTAGCTGGCTGCAGCTGGGTCATGATGTTCTTGAAACCCCTGATATTTCACTGATATTCTTCTTGCCCTTTTGCAAAGAACATATGAGATTTCCTGTCATTCCAAGCTCCTGGCACCTTTCCATTACTGTGAGGTAGAGTTCCTGAGGGTGGACAGCCCGTGGAGAGGACACAGAACAGGCCTACACCAAGCCTGTGAGAGCTCAAGATGCAGGAGGAAATGGGACCAAGCCAGGTTGTGTCCTCTCTGCACATATTTAGCAATCCTTAATATTTATGACAGCAGCAGATTTGCCACGGTTTTTGCTTAATCATCCTGAATCAGCACAAAGACTCTTGCATGAGGATAAAATTTGGATTGGACATGGCTGGAATGACAATTGTGATTTGCCTGTGATTCTTCAGTCCTCTCCCAACAAGTAGTCTAAAATTCCATTCTAAAATATGATTTTTTGAAAGTACCCCCAGTCCATATATAGAATCCTAATCTCTTTATACAACAACAAAGAGTGTTACTAAATCAGTGTTATTAAATAAGAGAAATAGCCAGAAGACAAAAAAAAGACAGGTAAATGTTGTAATGAATTTTATTCTTACTCTGACATGTTACATTCAGCATTCATCTATGTAATTCTTTATTTAAAGATCCATTTATTTTAGTGTTGTTTTTGTTTGCATATTATTATTATGGTTTTCAAGCATTTCTCTGTAAGGCAATGCAGCTTCATAAAGTTATATGGAATGCATAAACTATAAAGCAAATATTACAATTCCTATTCATTCCTATTACTCTTTTATGCCCCCTGAAATCACAAAATAAGGAAGGGTGGTAAGTAGCTTTGTAGTTATTGTGCCCCTTTTTGTTCATATTTCTTCACTCTTACCTGAATTATGCCAGACATAATTCAGGTAAGAGACTACCACTGTTTTGAGTGATAACATTTATAAATACATTGATTCGGAAGAAAATGATATAGTTTTGATAGGGCAGTTTTGATATGACTTACAGACAATCATTGCAGTGAAGTAATTAATAATAGTGCTAATAATACTACTACTAATAATAATAGAAAATGCTCTATAAATACATCAGTAAATAGTGACCTTTTCTAAACGTTAATTTTTCATTCCAATCTATATATTTATATTATTAATTCTTTTACTTTTCCAGATACCTTCATACCCTCTGTCAGCTGCCTTGCTCCTGTGCTCTTATCTTCTGCATAGAAAATACATTGCAACAAGAAATTCAAAATTAATAGTCTCAGTATGTAAAAATGAAATGCTAAAGAATATAAAAATTATCCAACCTTCAACTTTTGATGGATGAATATTCTAGTCAGAGGTCAAAGCTATGCAGTTACATATGTTTTTGTATACTCTACACAAATCCTACTCCACAAAGATTGTAAATCAGAAAAAATTGTGAGTGATTGAAAAATGAAAGCCTCAAATTTCTATCAAATTTTCAGATCGGATGAAAGGATTTGATTTTCCTAAATTATACAGTTACAGACTGGTTTGGGTTGGAAGGGACTTTAAATAATATCTAGTTCCAACTCTTGCCACAGGGACACTTCTACTAGACCAAGCTGATCCATGCTTCATCCAACCTGGTTTTGGACCTTCTGGGGTAACTTTAGTCATAAAAAGGCTGACTAGAGAAGAAGAAAGAATTTTTTTAAAGGATAAAAATACATTAAATCTGATTTGTGCCAAGCGTTACTGATGATTTTACATTTTTTATTTCTGCAACAATAGCAAGGAAATTGGAAAGGCAATGGCACATCCTTAATTATCTTCCAAGCAGAGAAGTGTGACTATGTTCAGTCCCAAGATCATAGCTGAAGACTGTTTTTTTCAGAATGTGTATGAAAAAAAGATGAACCAAAAAGAGGAGAGGGACAGGTAATAAAATAGAAATGCAGATTATGCTGAGATGTAGCATGGTCCAGAAGTGACTGACATTGTGCAAAGACCACCAGAACCATGTTTGTTTTGCATGACCTGCAGCCCACAAAGAACATTAACTCACAAAGCAAAGCACCACAGAACAAAGTTATTAAACAACCAAAGCCTGCTAAGAACCAGTAAAAAACACCTGTGAAATCATCTGACACAAAGCAGGCAGGATGTTCTCCAGTGCCTTGTTTTCAGAGATTATCACAAAACAGGTGTCCCTGGGCAACAGAGTTTTCGGTCCCAGAAATAAACTCTAACGTTTGGCATTAATGAGACAAATGCCTACAGTTTTCAGTCAGTTAAATCTCATAACCATGGTGATAATGACCCGATTATAAGTGCACTGAGAACATACCTCCTAGCACTTAAGCAGGGCTGAATTCTTGTGATATCAGTGGGTAGTATTTCCTGGGGAAACAGCCTGCTTTTTTTGTCCATGGTAATTAAGCCTATAGAAGACTTTCCTAATAAAAGGGAAGTACATTTCTGCAGAGATTTTGCTCCTGGTGCGTCCTTTTAAGCGCACGTAGCTAATATTCCTAATGAAGTGCCCATGCAGAGGTGGTGTGTGCCTTGCATAAAGGACTGTCCTCTTCAGAAGGACTCTTTAAAAATGGATTTGGCTTCTAAGGATGAGAACTGAGCCAGCACAAAGGAGGATGAGGCAATGCTGGACATTGCAGAGTAGGCAGCTGCGCTCACATTCACATAAGCCTCTTTAATATTTCAAACATTCAAGTAAGGATTTAGAGCAGACTCCTCATATCTGCATGAGGGAGAAAGGTCTGTTCTGAGCAACTGTGCTGACAGAAGATGGGGCAAAAGTGTGGAATGGGGAGAAACCTGAAAGCTTTGGGATTCTCCTGAATAACACGATGGTAGTGCTGGGCTGACGGCTGTATCTGGTGATTTTTGAGATCTTTTCCAACAATGATGGTCCTGATTCCATTATTCTCCTACCAACCTCACCTTCAGGCCTTGTCCTGCAGCCCATGCTCCCACTCCCTGTAGTCCCTGCCCATTCTGCAGTCAATGCTCATTTCACCTTAAAAAAGAGTTGATAAAATAAATAGGCACTAAATGTACTTTCTATTTAGATGTGGATCTCCTGCCAACTCTCTTCTTTCTTTTTCCCAGGGCTTGACAATTTTTCACAAAATCACCTTTATTCCAGGACTTCCCTTTGCCATGCAAGAGTTGCTGCTCCACTGCCCTATTTTTGTCATTGAACATATTAAAGAACTCCCGCTAATGAGTGTGCAATTAAAATAAATCAAATTTTCAGAGTGTTTCAAGCACTGATACTTCTCACGCTATGGGCTAGATGAACATTTCTGAAGGAGGTACAGACAAACCAGAAGCATTCACAATGTCAAGGATTGTATTCATGTTTTCAATATGATTTTTTAATTGCCAAGAATCTGAAACAATACCTCAAAGGCATGACATATTTTCAACAGATTTTCTAGCAGCATAGGGCTGACACTTTAATTTGAAGAGCCCCCTGACTTGGGAGACCTGGACATACTCCCATCATATTTTTCTGTCATCTGTAAAATGGAAGAGGAACAGTAAACTTGATCTTTCTGCAAAAGAGATAATTGCAAAATTTCCATTATCTTCATTAGAAGGGAAATAGGGACTTCTTTCAAGTTTCTGGGCAAGGAGATGACTTTGAATTTTACAGAATGCAGCACTAAAGCTTCCCAAGAGATCAGTCTAATCCTTCCATTCGCACTTCTTTGTTTCTGCACCCCCAGGAATTTACTGTGAACCAGATTGTTACCTTAAAATAACAAGGAAATTGAAATGTATTCTTCTTACATAAAGCATTAAATATCTCAGAAATCAGAATATTTCAGGAACTGGAAATGAACTCACACTATTTGAATTCTGCTCTGTTACATCTGTTGAAAATGCTTTGATTTTTTAAGGCTGTACAGGTCTGTCTGATAGGGAACAATCCCCTCTCTGCTCAAGTCAAGAGAGCAATATATTGTCTGTAAATTCCAGGAAAATCCACAAGAATTTTGAAACAAGTCTGGCAGCACTGACAGCTCTGGCATCATAGCCACAATTTTCCTTTTTCAAGGACATTTTAAATCCGCTGCCTGTCAGATGCCACATTCCTATGCAACCTTCTGGATTGCAAAAGGGAAGTTTGCAGGAAATGAGGCTGCTGGAAACCCAGTCAGGGCAGCCATGCCAGAGCCTTTATTTCCTGCACTTTCAGAAATCAAAGGTGCATCAGCCTCATTCAGAGAATAAGGACAGGCATTATCTCCAAAAGAACAGGTTATCTCTTTTAATTAATCTCGAAGAAGAGATGACAGTGAAGTTCTCTTACACAGAAATAATAGTTAGCAAAAATGTAATAAAAACGGAGGATTTTGTTTCTGTCCCCATTTAGCTACTTCTGCTTGCCCATATCTTACTTAAATTAACACTAATATTATTTTTTCTCAGCTTTTATTGCCTAAAGAGACAGCTGAGCAACAAACAGTAAATGAAATCTATATATTTGGTTTAAAAGATAAAATTAGAAGCAGGGAGAACAGTGCAGATACAAATTAAAATAATATTTCACATTCATAAAAATCTCAAGGTATCTGCAGAAAAAAGCAAAAGCAAAGATGCCTACTTAAGAAAAACCCAATTCCCAACTTTCCATCCTTTTCCAAACATAATTCCATCACTATATAAAGGACAAAAGGCTCCAAAGAAATTTGGGGGCTCATACTGTACAGGTTAA
This sequence comes from Promerops cafer, assembly GCA_013398275.1. Classification (NCBI taxonomy): domain Eukaryota; kingdom Metazoa; phylum Chordata; class Aves; order Passeriformes; family Nectariniidae; genus Promerops; species Promerops cafer. Next base: position 327,087 of record VZSE01003456.1, on the reverse strand, counting down.
ATGTCCTCTTACATTTAACCCAACTGCACAATCCCATGCAAGGACTTCCCAAGAGTATTGGGTACAGGATTTGTATCTTCATGGACCAGTTTCAATAGGCAATGCTGAGGCCACTGGGATTTTTTGCTGTGTCCCCATTAGTTTCAAGAAGACAGAATGATTTGTCTATTTCTAAGATGCACAGATATTATTAGTCATAATAGTACTGCAGGTGAATGGAATTTTTTTTATGTTGGGAAAGTATGAATAAAAAATATAGTCCTTCCTAAATCAGGATTAAAAGTTAAAATGTTCCTTTTCTTTTTGAGGTGTCAGGAAAAGGATCCTCTTGGTAAATATAAAAATTATATTTGGATCATTTGGGAACATTATACCTTTAATGTGGTCAGTTTTTTAAATCATGTATATACTATTTTTAAGAGGAAAAAAAAAATTAAAAACCCATATTTGTGCCAAAGAAAAAATGTGACATGTAAACATTAGGTCCTAAAAAGAACATGAAAAGCATTTAAAGTCTTGAAGCTTAAAAATCAAAATGATAAGGGCAGGTTAACTAAGAACTCAATTTTCCATAGAGATTTTACCTTTGATTAGACATTTCTGTGCAATTCTAAAACTTAGTTGCAATATTCTTTTCAGCAACATCTCTAATAATTCACTAATTTAAGCTGTTTCCAGTTCTTAGATTTCCTGCCCAGAAACTCCTGAGTTATTTGTGCTGTCCATGGCACTCCAGCTCAGAACACCCTGCACTGGTCACGTCTGCAGCAGGACATTTTTCATGTCCATTTTATTTTTCCATCAAACTCCCCCTCCTGGAGTTGTCATTCCAAGCTCTCACAAGGAATCACATTAGTGTCCATAACATAGGTATCTGCCTGGCTCACAGAGATGTGTGCAGGGATTTATTTTTAGGTTATATCCTCATTGCTTCCCACCCATTTATTCCCTCTGGTAAATGATTGTAACACATTTGCCCTTTCTGTCTCATTGGTACGGCCAACTCTCAACTTACAGTTTTGCTGAACTCTTGTTTTTATGCAACTGGTTTTTAGTGTGTTTTCTTGCATCTTTGCAGACCTACCTACAGACCAGGCAGCTACAACTGATCTATAATTTAATAATTAAATCCCTATCAGTTGTTCAAGCTAAAGAGAATTTAGCTTTGCTAAATTTGTCTTACAGAAGAAAAGCAACTTAATAGTGAAGCTTTAAACTTCATTTCATATGGCTGCTTCATTCATATGGAAAGTTTTGTCTGAGAACCCGGTGAGTCTCAATATTGTTATTTCATGAACTGAACTAGAAGAGATATTTTAATGTACAGAAGACTGCTCTTAGAATTAGGCTCTGAGGGCAACGTTACCCAGACTGACTGCTGAGCCCAGCTGGAAAATCCTTCACATCATCCTGATTCATGGGAATAGAAAGACCTATCAAATACCAAGACCTGTTCATCAAAACATATATGAATGTATCCTACTATGGGTAGGAAAAAATATTTATAATATAGAAGATAGGATCTTATTCATTCCTTTCTGGTCCTCACATAGATGAGCCAATGGCAGGGGCAAAGAATGATGTATCATAAGGGCAAGTGCATTTCTTCCATCAAAAAAAAAAACAAAACAGGAAAAGAGAGAGCCAGAGTTCCTATGAGCACAAGAATCTAGGGAAGAATGGAAATTCAGAAGGAAAAAGAGGAAACCTATGAAAAGAAAGCAGCACTTATTATCAGGACTGTGGAGCCCTGTGGAAGTGAAAGGACTTTGTTCTGCTCAGAATTGAAAGCAACTCAACCACCTGAAGGTTTTGCTTTGTTTCTATGCAGATGACCATGTGAAGTAGGACATTCCTAGATATCTACGTCCATCTCCTTTCACCGTATGGCAGGTAAAAACCATTTGACAAGAGTTGTTTTCTCAATTAAAGGTCTTCCACACGTAAACATCTGGATTAAAGTCATATATGCTGCTGTGTATTTTCTTTATGCTCTTTTGCTTATCAGAGTGCTTATCTGGTATGTGGTATCAGGGCAGAACTCTCAGGACACACACTATAGACTTGTCAGTTTGGGATATTTGCATCAAGGAAGGACAGATCCTCCCCAGTGTAAACCAATACCAGAGTATGAAAAGCAGACCAACACATTTTTTTTTATGCCTGATGGAACATGGGCTATTTATTTCTGACATTGGCTAATTATTCTTGTGAATGTTTTGTTTCAAACAGAGAATTGGAGTAAGAACAAACTCTACTTAAGTAGATTAAAACATGGAAGGAAAAATATTTTAATGGTCCTCTTCAAACCATTTTCTGTATTATTGTCAAGGTTTTATCATCACCTAATTTTACACATTAAGAATTTCATGAAGAGCTGAAGAAAAAACTTGGAATGATTTTTCATTTGCCAGACTCTAGATACACTTGGAGAAGATAAAATTAAATTTCCTTGTAAATTTACATATTATTTGGGAGACTCCTATATTCTGCATTTGGTGAAATTATTATAAACGTTGGAAAATTATGAACTATTATAACCATGACACAAAAGGGCCTTTTTATTATTTCTTTTCATATTACTTTAAATAAAATTCAAAGGAAGAATACCCAAAGCCCATGAAATGTATTAGCTATTCCCTGGGAATTAAAGGGCTAAATTGGGCTATCCAGGGAGAGATAATGAATAACAGTTTGATAAATTGGGAAGATGGTAGCTGAGGCTGACTTGTGGAAACCCTGATCTCAGTGATAACAACATGAATGAGCAGAAACTTCCTTGACGTCAGTGGCGTTTATTCCTTGCATAAGGTCAGAACCTCACCATGAAAAATTAGAACAATTTTTTTATTTTGCTCACTGGATTCTGCTACAAAGCCTGTAGAACAGTGACGAAACTTCCAACCTTTCAGGCATTAAAGATCTGAAAATAATGATTGCGCCATAGTGTAGGAAGTCTCCTGGATGAATAATGAAACCTTTCTTAAACCAAGCTCTGCATCAGAATGTAAAGGCATTACATGCATTATCTTGTAAGAGATTAAATGATAGTTTTGCTGTCAGACACGCAAATTCTGCTGAAGCTCCGTGAGAAGGTTTACAAGGTAAAAATAACAGTGAAGTGCAGAAGACAGAAATTATATAATTCTCAGTGCCAGTTAGCTGTGAAGGATTCCCACACAAAGGATAATTTTTCACACTAAATTAATAGATCAAACGGGATAATTGCAGATTGAATCATAAACCATAACAACAAAACATGCAAAAATATATTCTAGCCAAAAACTCCCTAGGAAAAATAATATGAAAAGAGAAAACTTTCCACAGCCTTTTATTATTCTCTAAGATGATTTCTTCTGATGCAGAGTCTCTATTCGTCTGAGATATTCTTCCTAATCTCACCTCTGTGTTCATACAAGCTGTTGATACATGCTATCTCCTATTTCTGAGAGCTCAGAGGCATGTTCTGTAAGTTTTATAGTCCTTGCTTGACATTCTCTGACCTACTGGCAAGCAGTAGCTGCCAATTAGAGGGTGGAGGACCGGCAGAGTGCTGAAGTTTCCCAACCCATACACAAGCCAGCCAGAATAAAGATCAAATTGAAATCTGTACAAACCTGAGAGCCTCCAAATTCCTGCTGGAATGCTCTGTCTAACTGCACTGTTCAATATGGTCACTGTGGAGCTCTCAATACTAAAACTCTTCTCCATCTTCTGGGTTTATTTACTTTAGTTTCACTTTTTTACGGAGAAAAAAAAAATAGTGTGGAACATTTAAGGAACTGTAGTGTGAATTGTTTATAGGTTTTTGACAACTGTGATGGCAAGTGTTGTGTGAGTGCTGCTAAGGTTTCTCATTTACATATGTATATTTATAGCCTGCTCAGGGTTTGGCTGTCTTCATCTCCCTATTTGTTTTTTACCCTTCGCTCTTGACTAAACTCATAACTAACAGAAAAGCCCTTCAATTTGTTTTGCTCTATCATGTAATGTATTCTATCCTATTCTGTTGTGTGGGGTTTTTTTATTAAGTGGAGAATAGTTACCCAAAATCTTTCCAAAATGCTTATCCAAGCACCTCTATTATGTGCTATTTTGCTGTTCTGAAAGCATCTCACACTGTCTTGCCAACAAGCTGCCGATGTTGTGGCTCCTTGCACTCATGACTCTTCTGCACACACTGCTGCAAAGGTAACGAGAGTATAACTGGTACTGGAGGCTGCTGAGACACCTCTTTAATTAGTGTGTCGTGCTGCAACTGCTGTGATGGACTGTGGCAGTGATGCTGCTGAGTGAGCACTGACAGTGATCAGTGAAATATTACTGCCTCAACTTCCTGCTCTGGGTTTGGAGTCACAGCATCCCAGACTGGTTTGGGTGGGAAGCCCATTCCATCCCACCCCTGCCATGGGCAGGGACAACTCCCACTAGCCCAGGTTACTCCAAGACCCATCCAGCCTGGCCTTGGACACTTCCAAGGATCCACCCTGTGGATCCAGGGGCAGCCACAGCTTCTCTGGGCTCCCTGTGCCAGGGCCTCCCCACCCTCACAGACAGGAACTTCTTCCCAATATCCCCACTAACCCTGCCCTCCTTCAGCGTAAAGCCATTTTCCCTTCTCCCATCACAGCTTGTCCTTGTCAAAAGTCCCTCTCCAGCCTTCTTGAAAGCTCCCTTTAGATATTTTAGATTTCCCACCCCTCTCCCACCTTGCTTTTCTCTCACTCTCTGAAATACTGAGGACCAGATTCTCACAGGAATTGTGCTGTTTTATACCTGCTCAAGAACCGACCTCTATGTTACCTTTCAGAGAAAGTAGCCTTGGAGATTCAGTTTAATTAAAACTCAAATGTCCAAATGAATTACAGGTTTTTTAATATCATCACCTTAAATCCCTCAATAAAATATGGAAATGGATCCCTAACCTTTCACTTGGTCTGTTCTTAAAATTAGTGAAGAGTCCACACGTAGCAGTCACAAGACACCTTGCTGTACTTATGGTGACTTTAATCCAAAGATCTCCAGCAGTTTCCATATAAATAAGTATGAAACCTCAGGTATTTCATTTTTATAGTGACACAAACACAAATTCCATCCTGTGCAAGTAGAAGATGGTACAGAGACTTCTTAGCTACCTTTAAAACTCTAATTGCAGGTCCCAGTCCTTCTGGCAAGATAAAATAATGACCCAAATTTAAATTTAAAATTCGTACCTAGCCATATTAACAGCAAGCTGGGTTTGTGAAGCTCTTAATATTGAGTGAGATTTCTAAAGACACCTGCAAAAGTATTCAATTCTCACAGAAATTTCAGGGAAGAAAAACATTCAAGATCGCAATTCCTGTATATTTCCTAAATTTTAACTCCACCTTGGAAAAGTGTCAAGCTTTGGTCTTGTATGAAGGCAGTCTGATCTCACAGGGTAGTGGAGAACTTGGCATTTCATAATGGTCCTGAACAATACCTGTCCTTGGAAATCTGTCCTTTGACTTTTTCTTGACATTCCTAAGCCATGTTACCAAACCTACACAACAGGGAAACCCCAAATTTTTTATAGGGATCAATATTTCTTGGCTCTTAATTTTGTGGATTGTTACAATTAAATTTTTCATTTTAATTTCATTTCTTCAGTGAAATCAATAAAAACCTGCTATCACAGGACTTTCCAAAACAATGTTTCTAACTGTGAATTTATACTTTAAAGCTGTTGTTGGGCAAATTTTTTCCCAGTGTTTGGTTCTTTACAAGGTTTCACAGCTGTACAGTCTTAAATTCTACCCACAAGCTGAATGAATAAAGTGAGGGCAAGAAGGGTTCGAGATCTGGTTTTCAAAAGCTTCCCCAAAATTGGCTGTTTATACAAAACTGTGCAAACTCTTGAGATATAGAATTTGCCAGAAATCTGACAAAAGCTGAAGGCTTTACAGTATTTCAGCATTTCTACTTTTGAGTACAGCAATTATTTGAATTCACAGAAAAATACATGAAAATAGGAGGTATAAAGGAAAAAAAATTAAACCAAGCCAGCTTTTTCAGACAAGAAAGAGAAAACAGAAGAAAAAGGTCTGTATTTCAGTCTGAGTTTTGAGTGAGAAATTAATTTCATTACACTTAAGTTTCCTCTCTAACAGCCCACCATGAGTCATTCACGGGTTAATTATAGCTAATCAGAGATAGTTACCACCACAACAGAGCCCTGATCTTTGTAATCTAAACTTCTCAGATAAAACAAAATGCTTAAATCTCTCATAGCAAGGAAAAAAAGTGGCTTAGGGAAAGTAAAATGCAAATTGCACCAAAAAACAATTTAATTGGAATTACAGGGTGCATTCTCAGGGATGTTTATTCTTTCTCACTCAGATGGAATAAATGGGCTGTAAATAGCTGTAAATAGCTGGTGGAAAATTCAATTTATGCATCTGTTCTTCTGTTGCCTCCTGTTCCTTTGTTGCACTGTGGCTGTCACAGAACTGTTTGGACTCTACAAAAACACCTCTGCTGTACTCACCCAGCCCAGCTCCCACAAAAGGAGGTGTATTCTGGGATGGAAGATGGTATCCTCCAAGAGACAGCTATGGAACAGTCTCACTTCATTAACGGCAATGCTATAACGTAACTGTGTTTATAATTTTGCAGAATGCAGTGAGGCTATTCATTAATATTTAATTTACCATGCAACCAAGGTGGTTTTTATGTGTTCTGCACAATTGTTTGGACTCATTGCAGAAGTTAGTTAGGGACAGTACTGGAATTACAGCTTGTAGCAAACTGGAATCGTGGCTATCTGAGAGGAGCACGCTGCTGTCTCCCAGAACTGGGGCTCGGGAAGCAGGGTGAAATCCAGATGTACTGTGCACAGCCCTCTGCCACCCACCCACAACCACAAAATCTCTACTGTGCTGGTTGGAATGTGGCCACACCACCCGGGTGAGCTCAGCAGGGTCATTCTGCCAGTGGGCAATGACAGGACATGGATAAAAATGCTGCCTTTATCTGTATTCTGCTACCTTAATGTGTATTCTGCTCCCAAAGCTGGGCGGGGTTTTATTAGACAAGAGCAGAGCACACCCCATCATCCAAATATGTTGTTAATAAGGAGAACCAACAGCCATCCACACAGCTGAAGAGAGGTTTTCTAGGAAAATGCCTCTTAAATGAGCGTGCGAAGGAAATTATGTTGGACGTGTCATATTTCAAACACAACAAGCTGTATGTTCATGTAAATGTTATGCAAATGAGACACAGCCCTCAGGCGCCTGATGAGGTTCCAGAGAGGCCCTGGAGGCTCCAAACTGTTGATTTAGCACATGAGCCTTAGCACTCACACTAAAATGCGTGTGCTAAAATCATATTGAAAGAATGTATGTGTCAGGGACGTTGAAATATATTAAATATTGATTCAAGCTATGGGCTCTTCCCATGGACATTTTGGTTTCCAGTCAGAAAATGTTGCCATGGGATGATGCTACCTCTTTTAATATGGAATAAACAGTGAATTGTCTGCATGATTAATGCAAAACCTCCATCAGCAGCAGCCTCAATGCTACTTTTAAGGATAATTATGTCACGGGTAGTAGGAGGAACAAAAAAATGACAAGAAAGGACACAGAATTAATGTAGTTATTTGTTTAGGAGATACATTACATGCGGATAAAAATTATATCTTTTTTTTAGGAGAAAATCTGCAAATTCTTTTTTCATAGAAATAGAGAAAAAAAGAGGTGTGAGAGTGATGTGGTCTAACCTGAAAAGGGATGCTTATACCGATTTGAGGGAAAAAAGAAGGAACACATATTGGCTTTCTTTGTGGGGGATTGTGTGGTTTTGGAGGAAAGAAATTGTATTTGTAATCTCTCTACTCAAATAATATTTTAGAGGTGTTCCAGCCATCAAGATAGCTGTCTCTGAGCACGACAATCAGAAAATATGTTGGTGTGAAAGCAGATGTGCTATTTTTTCCTAACTCCTGCTGCAGTTTGAGATTGCCCATCATCACAGGAAATGTGACAAACAATAAGTCAAATAGCAAAGCAAATTATTCCTGCTCATTTCGAAGCCCAAAACTCTAGGAACTCGAGTGGCAGATTTCATTTTTGCACCAGAGAGCTCTGATTTAACCGCAAATGTCAGGGCTTTTGATTTGTGTGTTAAGATTTTCTGTTCCATATCATATTTTTGTTTGGTTGGTTTATTCAGATATGCATTCTCAACAGGGTAGTTATGTTCTTCCTAGTAAGAGCCTGAGTTACATGAAACATTTTTGATACTCTCAGCTCTCTCTTCCTCAAATACAAACAACTCTTGTTAGTATGGTAGAGTCTAGAATACTGCATATGAAAAAGCCATCCAAAATTAATAAAAAATGACAGTATCAAATACCAACTAGGTCCTGAACATGATTTTTTTGTTGTTGTTTCTATCTAGTCAGCAAAAAATGATTGCTGGGAAAACTTCTAATATTGCCTCAGAATTTTTGGGATTTCTCAACCTGTTGCAATACCTTTATCTTGGATTTCTTTGATGCTGGTCAAAAGGGAGTTATGCCAAGCTGTGAGACCTTTTCTTGGGCTCCTTTGGCAAATCTCTCATGCAGAGGAAGGCTTTGAGCAGAGCTGTGGTGAGCACACCAGACACAGAAGGTGCTGGTGTTAGAAATGATACAACTTTTAAAATTTTTAACTAACTTTGGTCCAGGGGGTTGTTCGTCTTTGCCCAGGGGAAAGGAATTAAAGTTTCTTTACAAAAGACTGTTGCCTGGGCGAGGCCTGGTGGTATTAACATCCTCAGCCTGGGAGTAGCACATGAGGATCTAATTAGTATCGAAGGCAAAGGGATCAATACCCATAGGAAACCAAATATTGACAATTGTGTCATTTGGGACCAATGAACATTGAACTGATGAATTCCTTTGGGTTTTGTCTGTATAAGTTATGTGAAAAGTCTAGTAAAGGACCATGTGTGATGGAATGATTTAGTCTGCACAACTTGAGCAACGTGTGGATGAAATTATTTCTGTTGCACATCCTAGCCAGAACAACATCCTGTCCAGAATAAAGTAATGCCTTAATTCTCTATCACTAAAAATGATGTTGGAGAGTTTTTGTCTTTCCCTCAGTTTTGGTGACACTGGGACTTAAAAAGCTGCTCAGGACTCTATGGTGCAACAAGCACTGGGGTCACTCCTCCCTGCAGCAGCACAGGAGGGGAGCCTCTGATGGTCATGCTGGTCCCCAGGTCCTTCAGGGTGTCACTTCTCCCAAGCCAACCCTCAAGTTGGGGCAGAGACTGGTTCAGCAGCTGTGTGGAAAGTACTCTAACTCAGATGTCAGTATATGTGTTTTAATGAATAATCTTCAAATGTGTTGCTTACACACAGGATCTAAAACTTTACTTGATGCTTTTCCAATTTAAAAACAGCAGTCTTTCAAAAACCTGTGCATATCGAACAAAAAAAAAAAAAAAGCCTTCCTTGGCTGTTTTTGTGCTCCTGCATTTCAACAGAAACAGGTTTTTTGTTCAATTAAGTGTTCTGACAGTAGAAATTTGTCATGCAAATGTTCCCAGCCTCTCAATGAAAGTGGTGGAAGAAGCCAGGGTTTCTTTTATCAGCACTGGTGCATCTGATGTAAGAACCACTTCCTGGAGGCTCCTGCTGTCAATTAACCAAATCAGATTTGCTGGTGGACTAACACTTGGCTTACATCCACCTCAGCAGGAGAGAAATCTTTCATTTGTAGTGTTTCATTTGTAGTGTTTGCAGAAATCTTTGGACATGCAGAAGGTTCGGTCTGTAAATTGCAGGTGGGCAGGGTTGAATTTTGCACCATAACACAAATTTTCTTAAAAATATTTCTGTGGTGAGACTGTCCCAGTGGGGACAGGCTCTGAATTGTCCACGGTCATCAGACTGCAGGGTAGCCATGAGTGCCATCGGTGTCAAGCCACAGAAAGCAAGGAGCCACAGTGAACAGCATATTTTTAAGTTATGGTGAGGACATTAAAGACCTGCAAAGGACTGTGGGACTGGCTGGGAGTGGCTAAGTAGATAAGGACTGAGCATCATCCTGTGATTGGCTGGAACCCTTCTGGAACATTCCAACCAAGCCTATATAAGTGTGTGCCCTGCCACAGTGTGGGTGTGTGTTGGGGGTGTGTGTGTTGGGGTTCTTTTGGAGCAGCTCTTTAGTTGTATGTTTTCTGTTGCACCCTCGTGTGCCTTTTATTTATTTCCTCATTAAATCTTAAGTTCTTCCCCTCCAACTGCCCCCGTCTCTCTATTATTTACACCAAACTCACCGGAACGCTGCCGTACTCCCGGGACCAGAGGCTTCCCCCGAGAGCCCCTTTTGGACCCAGGGGAATGTTGCCCCCGCACCTGCCGCAGGCCGGGCCAGAAGCAGCAGGCGCACCGCAACATATTTAGTGGCTAGAAAGGGCAGATTTCTTTCAGGCAGTGTTTTGTCTCTACCTTTCTATGTTCTGCCACTTGAGTTACCACTGGTTGCAGTCATCAATTATCTTCACATAGAAGGAATTTTTGCATGTGGAGGGGGCCTGATTTTAAGGGTTGCTGTACATTTACATAATAAACAGGTTATGAAGATAAGTCACATCTGAGGGATGGGTGATACCGTGGTCTGCAGCAAGAATCATAGAATTCAACCATTAAGGTTGAAAAGACCTCCAGGAACATCAACCTTCAAACCACCCTGTCAACTAACCCACATCTCATCCACTCACTTCTTGAACATCTCCAAGGAGGGGGACTGCACCACTGCCCTGGAGAGCCCCTTCCAATGCCTTATCACACTTTAAGTGAAGGAAGTCTTCCTAAAATCCATCCTGAATCTACCCTGGAACACCTGAGGCCATTTCCCCTTGTTCATCACTAGCTGCCTGGGAGAAGACTCCAATCCCACCTCACCACAACCTTCCTCCCAATCCAGTCCTTCCTCCAAGACCAGGTGATAAGACAGGCAGCCTCAACCAAACCCTGGGTTTGTTCTGCTGCACTCTCAGCTCAACTCTGGCACCAAGAGATGACCAGCCCTGAGATGGGCTGAATGCCATGGCACCATTCCAGATGGATGGAACTTTGGGAATATCCTCCAGAGACCAGTAGCCAAACTGAACATGTAACGTGGAGCCACAAATTCTGGTTGTATCCTTCTCCCAGTAAAGGCACTTCCAAGGAAGTACATTTATATTTGCTTGAGTAACAGCTAAGGCAATTGGGAATTGCATCTGGTTTCAGGTGCCTTTAATGAAGACCTTGGTTACCAGTGGAAGGATCCGATGAGTAGAAAGGATCTTAAATCACATCTTACATCAAGAGCTTCATAGTTACTGCACATTCAACTGCAAGTTACAATTTTGTTTGCCCTTCAAAGCTGGAAATGAACCGGGAGAGGATATTTCAAATGAGTAACATAAGACTAGAGATCTCCTCAGGAGGACAGTTGTTGCTTTATGTCCTACCTGGAGCAGTGGTCTTGGCCAAACATCCTCCAGTGCTAGAAGTGACCTGCAGCAGTCAGCACAGAGGGTGCTTTGACTGAAAAACTGTGCTAAAACTAGTTCCTAACAGAAAATAATACATCTCCATAAAACTGTAGAGCCAAGAGCTCCAAGCTGTTGCAAAGGTCATTAAAAAAAAAAAAAAAAAAAATCAAGCATAGGCATAAAATAACCATGACTAAAAAAAAAGATGTATGAGAAATATAAATCTGCCTGTAAATGGAGTTACTGATCACACATGCTCATGAGGTTGTCCCAATGACCAAACACTTACATAAACACTTCTGTATCAATCAAATTATGTATCATTCATCACTAATATCTCTAATACATCTTTAGACCCTCTTCCACGGTAGCATCTTCCTTATAAATTGAACACTTTGATTTGGGTAAAAAAAGAGAATAAAACTGATTATTTTGCTAACAATTACTAATCCAACCACACTTCCGCTGAGGAGCAGCTGGTGAAGCTGGGACCTTCCCTGGAGGCGTGTCCTGGAGCTGTCCCTACCTTGATGGCAGTGGAGGCGATCTGGATGTGGTGCAGCCGGCGCAGGGTGCTGTCCCTGTCGATGAAGTAGGAGGCTGCCAGCTGGTGCAGGGTCTCCAGCGTCACCACAGAACTGTTGGCGCTGGGGTCACTCCCTTCTGACCTCTTGCTCAGCTTCCGTTTGTCCACAAAAATTGTGAGTGACTCCTCTCCTGTGCAGGGAAACAGAAGCCCCAGCAGGCATCAGCAATGTGCAACAGTACAGAGAGATTTCGTAGACGTTTGATTTGAAGAACATATAAAATATGCTTATTTCCAAGGTCACTTAATACATTCATTCTGTAGTGTTCTATGTTAGAATAAAAGAAAATGAAACCGGTGTAATACTTGAGATGTTTGTTTGTTTCCTTCTCTCATAACACCTATCATAGCTGATATTAGAAGAAAGGCACCTTGTTACACCTTGTTATAAGCAACCATGTGCTTTCTAATGAATTCAGCAGTGCCTGAAATCTGATAGAACAGTTGCCTTGAACCAAATTTCTGTAACTGAAAAATGTGAGGGTTTCAGAAAGTTGGTGTTTTTCCAAAAGAAAATAGAAGCTCCAGCATCTTGTGTTGTGGATTTCTCACTTCCTATCTCTTTATAGAGATGTGGATAAATACTGTTGAATTCAGAAATTTTAATTTCTGTAAGATTTGAAACTCAAAAATCTGACTTGCTTAACTGAGTTTTTAGGAACATTTCCAGAAAACACCTACTGATACAGTTAAATTTTCCGTGTTTATCATCTAGATCATGGATATATTTTCCCATGTTTCAGGCTAAGCAAGAATTCATTCATTTAGTAAACTGTTTAGGCAAAACTCTTTGCATCACAAAACAAATTGGAAAAGTAATTTCTGGACCCAGCATTTTCTTCTGTGCAATTTAGGTTCAAAATAAATTGGACAGAAGAAAATTTCCTCACTCTCTGAGCATGTGTTTGGTAACCCACATTCTTCAGCATTTAGCTCAACAATTGATTAATAATGTCATTATACCTGGATTTTAGGTGCTGAACAACTCCACTGAGTGCCTTTTCCTAGTATCTGGAAAGGAAGTTACCCTGCTAAGGTCTGACTTGCCACTTGTGCTACGTTCACTGCTCACCCATCTGCTGCAGTGGCACTGTGCCCGTGCAGAGGATGGGATGCCAACTTTAGATGGGTTTACCTGCCAAAAAATAATAGCTGTAGGATAAAAATCTGGGTTGAAAACATGACATCATCTTTAAAGGGAGCTATTCTTGGCGGTGAGCAATGCTATGTGAGGAACGTGTGCCTCTGTGCAGGAGATCACATCTGCTGGCAAATTTTGACTCGCAAAATTTGTCTTTGGTTAACATGCGCACACTCCTTGTTCCCCAATGTATATTACGTGTTTCACAATCTCTCAGAAATTCAGAGGACAGTCAAGCCCTTCAGACCTTATATATCTAATTAGACCCGCAGGGTTAGTCCAGAATCTTCCTTTTGTTCTAGAAGGGACAGGTGGCTGTTCCAGCTGGAGCTTACCTCACTTTCCACCATTACATTTATGCTTAATCTCCTAATGGGTTATTATTTTGTGCATGAAGTCATCAATGCAGGGATCAATTGCCTGAAGCTCCAAAAACCAGGAATTAACACAGCCTCCTTAAGTACCAGGATTTCCCCACCCGATTATTTAATCTTTCTGCTGTAATATGTAAGCAAAGGTTCACAATTGCCATGAGGAGGGAACTGGGAAAGCACAGCAAACTCTAATGACCTGTCCCCTGAGAGAAATCTGCCATCAGAACCTGCTCTAGGTTCCAGCTTTGTTGGCATTCAACTATGCCCATGCAATAAATGTCACAACCTGCCATATGACTCCAGCCAGGATGAAAGATGTTTCTGGGATGAAAAGCAATGGAGTGGGCTGAGATTTGAGCTGTGGGCTTTGTGCAGCTGCTTGTGGAGCTGCAAAGACATGGTTTAGAACAGGTATTAGGAAGAAATTCTTCCTTGTGAGGATGGGGAGGCCCTGGCACAGGGTGACCAGAGAAGCTGTGGCTGCCGCTAGATCCCTGGAAGTGTCCAAGGCCAGGTTGGATGGGACTTGGAGCAACCCAGTCCAAGGACATCTTCCAGCCCAGACCATTCCATGGTGCTGTGGTATCAGAGAAGACAACACCAGAACTCAGAGGGTGAATATTGTGCCAGCGACCAGTTCAGGCTGCACAGATAAGGTGCAAAACTTTTCTAGGAGCTTTCTCTCCATGTTTCCCCCTTTTCCAGAGGACTGAGCTACTTTACTTGTATTAAAGTGGCTTTTGCAAGGTCAACCACCTTTCCACTGAAATTATAATGAATTGTAATGGCAAAGAAAACAAAGACTTAAAGCTGCAGAAAATCTGTGGAAAAGATTAAAAAAAAAAAAATTGAGATTCTTTCTGTTTCATTATCACAGAATCATAGATTCATAGTCTGGTTTGGGTAGGAAGGGGCTTTTAAAGCCCATCCAGTTCTATCCATGCCATGGGCAGGACACCTTCCATTAGCCCAGGTTGCTCCAAGCCCTGTCCAACCTGGCCTTGGACACTTCCAGGGATCCAGGGGCAGCCACAGCTTCTCAGGGCACCCTGTTCCAGGGCCTCCCCACCCTCACAGGGAGCTGTAGGTGATGTTGAGATATTCCTAACATCTAATCTGTGTTTCTTCTCTTTTAATTCAACACCCTTTTCCCTTATCCTATCGCTATCTGCCCATGTAAAAAGTCACTCTTTTTCTTTTTTATAAGCACTCTTAAGTCCTGGAATGCCACAATAAGGCCTCCCTGGAGCCTTCTCTTCATCAGGCTGAAAAACCCCATCTCTCACAGCCCGTTGCTGTAGGAAACCTCCAGCCCACAGAGCACCCATCTCACCTTGTTCTCATGTAAACAATTTTGATTGACCTGTATTAGTTGTTAGTAGAGATGGTGGGGCTCCTTATACTTCAACAGAATTCTGCTAGGTTTTATTATTAAAACAGAGTTTGCTGAGTTTTTTTCACATAAAAAAAAATCTCAGGCATTTTCCCATTCCCTGCTCTCCAGGAACAGACAGAAGAACTGCATTAAAAACTCCCATTTCAAAAACAAACAAACAAACAAACCTTGAAAAAGGACAGTGTTATAGGTAAATAATGTGATAGTTGGCTCTCACAATTAAGGGGTGAATACATTAAGAGAGGTTCTGTAGATGATAGGAATGTTTCCCCTCCCTCATACATTGTTATCACGAGATAGTCCTAGTAGTTGGGATATCTGGGAGGGTCGACCTGTTCCTTTGTCAACTCCTGACTTCCAGTCAAGGTGTGAGAAAGTGATCTCCACCACTGAGCAGCGTAGAAGGAGCTGACTGACAAGATTTTAAGAGGGGGGTATAAAAGGTAGAACATCCATTTTGTGGACGAGCACATGGTCCACAGCCCAGCGCTGTTTGTTTCTCCTTATTCAATCTCCTGTTGTGTTTTACTAAGGTTTTTAATAAACCTTTTGAAATTAAAAGGTGAGCATCGTTTTTCTCACAACAGGGATGTGTGTTGTGATGCTTTACTTTGATTAGAACATCTCAGGAAAAGAACATTTGGACCACATCAGAGTTATCACATCATCCTATTTGCCTCATCCTGCTTGGCCCTACACTTTCCATGGCAGTTGCTGGTGGGTGTGTTCTGGCAGGCAGGATTCCCTGGCACCCCTAGCCCTGCGGGCTCTGTCCCTGATGCCTTTGGTTTTAGCTTTTATATTTTTCAGATTCTGTGCTGCTTTAGTGTGTAGTTCTGAGCTTCATATTAAGTGTTGGTAAGCTCTCTTCACAGGGTAGCTGGACAAAATAAGTCCTTTCATAGCTTGGGACCAAGGAAAACCAATCCAAATTTCAGGCCCAAGAGCATAAACAATGGTGGACTGAAGGCAGAAAAACAAGGAGGATGGGACTTCATACCCTGAAGCTGTAATTGGGCAATTAACTGCAATATGCTAGTGGACCAGAACTTATAAAAGTGTGAGACCTTGTGACCAGTCGTCCATTTTGTGACCATTTTAGGTTCATCTTGGGTGTAGCCCTGGCTGGGCTCTTGTACTGCCCAAGGTGTATCCATTGAGGCCTTCTAATAAATACCTACTTTATTCTTTAACTCTGTCTAGCCTCTGTTCCAGGACAGCCTTCACAAGGCATCATCCCCATGCCCCGACAGATATGTTTGGGTTTTCATTCTTTGTAACCAGACTGAAATGACTTTGAATGCTTACATGGCATCTCACACAGTGGCTCATCACTAGTATTCTCAGGCACTGTGCTACCAGCAGGTGCCATCAGGGGCAGCTCAAAAATATTTGCTGCCCAAAAGACTTTTCACAGAGTTTTTAATCCGTCAGAGCTGATTGAGCTCTCACGAGAAAAAGTGGATTCCCTCATACATCGGTGCTTAGGCACCCATATCCCGGCAGAACTGTGAAAGGGCTCCCTTCAGCACCCAGAGCTCCAGGATTAGGGAAGTAACACTGCCAACTCTGATTTGGGGAAGATAATTTGAGTTTTAAGTTCATTTGCAGAAAATTAAACCCATGCCAAAAGAGACTCTTTTGTCACATTGAAAACATGGATGAATCTTGTTTTTCACTGGTTACTGTCTGCCACCATAAAACAGGCTAAGACATCCAAGCATCAGCTAAAAACAAGTGTGATTTAGACAACTCTTCAAGGTTACAAATTCTAAGAATTGAAAAGGAGTAATGACAGTGAACACTTATAAAACATGATTATTCAGCATCAAATCCTCCCAGCTGTGCTTTTCAGAAGCTCTGAAAGCAGCATTCGCTCTCCTTCCCAAAATTCAAGAGACAGTAAACTTCACTTTCTCAGGTTTAAAGGAAGTAGCATGGAAACACTCAGTTATGGTCACAAAACAATGCCACGCAGCCCAAGTGGTTCAAGAAGCCCTCAGTCACTACCAGAATGTTTTATTGCAATGTGGGGGCTGTCCCTGACAGATAGTCACTGCAGGGGCAGGGGACTGATGTTCATGCTCTTCACTGACCTTGCCACAGTGTCCAGTCCTGTCCCCACCAACCCTGGAATATGCAAGCTTATAACTTAATTTCAATTTTTAATTCTTGCTAGGTTTATAGGAACATATTGTCCATGATATATATTTATTAATTCAACTAGCTCCCAACAACACATGCTGTTTAAAAAAGAAAAAAAAAAAAAAAAGAAAGAAAATAGGTATATAGAAACTTACCCAGATATACAACCTGTCTGTGGCCATTTAGATGTAAGACTCTTAAATAACAGTTGGTAAGTGGCATTAAGAAATAAGAAATTAATTTTGTGCTCATCTTAAGAACATATTCAGGAATTATTTAAACTTAAAATGCTAATCTCCATCAACATGGTGGAATTGGAATAATGCTGTAACAACTGTAACTAAATATAACCATCTATTGAAGAAGTAAATCTATTTTGTTATACATAACAATATTTATTCATATGATTTAAATACTTAGTGCTATTTTCTGCATCAGTTGCTGAGAGATTGTTTGCCTGTACCCACATCTTTGGAATAATAAAGGGATTATAGGCCTTGATGTTTCATATTTTCATCTGTAGACTGGGAAGTGGTAGGAAAAGGCAGTGATCCAAGCATTTCCTATCACTTCATGTCAGAAAGAGAGGAAACAGGAATAAAAGGACAACCCACAGATGCCTACTTAGAGCCATCTCTTTACACACATAAATGTATCTTACACAGGACTAAAGGTCTTTGTCCTGTGAACTCCTCAAAGGCTTCTGATTAAATAAAATACTTCAGCTACTACCTAAAAAGCTACACCTAAATAAATACACCAGCTACTACTAACTAGTGAAAAATCTATTCCTGTCTGGATCACCAAAAGTACCAATAGGGTTTTATCAGGTCATTTTCCCAAACTTAAGCAGATGCTGATGGAAATGCAAAGGCTCAAAAACGATAGAAATTAATGTCAGGCCAGATGTGGTATCATTTCCATGGTTCAAGTGAAATAACAGTGCACGTTAATTCTATACAGACCATCTGTTTAAGGATTTAAATTTTTTCTTCATTAAGTAAACAGGAGAGGAAAGAAAGTTAATGTATTTTGTGCTTTTTTTCCTCCCCTTAGCTTCCATAATCTTAAATGCTGGNGGGTGGGGGGGGGTGGTGACTGTTGTTTGCAAGTCTCATGCAAAATTTTCAAGTTTCTTTCTTACATCAGTCATTTGAGAGTGTCCTCTCCTTCCCTTATTTGCCAATAGCTTGTATCTTACCTTGAGAGAGTGTTAAGGAAAGCAAAGGTCATATCAGCAGTTAGTGTAAGTGCTAATAAATTCTTCAGAATTCACTGAGATTCACTGTTTTACACCACCTGACAATTTCCCCCTTCTCTGCAGGCAGAATAATACCAGCTCCACGGGAATATTAACGAGGGGCAGAAAAGCTGGCACTCCTAGAAAAGTAATGGTGTAACCATCACTCTTGAAGAGCTGTAACCAGTGGAGAGAGGTTGGGTTGAGCTGATCTGTCCACACCTGTTAAGACTGTCTTAAAGACAAAACTACCTCTTTTCCTTCCGATTCACAAAGCCTTCAACAATATCAAGGGTTATTTCCTGACCCAGAGAGCTGAATGGATTGATGGTCTGGTAATGAACACCTTGACCCAAGATGACTGACAATAGCAGTAAAAATAAATCGACCTGGAACATTTCAGATGACCACTTAGACAGTTGCCTAACAAGGTTCTCCTTTCACAGAAGCTTTTGCATTGTTCTGCAAATTGGTTTATTCAGAGCAGTTACCGTGTTTGCAGGTGCAAGGAGGACTTCCATGCAAAGCCCGCTGTGCTTTGTTTGTCTTGCAAAGCACCCAAATCAGCCTCACTTCACCCAAATGCTTGGAACAAGAGCCTGTCATTGTGGTGTGCTAATTATCCTCATCACCAACTCTATTGCTTTGCTAAATGACCTTTTCTGTAGGAACAGC
This sequence comes from Promerops cafer, assembly GCA_013398275.1. NCBI lineage: Eukaryota > Metazoa > Chordata > Aves > Passeriformes > Nectariniidae > Promerops > Promerops cafer. Next base: position 308,028 of record VZSE01003456.1, on the reverse strand, counting down.
ACTAAAGGGAATGTCTTCAACGCAGGAGGTTTTGTCCTCTCACACTCATCCCACAGTGGTACCCCCACCCTTCAGCTCCGAAGCTCACATCTGTTTTTTGCAAGCCATTAAAGTGAAGTTCCAGCAAACTGCACCATCATTGCATGATATTGTGGGCAGGCAAAAGAGAAAATTATAAATGCAAAACAAAAGGCGGGGAAAGTAATACTGAGTGCTCAATCCCCTGGGTCACACAGGGTCCTTCAATCATGCAACTTGGAGCTGCTCGTTATGGACTTTGAGCTTATGTCACAAGGAGATAAAATTTCCATAAGAAATAAAAGCAGTGAGAAATGTCACTTTCCACATTATCTTGTGGCAGCAAGAAATATAGAACTTTTTCCCCTTAGTTCTCATTTCTGAATGCCCTTGAGGTGTGTATTTCTGTGTTTGTGAATAAAGACTAGGGAATGTTTCACAACCATGTGCAAGAGTTCCCTTTATGCTCAAAAAGGGATCTTTATGGAAACCAAATGGTCACAGAGGCACACAAATCTTATCACAGCATCGTTCATTTGCCAAGTTTTCCTTTCTGTCCATGAATACAGATGATTGGGGATTCATTAAATAAAAAGTACTGTGCACACTCCGTTTGGTCTTCTGCTTTTAACAAGCTGAATAAGTGACAAGCTTTCACAATAAAACAACTTGTAATTAAAGGGAACGTACTTATACATTATTAAAATAATAAAAAAATCTAATTACATGTTAATCAGATATGGACAAGCATCTGTGGGAATCCCCATTCAATCCAGCCGAAAAATGATAACTAACACATCTAGAAAAATATGGGTTTATTAGCTACCTCATGAAAGCTTTCTTAGAAATTACTAATCCCCTGTAATTATTATAATTGAACCAATTTTTCAAAGTATTCAGCATCCATCCAGTGATAATGGAAGGCAGCAGGTGTGCCTCAAATCATGCCTAAAAATTGAGACTAGGGACCTAAATCAAACCCCAAGTTAATATGAAAACTCCCTTTGACTTCATTAAGCAGTGACAGAGCCCAGAAGTCAACACTGTCTCCCTCTGAGTGAAAATTCAGGCAAGGCTGGGGCAGCTACTGCATTTTAGAGCCTTTCTGAGGTGAGAAAATGGCACCCTACCTCAGCTCCCCTGCAGCATATCCTGAGGCTTTGGGGAGAATATTGAATGTCTAAGCTAGAATTTCCAAATATCTTCAAAGGAAATACCATTACATTTTAGTTTTACTTAGGTTCAGACCTCCTCAAAGTTGTCAGCTCCGTGGCTCTCACAGTGTGATACTTCTGCTTTGAATGTAAAGATCAGCTGAGGTCATGTTAGACTCTTTTCCTAGAGCTGTTAGATCAAATTTCACCTTGACAATGAATTTCATCACATGGCTGAGGAGCTACTGCTATTTACATTAGATAATAATTAGCAGATAGGTAGCAATACTGAAAAATAATATTTACCATTGGATAATCCTTGAAATAGGATACATGCTGCAGCCAAAGCTTTAATTCTTCTGCTTTATATTTTAAGAAACATTTTCTTTCTCTTCAGCATTTAGTTTTCCTATTCAAATGTGCCATGTGTTCTATACTCAAGAAATGTCATTTCTAAAACATGTATATTTGCATGCAAAAATATTCCAAATAATTAAAAGAAATTCAGGGATTTTTGTTACAAATTGTTTGTCAACACACACAAATTGTTCTTCAAATTCTAATGGTAATGCTGCAGAGGTACTCATTCCCAAAATAATGATAGAAATTAGCTCTTTATTTTTTTAAATAACTAGAGCAAGACAGAAATTCCTCTTGTTTCTAGGATGGTCTCCTTCAAAAGGAAGCCTCTGTGAGCCATTTGGGTTGTTACAGATCTCAGCTCTCAGCCAAGAGAGACTAGGAGGGCTCTCATTTCCTTTACAAATGGTTAGGATTCAGTTATGAAATGTATTTAAGAGAACCATTCCTCAGGTGAATAAAGGATTTTGACAAGCCTGTCCTGCTGGAAGGACACTCAATCACCAGAATTATCTTTAATATTATCACCACGATGGGATAGAGCTGCATTTCCAAAATGTCAGTTCATTGTGTAATGCCTAGATGGGTAATCACAGGTAATAATTATCTTTCATTCGGAACAATTTATGCTCTCCTTTGAACATTAGGCCTCTTCACTGGATTTCTTCAATCCATCTGGTGACTGGATCCCAATTATCCTTGGGGCTACCCTTTCCAGATTAGTCTGTGGGGACTGAAAGATGCAGATTCCATTAAGTTAATGGGAATTACATGGCAAAGCCTCATCACCCCATTTTGAAAGTGCAGTCCCACTGGTTAAGTGAAGACTAATTCTAAAAAGGGCAGAGTGACAATACAGGGATTTTCCAACGGACAAAGTAGTTTAAAAGTCTCGTAAATTAAAAGATTTGTTGGAAATATTTGTTACTGGTTTTCTGGCTCAGTTTCTGCAGGATTGCAATGGACCCAGATACTTCTGTAAGCTGTTATTATGTAAATTGTTACAAGGACCATTCACAGAAAAAAATGTCACTCTCCTTAATGACCTCAGTGCAGAGAAAGACCCTCAAAAGACTAGAGCAGCACAGCAGGAGCTCAGGTAGAGCACCTCAATCTTAGCAACTGGATTTCTTTTCTTTTTCTGCACAAAACACTATACACAGCACCAATAAAGAGAAAGAGTCACAAGACATGTAGACAAAACCTGCTCCCACAGAGAGCGTCGCCCATCCCAGCAGCTTGGAGGAGGAACAGTTGTGACCAGCACTTTCAGTCTACTCACTCCAAGCTCATCCCCAATATTCCTAAGAATTGACCCTACCTCCCAGGGTAGCTGAGAGCAGGAAATGTGTCCCATATTTCTTGATGAGGTTTTCTGTGATCTGTTGAAGGGTTGGGCGCCGTCCCAGCAGCCTTATGTTACGGAAGAACTCGGGGGCGAGTGGCAGTGGGGAGCCAAGGAAATTTCTTCTTTCCACAGCAAGATTGTTTACTTTCCAGCGGCCAAACTCTCTGCAAAACAAAGCAGTTCTCATTCAGAAATGTGTCATTCAGACAAATGTCCTTCATTTGCAAACAACTCTGCTCTGCTGAGTAGCTGGGGGCGACTCACTGGGAATTACAACGGGCCTTGACAGTGATACTCTGTCATGTGTTATAGACAGGACAAGCAACGAGGGTTATTTATTAGAAGTGGAGAAAGTACTCCATAATAAAACAATTGTTGGGAAAGAAATAAATAAAAACTAAGCCACTTAGGTTGCTGCTGCTCCTGTTGGTTTTGTGTGGCCTCTGATGTGAATATAGCTCTAAAACAACCCAATTTGGTAGAAACTGAAATTAAAGCAATTATTTCCCCAAATGTGGACCAGATGCAACAAGTATTTTTGTTAGAACAAGGTAAATTTCAAAATCATAACAAGAAAGAGTCCATGTTCTTTGCCTTTTGATATTAAGTCACTTAGGTACAGAACTAGATAAATTGAATATCTTGAAGAAACACTGTCACACCACATTTGACTTTGCTGTGATAATTCCAGTTTTCTATACTTTTGGCCTCCATTTTCAAAAAATACACAGACAGAAAGACTGATTCCTAAAAAGTGATGACGTTTCAATTGTAAGAGGGATATAAGTTAATTCAAACACTTGCCCCCTTCCTGTCTCCAAAGTAAATCAATGACAGCAGGGTAAACAAACAAGCTCATTGCATAGCAATAAACACAACTTTTATTAATTTACTTGCCAATTAAGATACCAGATAGAGCTATTAGTGAGAAGGACTCATTGTCCTCAAATCTAGACAAGACAGGCAGCCTTGGCAGTAACTTGGCTTCTCCCAGATACAGCAATAGCTGTTTTGGTTACAGACTCTGGGAACTAAGTGCAAGCGACTTGAGGACTCTGCCTTAGCCACCACTTTGTTGAGCATTTTCCTCTTAGACAAGACTGTAGAAAAGCAAAGAGCTTAGCGAGCTTGCAAGATCCTACTGAAGGTCCCAGGTAAACAGAGAGAAACACTCACATACAAATTTAAGACAGAAGCAGAAATCAAAGATGCAGCAAAAAAAAGAGTATTTGAGGGATGCCAGAAACAAAGGGTTGCCAGCAGCTGAATGACCAGGGCTGCGCAACACATACTCCACACTAGGATTTTTTAACACTTTTAAGTCCACAGTTATTAGTAGAACCCAGATAAATAAATTTTTGTGCAGCCCTTCTGCTTTCCAGCATCCTTCTCTTTCTTTCCCGTATCCAAACTGCCTTTTCTCTCAGACACATTCGGGCAGATGCCATTTTTTTTAATCAAAAACAAATGTGAATGACGGTAAGGAGAGATTTCTGTAACTTAACTGAAATTTAATGCCATTTACCAGTCAAGGGCATGAGGTTAAACATATCCCCATAGTTCTTAAAGACTCCACTCATCACCAGTGTGCTAAATTAGTATTTGAAAATTGCTTTTTTATAAGGGATTTTCCAACTTAGTTGTCAGATTTTGAAGTTTTCTCACACAACTTTCCTTTCCTTGTAGGTAACTAGAAAACCTATAACTTCTGTTTGCAGTTATTATGGAACTACTGTATATGAGTAGAGAGAAATGAAACAATTACATGCAAATATTTTTTGCCTGTAAAGTGAAAAAATCCTCATTGTCTATATTGATCACATTATTGCAGACACTAAAAACAGTGAATTACCCTGCAATGTAAATGTAATTTTCAAGTGAAAAACAAGTCACCAAAAAATAAATAAATTAGAAAAAAAGTCCCCCTTTTTTTTTTTGTTGTTTAAATTCTCTTCTTTCTGGTCATATTTTTCATTTGAGTACATCAGAAAATATTGGTTAACTGTAGTTCCTGAACAGACCAGCAAGACTGACCTGCTTTGACACCAAGAAAATATTACAAGTTTTTTGTTATAAATTATTTATTTTATGCCTTGAGGAAACCTTTTGTTAAAAGCTTGCTATCTGAGCTGAGGTTCAAACACAATACTAACAGAAAAGATACAATTCTTATAAAAGACAGTTTGCTGCCACCTTTGATCTGATTTTCATTGTCATATTTAAGGACAGAGAAGACCACCCTAATCCCCTCAACCTGCCCCCTTTTTAGTGCAGTCAGAGGAATCTCACCAAATGCCTCTTGCTGTCACACCTTTGGGACTGAGAAGAAACTATCTTCCAGAAAAACATCTCATTTGGATTTAAATTCTGAGGATTTCTCAGAAATCCTCAGCAATCTGGTGGTATTTAACTACAGAGGGTTCCTTTTATTTTCAGTTTGAACATTGCCAGTTCCAGTTTCCAATTTTTAGAGCTCTTAATGCATGCTGGGCAACTCAAAAAATTTCAAATTATTATATACATTCTGTGCAAGTAATTACAGCTCTTGTTTGAATCCCCTCTTAACCTTGGGCTGAACCCGTTGCCTTCCTTGGTGTCTCTCTGTCAACAGTGGGCTCAGAAATTATGTCTTACAGCCCTTCTCCGCAGGCAGCAAATCCTTTCTTGGAAGAGTTAAACTGCAAATAATGGCCACATCCACCCATAACAAATTCAGAAGAATTTCCAAGTTGAGGTTGCCCTGACCTCCTGCAAATCCTTTATTTACTGAATCCAGGGACTGGGTTATTCTGGCACTAAGAGAAATTTGCTTGGCTTAAACAAATTAGAGTTCTTTCCACAGTTTTCCTACAGAAGGATTTTTTTTTTGCTGCTGCTGCTGCATGTTTAGAGAGGAAGTAGGCAAATGCTTTTGTAAAAGTTTTGTCATTCTTTTTTGGTTCAGAACATATCAGTGGGAACATTTATTAGTGCAGCAAGTAATCAGCCTTTGAAATTCACTGCTGAGGAATCTGGGGGAGTTGAATATGGAAGATGGAACCCTTTTAAAAAGATGACAGTCTTAAAATTGTGCCACAGACAGAGCTGAAGCTTTTAGAGATTTTAGGAAATAAATTTTCTATTTTGTTGAGATCTTTCTTACATTAACTATTTTGGAATATGGAGAGATGAAGACCTAAACTCTCTGGGAGAGACAAGAAGAAGGTTCATCTCTGAAGATAAAATAGGGATGAAGGACACTAAAAGTGTCTGCCTCTCTTCAGGAGTAGGGATACCTGGATTTGGACAAGTGAGAACTGATGAGCAACTTCCAGAGCTGAGGAAATATTTCAGACTTCAGAATGAACTGGGTTTATGAGAGTAAAGTGTAGGAGCAGCGTAAAAGCCAGGATGAAGTTCAGGGTGAGGGGTTATGGTGCTTTATTCTAGTATGTTGAGTGAGGAGGTTTTCACAAATGCTTTCTGGGTCACTAGTAGCTCCTAAAATTAGAGCTGATTTCCCTTTTTAGCAATGTCACTCTAAGTAAAATCATACCTTTATCTTCCTTTTTATATGACACATAAATATGTCTATCCATATACCTATCCATATAATTTCTGGTTTTAATCTTAATTTCACTTTGCAAGCAGTGCTTTTCCCCTCTGTCACCCTTTTCTTTACCTATTTGTCTTGTAGTCTCTCTAACACAAACTCTCGAGCCCCAAACATTTTGTTTTGTGCCCAATGTGCATTATTCCCCTTCAAAAATCAAGCTTCTGCCCATTGCCTAAGGCAGACCAGCAAGTCTGATGGAGTTAATAATCTTATTCTGAGCAGAGAAAATGCTGCTTTCCAGAGTCACTGAGTTCCATTCATCAGGAGAACACCTCCCATGGAATAGCAGGGCATCGATGCTCCTGCTGCTCAAGAAAACTGATTTTCCACCGAGAACAAACACTGGAGCTATGAGAAGCTTGTTCTTTCCTGCTCTTCCTCTTCTTCTGCTCTGTAAGAGCCCAGCCCAGCAGCTCCTGTGGTGTTCTCAAGGAGTGAATGGCAGGAGGTACCCCCTGTGCTGCCCATCTATTTCCAGCACAAACAATATGTGATTCACTGCATGGAGCTCTTTAGTGCTCCAGGCAAAGCCTGCTGTGGAGAAGGATGATGGCTCAGAGTTCCCAGGCTTGCACGAGAGAGGAAATCTGTCAGTCTGGCTCCTAGGATGAAGTCTATAATGGAATCATGTTATTATCATAAGCAGTGCCCGAGGCCATGGGCAGCATTCTCTCCATCTTCCCAAATATCAGAGCCATGGATTTGCTTGTGCTGCCCCAAATCTGATCCCTGGTTGGTTGGCTGCCATGGCCATGGGAGCTCCGGAGCCTAGCAGTGCTGATTCTGACCGGATGGACCACAGCCTGTCTCCTGCCAGTAGTTCTGCTGGGGATGCTAGGATGAAGAATGACCAGCCAGAGAGTCAATGTGGGATGAGAAGAAGCACAGTTTAAAATGCAGTTGTCATTTCAACACTATTTCTTTTATTAATGATATTGAGAGAGATGTTTAATCTCAAGAAACCATTCGTGTTCTGACAGGAAAGACCTGTTAGTAAAGTATCATACAAGTTTTGGACAAGTTTTTATCTTCAAAGAAGCTTAAATTGCAAGTGGATCTGAAAGGAATCCTAGGGCAGAGGCCAACAAGGGCTGTCAATGTCTCTTTTGAGTTTCAAGCAATAGCTTTTTTTCCAAATGTGTACATTAATTATACACTTGCTTCCATCACTGTATTCATTTCAATACATTTTAAATCTTATGGCATGGGGAGCTATAGGGAAAGCTCTCTATAAAACATCTAGATAAAGGAAATTTTTAAAATGCCATTGTACTCTAAAATGGTAATATGAGGAGATTTGAAATGGGAATATAATCTGTTCCATTGCAGTGACTGAATCAGCCTATGAAGAGATTTTCTGTGAGTTTGATGGATCCTTCCTAACTACCTAAGGTCAACCACTCACAAAACAGAGCTCAGGCAAAATTAACAATGTTAGGCCTCATTTGAAGTAATTTATTGTGTTTTATAAATCAATATTATTACTGGGAAGCATAAATGTTATTGAATAATATTGTGGCATAATGTGGAGAACACCCTTAGAAAATGAACTTCATATAATTTCTAATACAAAACTCTTCTGTGTTCATTTCTCTTAATGTCTTCTAAATCAGTCACCTTCACTCTTGGATGGTGAGAACATGACTGTTTTGAATGGGCTGGAATGAGAGTGGGAGCCTGAACCCAATGTTTTCCCATGCAGCTGCAAGTTCTGCTGTTGGCAGAACAGCTCATTGAGAGAATATATGATGTTTTTCTCCTCCTACCTTCTTGAAAAGCCTGAGGATTTCTAATGCCTAAGGCCATGGCTTGAATAAGGCCAAGATGAGATGAAAGCAGTTTCATTTTATATTAAGCTTCTACCTGCTAGCAGTTCCAAAACAGGAAGTACAGAAAATATTTGCTAGGAAAAAAAAATTGACTTTTAAAGAGAGGATTCACCCAGATGTGGACAGATCTAGAATCAGGTAATATCCAAGATTGTGTTATTCACAGACTGTCAAGTGAAAAAATTCTCCTTACCAGCACAGGTCATAGAACATTCAATGCTTATTACAATCAGTTAAACAATGGACAATCTGCCACAACCTTTACTATATGCCTGTTATGGCTGATTTTTCTATCCAAGGTAAAAAAGAAGGGAATTAGTTACATTGTGGCTGAGCAGCTTCCTGAAAATCTCTATCTTTGTATAGAAACATGATTAATAGAGAAAAACATTGCAATAGGAGCAAAGTAAACAGAACAACCTCCCTTGAAGAAAAGAAGCAGGACCTGATAGTACAGAACACATCTCATCTATGTCCCTTAACATTTTCAATTATCTACATGTGGTGATCAGAAAGAAAAACATTCAGGATATAATAAGCTCCTTTTAAACACATTGCCCTCAATGAAATGGAAAGTATTTATTCATCAACTTTATTCTTGTAATTTTCTGACATTTTGCCAAGGTCAAAACAGAAAGGTTTACTGAACATAAGCATTTTTTTCCATATTATTGCTTTTTACCTTACAGTGAATAAGCACTATCAGTAGTATTTCTTTTTATCCTAATATCTTTTTATCTTAGTATTTTTTTTTTCCTTTTTATGCCTTTTTTGCCTTATCAGCTTCCTAGCATTTGAAATTCTACTTCCAGAACTAGAATTCATCAATATCAGCTTCACTATCTTCTTGCATTATGCATATGAAGTACATGGAAATGTATTAATGAATTTTAATAAAAAGTACATACATTCTACCTAGAATGTACTCAGATATATTTCTTTTTTATGACTACTGATAGTCGGATTACTGTGTCAGCTACTGTGACATCAGTGATTTCAAACTTCTCACCTGTCGTGAACATCAAAAGGGACACAAGAGGAAGGAATGTGGCTTTCCTTTTGTGCATGTCTAATTGATATTTAGCCTCTATAACATATGTACTGAAAAATTTCCTCCTCTGATGAAATCCAAGGGGGAATTATTTCTGTATCTTGTCATGTGGAGTTGTTTGCCTTTTATCCAGAGCTTGTGATTAACTTCTCAATGACTTTGTGAACATTCATTCAGGAACTCACCCTCCACATATTTAGCTGGACTTATATTCATACAAAGGTATTTGCACAGATTCAGTAGCTCCTAATGACTAAATCTTATTTACCTCCTGCCTCAGAGGCAGCTCAATCACCAAGCAGCACAGAATAAAGCAGAAACGCACTTACCAGGAGCATGTTGCAAATGACACAAGGAATAAACAGCAAGTACAGGAGGAGTGAAAACACTTCAGAACTGAAATATGTTTGTATGAACCATCTAAGAGTGAGATTACAAGATTAATTATCTTGTAAGATCTCACCAGTTTGCACAGGCTTGTAATTAAAATTAGAATTAAATTCCAAGCAAATGATTCATTAGCTCTGCATGTGATAGTAGTGTCAGGGAGCAGAGGGGAAAGAGAGAATTCCCAGTAAAACCTACCCTTGCCTCTACTACATCTGAAATGGAAAATGAGTGGGATGCTTGGGAGGTGTTTCGTACAGGCTGAGTAAGCAGGAAATAGATTTTGCACCTCTTTTATATTTCTGGGGTTCGTTTTCTTAGATGTGCTCTGGCCTGTAGGGACTTGTAAGTGCATGCACATATCTTAGAGGTGAATGCGAAGAGGATGGGGCCAGACCCTTCAGTGGTGCCCAGAGACAGGACAAGAGGCAACGGGCTCAAACTGAAACACAGAAAGTTCCATACAAATATGAGGAAAACCTTTTCTTTCAGGGTGGCAGAGCACTGGACAGGCTGCCCAGAGGGGCTGTGGATTCTCCTTCTCGGGAGACATTCCAAACCTGCCTGGGTTTGATCCAGTGCAACTGCTCTGGTGACCCTGCTTTAGCAGGGCTTGGACTGGATGATCTGCAGAGGCCCCTTCCAACCCCAGCCAGTCTGGGTTCCTGTGAAAATGATAGTAACAACTTGGGTTTACAGCCTGCAGGTAAGATAGTGACATATTTGGAGTCAAAAGTAGTTGTCCATCCAAATAATTAAAATAATCCATTCTCACTGGTTTATATATTTACTTTTCCCTGCAAAAAGTATTGATTTCATGGTTTGTCATATATCCTAGAGGGATTGGAAAACTGTTCCTTCTGCCCTTGACACTATCAAGAATTTTCAACACCTTGTACATGCAAGCTCAAAGCATCCTTTTTTCCCAGTTCACATCTGCTCATAGGAATCATTTATTATCTAAACAGGTAACAGATTTGATAAAATGGTGCATTTGTTTAGACTGGCAGAAGACAAATGAAATCCAAAAAATTCCTCTGACTGAAAGCTTATTACTCTTTTTTTCACTTTATTTGTGGCTGTTATGAAAGCAAATGTTGCCTGAAATTCAATGTGAGGAAAAGGTATGGATTTATACTTTGTAAGTGGGGTAAAAGACTGTTTCACTTTCAGAGAGGAAGGTATCTTACTTATAGCTAAAACAGTAGTTAACCTTTGAAATGGAAACGACTGCCCCGGAAAAGAGTTTTTTGACACAATAAGGAGAAGACTTATGAGAAAGAGAAGCAAAAAGGTCTGTTTACAGTCTTTTTGCCTAATCTTAAGAGCCAATTGATATTATGGTCCTGTCCCTGTAGTTAATTGTACAGGAATAAAACATAATGATTCTGGATCCTAAGAAAATGAAACTCAAAAGTCTCTGGAACTCTCATCGAGGCTGGATTTTATGGATTTGGCTACACCTTATCCTGCTTCAAAATCAGCGTGAGAATCACGTTCTTCTTCTGTCTCTTTTTGTCCTGGCTAAAAAGAAAAAGAATTGAACCATGTTTCTTGTAGAGATAAGGAAGAAATTTGAATATGTGGAAGTGTTTCAGTGCATAAATCAACACATGAAAATACAGTTTATGAAGAATGAATCAGCATAAAGATCTGTTGGAGAAAATAAAACAGAGCAGAGGATTCATAGATTCAGTGTTGATGGATGCTCCCAGATGAATCACAGGGGAAACACATACTGCTAAAATTCTTCATCATTATGTGATACAACTCATAGTCTCAAAGTCTTTGAAATGCCTTTTATTACCATTTTTACAACTTCTGTTTCAGAACTACAAATTGATCTGCAGTACTGGGCAATAGAGAGGCATACAGACAAATCCACACCGTGATAAATGATTTAAAATTTAAAGAGAGTGTTCTTACTCACCTTAGTTCTCATTTGAAAAATGAGGCACAGTCAGGCTAAGAATTCTGGCAGTGCTGTGAGCAGCCATGACCTCCTTCTACCCCGTACCCAGAGCTAAACAAAAAAACTTTATGACCTGGATAGTGTGGCAGGGAATATGGGTTCTTAAAGCCTTTGGAAGCTGTTTGCTGGCGTGTTTCTGGGATGGTCCTGATGCTCAGGATTGGCTTGTGCTTGGTGCCACAGACCAAATTGCCTTCTAACAAAACAAAAGCTGATGTTTCTCCTGACTGCCTGCAAGAGGGAAAAGGTACCTGAATTGTTGGCTTCAAACAAAATATATAGTCTCAAATACATTCTCAAAGAAATACTGATCCAAAGCCTTATTTATTGTTATAGATGAGTAATGTAATAGTTGGCTCTCACAATTAAGGGGCATATATTATGTATGTGTTAAGAAAAGTTTTGTAAATGATAATTTATCTCCCCTCCCCCATACATTGCTATCACGAGATGATCTTAATAACAGGGACATTTGGGAGGGCCAGCTTGTTACTTTGGCAACTCCAGCCCTCCAATCAAGATACAAGAAAGTGATCTCCACCACTGAACAGTGAAAGAAGAGTCGAGTGACAAGACTTGGGGAGGGGCTAAAGATATAAAAGGCAGAACATCTATTCTGTAGCCAAGCAGGTGGCTTGCACAGAGGCTGGCACGGAGGCTCCCAGCACTGAACTTTTCCCTTATTTAGTCCTTTGTTGTATTCTTGTTAAGGTTTAATAAACCTTTAACATTTTAAAAGTGAGTGTTGTTTCTCACATTTATGAAGCTGTATATAAAATCCAGAATTGTTCCTTTTCCAGGAAGAATGTTGTATAAACTTAACCTTCTACAGTGTAGATTATTTTGCTCATTTTCTATTCAGTTTATAAGTTTATCCTTACAAAGTGAAGGCTTTTTGTCTCCAGTTTGATGCCAGCAGTGCTATTTACAGCACTGATGGATGACAGTTACTTAACCTGCACTTGAATTTATAAAGGCAGTTGTTTCTACCAACCCTCTGGGATGAGTCTGGCTTCACTCAAGTGTAAATCTCACAAACATATGCATAAATGCTGTCTTGATATTGTGAAATATAACATCTGCACTATTGTTGTCTGTAGCAATTCAAATTGTTGAAAGGAGTAGGAGGTAGACCAAAATATTTCCTGAAAATACTTTGGTGTTTTATTTGTTTGTTTATGGCTTAGCTCTTGGGGGAAACGTGCAGATGATCTTCTTTGCATCTAAATGTTCTCCTCCTATGCAAGTGTTTCACTGGTAGCAGGAAATGCTCAGATCTCTAAGCATGCACAAAAAAAATAAGGATTCTTGTTCAGCATATGAAAATGTTTCTACTACAGCAAAGGATGCTTCTCTTTTAGGAAAACTATTTGCACTAATTCCAAACTAAATTTGGAGTGTTAGTTTATTAAAAATGGTCCTGGTGTTCTTCTTTTTTCCAGTGGACTAAATTGCAACTACCTCTAAAGAAGCAGTGGAATATTACTGGTGAGCTAAACAGATAATCAGGGCAAGAAAATTGTCAATATAATTCCAGATTATAAACACAGAGCTTCCTAATGCTCTTAACTAAATCAAAGCATTGGATGGGATCTCAGTTATTAATTTCTGCAATGGAAACAGTGAAGTGTTAAATGTGTTCTGTAGAAGAATAAAGCCTAAATATTCATCTTACTTTATAGAATCCCAGAATCCCAGAATGGTTTGGGTTTGGAGGGACCTTAAAGCCCATCCAGTCCCACATGCCAGCCATGGGCAGGGACACTTTCCACTAGCCCAGTTGGCTCCAGGTCCCATCCAACCTGGCCTTGGACACTTTCAGGGATCCTGGGGCAGCCACAGCTTCTCTGGGCACCCTGTGCCAGGGCCTCACCACCCTCACAGAGAACAATTCCTTCCTAATATGTTATCTAAACTTACTCTCTGGCAGTTTGAAGCCATTTCTCCTTGTTCTGTCACTCCAGTTCCTGATGAGTTGTCCCTCCCCAGTTCTCTTTAGCCCCTGCAGACCCTGGAAGTTGCTGTCAGGGCTCCACACAACCTTCCCTTCTCCAGGCTGAACATTCCCAGCTCTCCCAGACTGGCTCCATAGGGGAGGTGCTCCAGTGCCCGCACCAACTTCATGGCCTCCTCTGGACTGATTCCAACATTTCCATGTCCTTCTTATGTTGAGGACTTCAGGACTGGACACAGAGCTCCAGGTAGGGTTTCACAAGAGCAGAGCAGAGGAGGAGAATCCCCTTCCTCAACTTGGTGGTCACAGTGCTTTGAATGAGCCCTGGACTCTGCTGGTTTCTGGGCTGGGAGCAGTCAGGGCCAGCTCACGGGGAGTTTTTCCTCACCCATCACCTCCAAGTGGTTCTCCTAGGGCTGCTCTCAGTCCCTTCTCTGCCCAGCCTGTTGGTATATTTGGGATTGCCCTAACCCAGGTGCAGGACCTTGCACTTCACTTTGTGGAATCCATGAGGTTCACAGAGCCCGAGCTCTCCAACCTATCCAGGCCCTCTGGTCCATCTTTCAGTCCTTCCTGAAGGGTAGGGATGTGGAAATTACACAAGGTGGAGAAACAAACTGGGAAAAAAACCTTCAGGTCTCTGGAAATTGTACAAAACTGGGTAGGTCAACTGGTACTGTACCTTGTAATAAATCCATTGGAGAGTTACATATTTTGTATGCAACTTGACCTATTCTGAAGCTCAACCTACATTAAAAATTCTGAGAAAGATACTTAACCCCTCTACAGAGTCCAAATATGAGCTTTTAAAGGAAGCTGTAAATAGAATGAAGCACTACATATTTCCTATTGTAAAATATATGTATTGAAAATGCATTATTATAAAATTTCTGTGCCTCTGAATTAATTTCATTATCACTCCCAGCACCTTTGTAGAAGAGGTCTTAGAGAGAAAAATAAAGGTGATTTTGGAAAATTTCAAATGAGATATAAACACCAGAGCGAGATAAAATAGTATTAATAATGCCATGTAATTATCATCTACACTGTAGATTTTAGTTGTAATACCACAAGTCCTGACACAGAGTGGGAGGGACTGAGACTTTATGCACCCAGCAGAGGCTGGGACAAGAACTGCAGACCAGGGACATATTTTGCAGCCAAGAGGAGCAATACATGACATATCCTCCCAAACATTTAGCTGGGGGCAGAGTTACTCTGCCTTTGTCTTCCATTTTTTTTCATGGAACATGAGTGTCAACATATTTGGAAGCAGCATAAAATATGCAGGCCAGTTGAAATAAAGAGGAGGCACAATAATTTAACTAAAATAAGCATAAAGATTATTACTTCTAGGTATATTTCAGTTTGAGGCTGATTAGCCAATAATTTCAGATTATTAGTCACAGTATAGCAACCATACTTTGGACCACATTGTCCTGGCTGCTGTTCTGCCTCAGGCTTAGGATAATGAGGGCCTACATGAACATTGCAGGTTTTTCCTAGGAAGCTTGCTTAGGAAGAAACAGAATGAAACATGGCTCTACAGATCTAGAAATAAACCCGAGACTAACTGATTTCCTAATCCATATGCCCAACAAACGTGATGGTGTTTATTCTCCAACTTTTTTGTGTGAGGAACAATGCTGAGCAATTATCAGGGATTCAGTTTTGGTCAGAATAAAGTTAACATTTGCTCTTAATGTCTCGGCCAAGATGATTTTTGTTTGGTTGTAGCACTCGCCAGCTCTACAGTGCTGCCAGGAAAAAACACCAGTGTACCTCTGCAGTGTGTCTTGCTTTCCCTGAATTAAGTGTTAAATATAGTCCAGTATTTTATGGATAATAAGAATACATTCCATTAAAATAAAGGCATGAGAATAAATGAGGTCATTTATATCATTCTTATGGGCAATGGCAGTACACAAGACAAATCTGCTGACATTGGTCCTGTGAGCAGTTACGAAATCTTTCCCTTTGAACTGCCAGCATGAATACAGTTCAAGGTGCAATAAAACAGGCATTTTTGCCATCTGATACTTGGCAGTGACCAGTGTGAAGGGACCCCCAACTTCAGTTCTGGGGGAAATATATCAACATATTGCAGGAGCAAGCTAATCAGCATATTCATAAAAAGTCTCACTGAAAATAAGGCAGAAACTATATAACACCGGGGTCTGCTCTTCCTGTCTCACAGCATGTAAGCAGTGGGAAAAAGAGACAGGGTGGTTGAAAATTTCCTTTCACCAAGATAAATGCTCACTTTGTGCTGCTGGTGCCTTGAGTTGTACAAGGCTGTTCTGTACGAGTGAGAAACCCACAGCCATCAATGTGTGTAGAGACATTCATGTTCTCTGAGCTGGACCAAGGGTGGTACAGCCTGTGCTGATTCTTGATGTGCTTCATACCAGGTCAGAGAGTTGCTGAACATGTGTTGAACAACTTCCCTCCCCCTTGAACCTAGGACCAGGTGAAATCAGGTCAAAAGCAGAAAATCAGTGACTATCCGAACAGCACAAAACCAGAAATCTCCCTGACATGAGACTCCTTGCTATATTTTTCTTGTAAGAAGCAGTTCATACACAAACAAAGCCACAAACCCACAACCTCTCTATCCCCTCACACCATCTCTGTCAGGCAGGAAGAGGCAGAGGTCAGTATTCGTATGATTTAAAGAATATCTTGATTTTGATATCTCAAATATCTCAAATTTGAGGAATATTTCTCATTTTGATTTTCTCACAGGAGCTCAAACACTGTGTCATAAGCTTCAAACTGCTCAGACACACAGAATGGAACTACCCTCTTCATTACTCTGCTTTCTGCTCATCCTAAACCTGACACCTGTGTGTGGTTGAGTTTTGACTCTCCTTGCCACAGGGTCACCTTGATGCCTTAAGTTTTAGCTTTCATATTTTCCAGATTCTGTACTGCATTAATATATAACTCTGAACTTCATATAAAGTGTTAGCAACTTCCCCTCACAGTTTAGTTTGACAAAACAATCCTTTTCCAGCCTGAGAACCAAGGACACCTTTGCCGCTTCAGGCCCAAAATGTATAAACAACAGCGAATCAAGGAGAGCAAACTGGGAGGATGGGACTTCATAACCTGAAGCTGTAATTGGACAATTAACCCCAATATGTAAATGGACCAAAACTTATAAAAGTGTGAAAACTTGTGACCAGCTGACCATCTTGGGTGTAGCCATGGCCAGCTGTTTTACTGCCCAAGGTGTATCCTGTGAAGGCCTTTTAATAAATACCTACTTTATTCCTTTAACACTGTCTAGCCTCTGTTCCAGGTAGCCTCTCTAGGCATCAACCTCATTGTGGTGATAATTCTTCCTCTCCCACAAGGCCCATGGGTATCCATCCAGGGGTGGTCTACAGCAATAGAGGCCTCACCCCGCTGAAACCACAGCAGAAAAAGTTGAAAAGCAGGTTTCCAGAAGAAATTAATAAACCCCACAAGAGCACTGGGCGTCATCTGATCTACTCTTGGAAGTGAGGCGTGTTACGTGGAGCCGATATACTGTTGTCTCTCTGGGAGCAATCCTGAGCCTTTTTTTTTTTTTTTCCAAAGAAATTAAAGCACAGGGAAAATACAGGGATATCCTGCTCTGAATCTGGATAACACCAAAAATGCCCTTGATATGAAGAATGAGGAAGTGATCTTGGATCCAACAATTCTGACATAGTCATGAATCCCTGCACCCTTTCAAGAGAAACTTGACCCAGCAACAGCTGCAGATAACAACAAATGCTTTCTTCACCTCTTTAACCTAAATAAGAACACAAAATTCGCTGGCAAATAGGGACTATTTAAATGCTAATTGGGACAGCAGGTGATTTCATTTCCTCTCTGATTTTTTTCCTTGAAACAAAATAAAAAGAGTTGCAGCAATCCAAGCCCTTTTTGTTATTAAAACGGTTGATTTTTTTGTAAGTTGTTCTATGTGGTATTGCTGCATCTTGTGATAACGAATGAAATTTCTGAAATTGAAGGAAATTACAGGAAGAAAATATCCTCCACACCTTACATCCGTGTCGCATTAATTTACTGAACCAAAGAAAAGTTAAAAGTTGTTATAAATCAAATACTTTTCACTTGCACTGTAATTTTTAATCTATTTTCTGGTTAATAGTTTAGTACACCTTCACTTATGAGAAAAGAACATAAACATATAAAATATTAACCATGCAAATTTCGGTTTTCTAGTGGAATTTTTGTAGCATTCTGCATACACAAATTGCACTTTAACAACTTGCATAATGAGAGAAAATTGTTGCGTCAAATAATTGAAGACTTCATTGCAGTCTGCTACAGTCATGTCCTTTTCCACAGAAACTCAGAAGTAATCAGGAAGTGGAAAATCTCTGTGCTGTGGATCAGCTTGGAGTCCCTCTTGATAGAATTTGATCTATAAGTATCCATCTACAGTCCCAATAAATGAAGGTTTGTGTATTTCAGCACACAAAGAGTGATTACAGTCATTTGGCTGAAGGTAGTAGACCCAGATTTGCAAAGGGTTCATTGTTCCTGGTGCATTATCAAATTAGAAAGGATCCTACAGAGATTACCCTCAACATGCTCTTTTTAAAAATTCTTATTATTGAGTAGAATGATAGAAAATACATTTATAGAATACCTAGACAACAACAAGCTGAGGGCCCTGGGTAGTACTTTGGAAGGTTTTGAGAAACCAGAGAAGCAGTTGAAAATTGAGAATATGGCACATGATAAAAGGTAACATGGCACTATTCTAAAAAAAGAGAAAATACCACAGTATGTAGGGGTCAGCCTTTTTTCCCAGGCAATTAGTAACAGGACAAGGAAAAATGGCCTCAGGTTGTATCAGGGGAGGTCCAGGTTATCAGGAAAAATATTTTCACTAAAAGAAAGGCGTTGGAACAGGCTGGCCAGGGTAGTGGTGGAGTCACCATCCCTGGAAGTGTTGAAAAAATGACTGGATATGGTGCTAGAAGATGTGGTTTACTGGGTATGATGGGATTTGGTAAAAAGTTGGATTCGGTGATCTTGGAGGTCTTTCCCGTTATATAATTTTATGAAAATAAATAATTGAGCAAGTCGAAATATGGTAAAATACAACATGTTTCCAAAAGTCTGCCTAATTATTTTTGGAAATCCACTACATTCTCTAAAAATTCTAACATAAAACAAGGTTTTACGTGTGACAACAAAATAGCCACGTCACTTTCCAGAGGGCTGCTAAGTTCCCAATCATAGCCCCCAAAGAAATAAAATAAAATAAAATAAAATAAAATAACTGTTTAAATCATTTTCAAAATAACAAGCAGATAAAAAGGTATAAGAAATTCCTTAGTAGGAAAGGTCGGATCTTATTGGAGAACACAAGACTTCCAATAATATATGAAATGTTATTCAGAATCAGGAGGTGAACAATTTGTCACTTAGGAAAAATAAACTTTATTTGGGGCAAAGAAGGCTGAATAAGAGCTGTGTCCCAGTGCCTGTACATGCTTTAGGACAGAAAGTCTTGGTCTGTTGGTGAGTCCCAATACACAAATTAATAATATTCACAGTTATTGTGCTATCCCAACTCAATAGTTCTTGAAAAGTGGTGGAACATTTTCACCAAGATAAGGGACTGTCAGCAAAAGAATCAGGTTTAATTATATTTTGTACAAGGCAGGTTTGCTGCAAATTGATACAAGAACATGAAATAAAAGAAATTATTAAGTGCTGATTATAATTGCTATGTTTCGTAAAGGATCAGTAGTGTAGTGAATGGTACAGTATGCAAGGGGAATTATTCCAAAATGCCAGAGTGGAGCTGTAGTCTAGATCTGTAGTCAAGAATGCTATTTTCACTCAAAATGTCAAATATGCAGTAGAAGCTGCCTGTTTCAGCATTTCAGTAGATTTACCGTGCTTAGATAAAATGTTTTGTTTAAGTGATATTAAAATCATTTCAAGACTATTTTTAACCAACTGTAATTTTATTTAGGCTGGTATTTTTTCTAAAGCTAACACATTTTGACCCAGAGACACTAAGGAGATGTCATTTTAATTACAGAGAAGTTGGGCAATTGAAAGTTTTATAATGTAAATTTTTATCCTCATGGGATTAAAAATAAGAAAAAGCACAGATATGTAAAACTTTTTATTAAGTTCTATGCTTCTTTGAATCATTTCAGTTATTATTAAGATTCTGAGTTATCATTCCATCTCACACCCAAGAGGAGGGGAAGAAATTATGTATATCCATACAAATGGCAGTGCTCTTAAAGAAATTGCTACTCGTCCCTGAAACCATGGGATTCTTTGTGTTTGAGGTTGCAGGAAGAGGAACAGTCAGTCCTGCCCATGACAGCAGATGCACACGGCATCCTTCCTGCAGAGCAAACAGGTATTACTGTGGGATTTGAGGGAAACCTCACAGTACAATACTTAATTTGCATGGTGTTTTTCTCCTTCAGCTCTTACTTGCATTATGTTGTTACATCTTCTACTACATTGTTCAGTAACTGCTAGAAGCATGACCATGCAAAGTGATAATTTTGTTTACATCACTTCTGCAGATTAAAGTACTCTCTGGCAGTTCATAGCAATCAGACGACTCCTGAAAATAAAGCCTTATTATAAACCCTTTAAGGATTAATCTTTAGAAAGGATTATTTCGGGTGAATGCACTGAGAACAGGTGACTCTAGAAGCTGCTGTCCTCAGTGAGAAGGAAAAGAGAAGGAAAAATATCTCTTTCAAACTGGAGAGCTGTTTATCAGGAAACAGCATTTCCAGGCTTTCCGTGGGTCTTTTATAAACTGTATTTGTAGCGTTTTGCAATCAGGAATTCAGCTGTGCCTGAAACTCAGGGATGGTCACTGTCCTGGCAGCTGGACATGGGAGGACAAGCAGCTTTTCCAGGGCAGACATTGACACAAGTGGAATGTGCTGCCAGGAGAGAGCAAAAGTTGAGAATGGATAAGCAGCAGCAATCCCCAGGTGAGGGGTAGAGCCTCCCCAGAGCTCTGCTCTCAGTGTGGAAGTGCTGGCGTGGCTATGATCCCTAGCAGGATTCCTATCATGCTGGAAGCAGAGGGGATTGATTTTCCATTAAACATTTACAAGGCTTACGAGTGAGCTGTTCAAGAGGAAATGTGAAAGCACCAGAGATGTGCTGAAGATTCCAGGAACACCCTGCCTTAGATCTTCGATTATGACATCTTGGGAAAGTGGAACTGAAATGCTATTTAAAGATTCTATTTACCTTAAATAATCTTCAGGCTTTTTTTAATCAAAATATTTTTCTACTGTATTTATTCAGCCAACAACTGGAATGTGAATGGTTTGGTGTAGTGGACAAGACCTGGCATCTCCATCTGAGCTCTAATCTTATTTTTATGGGAAGCTAAAACCTATTCTCTGTAGGTATTTTATGTCCTTACACATTTACACTGTATCAGAATAAATATTTTCTTTTTTTCTAGCAAGTGTTCCAGGATACAACTACGTGAGTAATCAGTGTGTACCTGACCTTATATTGTTTGGGAAGCAGCTTTAGGGATTTTAAGAACAAAATGTGTTTTAAGAGTCTCATATGGCCATTGCCAATTGCACTTCTTTAAACACAGAGAACGACCCCATCCAGCCTCAGTTTTCCCAGCTGGAAAAAGATAAGTATTGAGACATTTATGGGAGTCATAATACCTGTATCTGTAAATATTATTGAAAGCACAATGGGATGGGATTTTAAATGGGTTTTCCAGCATGATATTCTTTCTGCAAAAATAATTTTAAATGGGCATGCCCTTTGGTCTATGTAGCATAGAGGTTCCTTTTCCCTTGTGATTTTAAAGGACCTTATTTCACTTCCATGCAGCAGTGGAGCCTTCCTAGCTCCAAGCAGTCACTGCTGCCCCTAAAAGGCATTGCTACTGCTCTCCCTGAGATGCTCCAGTGGTAATTATCTGTATCTTTGTGCAGATGTACTTGGGCCTCTGAGCTGCACTTCCACTATGAGACAGGAATATGGCCCTGCCAGAATAATTTCTTAGCAAAGTAATAACCATGGCATCATAAGATGATCTAAGCCATGTGTTAATAACTACTCAAAAATAATCAAAGTTGACAAGATTCAAGTATATTTGGTTTCACAGGCAAGTAGGCCATATCACTTACACATGCCTTGAACATTTTTGGGAAGGTGCATATGGGGATGGAGGGATGGATGAGTTGGCTTTTAATTTCTCTTTCTATATAACACAAACAGAAGTAATGGTAAAAGTCGGAAGCATGGCAGACCTGTGCAAAGGATCATAAAACAATAAAATTGCTATTACCTGAAGGGGATTCATTTGCCCATATCTTATCTTAATCAAGATAAATTGAAAAGTAGAAGCATTCTGTGGAAATTCACCTCTCTGGAAATCCTAAGCACTTAAAATGTGCCGAAGAGAACTATTAAAATTAGAGATAGTTTCAATTTAAGGTAGAATCTGGTCTTCTAAATTCAGCATCTGGTTCAGTAAGGAGTAAATATGCAAAGTGTCAGTAATTCTCTTTCGCCTTTCCATGTCTCACCTGGCTTTCGACTTAATTGATTAAAGACAATCAAAAATAGGTTTAAAAAATTGTAAATGCTCACCTTTGTTTTAATCTATACCCAGACATTTGAATATCTAACTTCTCCCCAAGGCATCTTTACAAGGATGAGCCATCAAAATCCTTTCAATAGCTCCAATAAAGAAGTATTCTTCTAAATACAAGTCTGGAAGCACAACTAATGAAGTAAACAATGATTAGTTCAGAAATGGCAGGGGAATGAGGAGTAAAGAACGTTTGTTCTGCACCTGCTGGTGTTATGCAAATTTGCCATGAGCCACTGGAGGCCTCGCCCTGTGAGGTGTCCTCAATAATGAGGCAGAAGTTGGTGTTTATACCAACATCAAAGAGAGGCAACTTTCTGGGCTTATCAATAAACATACTCGGAACACTGATGTTGTGATGTTATGCAATAATATTTTGAGCCTTAGGATTCCAACCCCTCTGATACTGTTGGCAAGCAGTTGTGCCACTGAATAATGATATGCAAAAGCAGTTACCCAACACTGATGAAAAACCAGCAGCTGAAATGTTCTCATCCTGTATGGACACAGTCACTAAAAAAAATGTTGATCTAAAAGGACCTATTTATTAATTTGTAGTAGGTCTAAATAAGTGTATATCTATATTTGGGGTTTATGTAGCGTGTGTAAGAGATGTAACTTAATGATACACTGCACTGAGGAAAAATAATGCCATTAGTGAGCTCTGCTGACATTCCTACTGCTCTGTAAGTAAATTAAAACCAAGGCCTGTCAGAAAAGCTAAGAGTCACAAGGGGTTAGAGCATCATGTTTACTATATTTAGGGATTTTAACAGAGAAAAGAACTTAGTAGATGCAAATTATTTTTCATATGAAATGCTAGCACTATAATTACCATTATTAAAAATGGTAAAGTGGACCCTAAGTTTTGTGACGTCTAATGTAAGTCTACTCTGTGAGAGCTCAATACAAAGCCCACTGAAGTAAATGAAGAGACAGAAACTAAATCCACAAGCCACAAAAATTTTAACTGGTAATATTAGCCCTCTGGCCTTAAAACTGATTTAAAACTATGTATTTGAGCAAATTATTCACAACCAATGTCTCATCAATTTGAAATCTTTTTGTTCATTGCATGTCCAGTAGCAGATTATTTTTGTAGTTCATTCAATGTTTAAATGCAGTGAGAATATTTCCCTTGTATTTTGTACTGGGGATAATTCATTGTATCTACTTGACATCACACCCAGAGTTCCAGTTAGCTGGGATCACTGCATGAATCTCCTTTGATTGGATTAACGTAAGTGGGATAAGCAAGCAGATGTATACATGAGCTGAACCACATGGGAAACATACTCATCTGTCCACTTGAAACTATTTCTGTGGCTTCAGAGAGAAAATAATTTAAATTTATATACCTCTTTTCTGGAACTGTGCAAAGAAGTAGATACTAATGTTTACCTGCTATACACACAAAAATAAGGTTGTTCAATCAAAAAAAAAAAAAAAAAAAAAAAAAAAAAAAAAAAAAAAAAGTTACAGCATCTGAAACCTCAAAGGAGATGATACCAGAACCTTCCCACTGCTCACTATGAAGCTGGAAGGTTTCCTTATGCATTTGGCATCAAATCACTCTGGAAGAATTGGATCAATAGAAAGTTACCAAGGCCAGAAGTCCAGATGGTATTCAGCCAGCTAAAATTAGTTTCATTGGGCTTGGCTCACTTGTCTATTTCTGTTGATCTACGAGAATTTATGGATAACTGGACAAGAGCCAAAGCCATACACCATTCATTACTGGATGTGACTCCAGTTTTTCCTGTTAGAGTATAGTAGATGATCTTTTTTTCATCTGAAGTACATAAGAAATTAGATTTTAACCAACAGCTTGATTCTCTGTGATGAAAATTGTGTATCTGATTGTTAATCAATTTTCAGAACACAAATGTTAAATTTTTACTTTATCAACCACAACCTCAGATGATTTTAAAAAAACTAACTACTGACTTTTTAATTACCCACTGGATACATCACCCTTGTTGGTTTCAGATATGATTTTTCTTCTTTGTTATTTATATTTCAGCAGTGTCCCAGTACCTTAAGCCATATTATTAGCAAGGTTTATTATATAAAATTAGACACCACAGGGAGTTGCAACTGAAATTTATTCTATTAGTAAGTAAAGTAAGTACTGATAAGTGAAAGTAAAATATTTCTCTGTCTAATTTTACAAATGTTGTAACACTACCAGAAAATGATAAAATATGCATCTACAAGATATGTGAATGATAGGAAGTTGTCTCTCAAAAAGAAGGCTGATGGTGTTAAATAAAACACATTCCCAAACAAAAGTGTCCATACCATAAATTAATCTGAGGAGAGATTATTGCCCACTGACTACTGGTGCATGACACGATTTGTAAGGCCTCTAGCAAACAAGTTGAAAGGCACATATGAAGTACAGTGATCATGGGTTTTACCTTTCACATTTATATTTAGTTCCAGACGTACCAGGTCAGAATCAAAAGCGAAAAGGCAGAACTAGAAATGCTCAAATTTCAAAGTGCAGGAATGTTGACTCAGAAAAGTCATTGCCAGTTAATCCGGATGTTTCTTCATTGCAATCTGAGCTGTGTGTTGTTGAAAGGATTTCTCAGTACTACCAACACCTCTTCTTAAGCAGTACCGTAAGTAGATAAGTGAGAAGAGCTTGGTCAAAATGTCCTCTGGAACTCCCTGACAATGAGAAAACCTACCAGCCAGAAAAAGTTGCCTTTGCCTATTTCCATTTTGTATGGAGCAACCAATTTTTATATACACAGAGCATCACAACAGTTTTGTTTTGAGGAAAGGACTTTCAAAGTTGTTGACTTGTAATTTCTGAGTTAAATATGTCCAACAGCTTCTGAATGATAAAGGAGAAGCACATCCGATTTCATGTAAAATGGATAAAATTATACTGGACATATTTTGATATTAAGATGGAGAAAAAGAAAAGCCTTCAAACTGCCATTAGTCTAAATGCATCAGTCACATTAACCTCAAATTGCAAAGGTAACTTGTAGTCCATAATGAAGTTCACTTGATTGTGTCCACCTCACATCACATACATTGTCTGCATGTTCTCTGTGTACATGTATTTAATTATTCCGTAAATTCAACTTAGGGAGTGAATAAAAAATCCAGGATGACTTTAATGTCGCAAAAATCCATTGGTGTAAGCAATTCTTTCAGTAGGTTTCTGGTTTGACCAATTACCTTCATGTCTGTTACTAAAGTTAGAAATTCAAACCCTGTCCTTTGTCAGTAGATCTGTCCACAAAAATATTTTAAATTTACTCAGTCTTCCAGACCTTGTGCAGAGACTACAGAGAGGAGTGAAGAAGAAGATACAAGACTAGGGTTATTTGAAGCTGAAATGAGAGAGACATCATTCTTTGCCTTCAATGTTTTCTTATTTATTATTATTTTGCTCTGCAGGAAAAAGTGGCTGCAGATAAATTTCTAAATCTGGTGCCTCTTGCAGTTCATCCCTCTGCATTCCCTGAGTGCAGTGGTGACACATGGTGGCAAATGTTACCCTCTGTTACACTTTCTCCCCAGTGCCCAATTTACAGCAGAAAGCAAAGAAGAGCATTCACCTTCCTCCAAGTGCTCTGAGTGTCATTTCCTTGTTTCTATGCTTGATAGCTTCCCTGTGAGAAGGCACAAGGTATTTCCATCTTCTTTCATGTACATTTGTTTGCTATTTCATTATCATCTGCTAAATAGCATTGCAGCAAATACTTAAATGCATTGTCTGGGTTAACAACGGCAACACAGCTGAGAATGTGCTGAGATTGCTGCATATGCAGCAACTGTGTCATTGCTTCAATGTGAACTCGTCCTCCCCCAGGTTTGTTTTGCTCTCTTTGTCTATCTTGTCACCATATTTCTAGTTTGGCAGAGAACTTGTGTTTTATTTATTGCATTTCTGAAATACTTGTGCATTCATGGAGACATTGAAGAGTTTCTTGCTCTCTTGCCATTAGGACTTGTGTGTTATTGCCTCTGTTCCCACTTGCCTCAGCATTGAGGCAATTACACACATACTTCTGACAAAAATTAACTGTTCTCCTCAGGTAAAAGGCTTGGATTTATCAAGCAAGGAAGTTTGCTTTAAATCCTCCTGCCTTTTATCACCCCACAAGCACTGGCACAAAGATTACTCACAATAGCCAATTCTCAGCCCTTCCCAGGAGCTGATCTCAGGAGGCAAGAGGAAGGTCTCATCTCCAAAGCAATTCCACCTTTTTCATGTAGGGTGATAATCCTACTCAGGTTTTCTTTATTTGAAAGTCTTGCTTTTCTCCATTTGCTCTTAGTCAGCTTTCATGGCGAGGAATTACTTTTCTCATTATAATCATGAGCTTTTCTTCATAAGATATTGCAGAGCTCAGAGATGACTTTGAGTGTGTCCTTCCCCCATTTCCCCATCAGTTGGCATGGAGACACAACAGCTGCTACAAATCACAGGAAAGATGCTTAATGGGTACATTTTAGAGAAAAGTTCCTGCTAGAGAAACCACTAAATCTGCAATCATAGCCCTTGTTCTTGGGTGGCTGTAGCTAAGGGAAAATATATTTTGGAAGTGCATACCTAAGGCATGAGCAAGCTCATGTTGAGAAGCCATCTGGGATGGGTCTGAAGCATTTACATTCTGTGCAGGAGGTGATTCTTGGCTTCATGGTCAGAGATGGAGCCCGCACAGGTCGGGATCACACAGATCCACTGACACCAAGGTGCAACTGGAGATGCTGCCACAGCTTTGAACTCCTCTGACCATCCATGCCATCACGACTCTCCAGCACTCAAATATGTGAGAGTTTAGAGCTAAGCCCATCACATGCAACTGTAATATTCACACTTTCTAGGGCAGCCACATGCTGGAAATCACGAGGGGACGGTGCAATGAATTAATCTGTACTGTCTATACAGTCTTGCATGCCAGAATCAGAACCAAGCCTCCTCTCCTCCTCCCATCCTGCTTAGGAGCACATGGAGATGGGAGATGGGCCAAAGTACACTGCCAATTCTGCCTTCGAGTGCCTTTCTGGATTGCTTTGGATTTAAGGACAGTATTTTTCCAGATAATTGCCTTATCAGACCGTGTAACCTCCTTATCAGACCTTACATAATTTGTAACAGCCCTGTGTTCACTTCCTTTGAAGATGAGTGTTCCTACATCCCCTGGGGCCCATTTGGAAATTCCCAGTGGCATCTTAGGATCAGAGCCAATTATCTTCATTCTTTTTANCCCCCCCCCCCCCCGAGAAATCCTGCATTTTCAGACTGTCGCTGTTTCCTGATTTATGTTAACAACATCAAACAGGTCTAATAAATCTTTTCCCCAAGCCCATTCCTTCCCCTGGTAACAGATATTTCTCTAAAAAGAGGTTTATGGGCCATCTGGAATTCCAACCAAGATTTAACAAATCTTCAAAAATTAAACTGAAATTCTGGATGGTTGTGTTTTCAAAAAGAGGCAAGTGACTCTCTCTAAAATCATTAATACTTCTTTAAGTGCTGGTATGCTCGTATTTGATCCTGGATGTTCCCATTTTCTGCTCAGAACACACTTTTTGCAGATGAACAGCATTCCCATTAAAATGACGGTTTCAATGGAAATGCTGACATACTGAAGCAGAAAAGCTGGTGCTTTTGAAATTATGCAGGATATATCAGGTGGGATATATTCTTTCATAAAAATTGTGTTCTTATAATTACATCACTCTCCTGCAGTGTTGAGGTGCTGACAAGGGTAACATATGTTTTTTGGAAATGTTATACCAGATACTGGGAAGAGCTTCCAAGTTCAGTTACTAAGAAATCAGTGAGTATTGAATGAGACAACCCCTCAGCACAAATGTGAGCATCAATCTTGACCACATAACAAAGGGAACAATCATCCCAGCATCATTTCTGTGCAAGTTTTTATTTTATGGAAGAATGGCTACTTTCAGAGTCCTTCAAATGTTTGAAACGTTTGACTAAGAGCTCAAGTCTCTGTAACTCTTTAGAGAAACAGAAATCTTTTAGATCTCTGTTATGATCCCAAAAACTTTTATTTTTGGTAGCATTGTTGTGCTTACGTGAAGTGTATAGTTCAGAGATACTCATGGTTCTGGCCAGTTTTTATGTTTGTTTTTGATCAATCAGATCTTGAATGACTCCTGCTACTCTGAAAAAGCTTAAACTGAACTTGTGGGAGTAGCAGGGAGAGGAGGTGAGCTGAGGAGCTTGTTAATGAAGGCCAAGAAATTACAGGAACTCAGTGTTTGGATAGCAATGCATTTTTTCCCCACCTAATTGGTCTTTTCCTTTTCTATTCTGTCAGTTTGCATTTCCAGATAAGATTATGACAGAAAGAGAAATAATACTATTAAATAAAAGTACTTATTGATATTTATACACATAACTTCCTAGATTTATTAATATAATTATAATCATTAATAAGCAGATATTTTCCTATTCAACATCTTCTGCACATTGCATACTAACCCTCACAGTGTTTCAATGACTTGCTTTAGAAAGCAGTATACAATTGGTACTTCTCAGAAGTTACATACATTTCCTCACTGCCCCTGCTTACTGTTTCATGTATGGAAGGAGTGAAAAATTCATCAAAAATGGAGTTTACAAGGTAACTTATCCAACAGGGTTTGTTTGCTGGGTGAAGCATCAGCAGGGCCTGTTTGCTCCCACCTTGCTCTCTTAAGGACCAGTAGGGTAAGAGAAATCCTAATGAATGATTATTTTGTTCTTAGAAGCATATTGATTCTGATTTCCTTGAAGCAAAGGAGGTTCTTCGTGCACAGGTGTAAAACAAACCTTACTAGCAAGGGCATCCATGGTTGTGAAATGATGGAACACCTTTCTTACGAGAAAAGGCTGGAAGAGTTGTGATTGTGCAACTTGAAGGAGAGATGATTCTGGGGTAAAGCTGTTGAGTCATTCCAGTGCCTAACAGAGCTCCAGGAAAGCTAGAGAGCTTTGGGCAAGGTCTTGGAGCGGCAGAACAAGGGGGAACAGCTTTGAGCTGGAAAAGGCAGTTTTAGACTGAATATTAGGAAAAAATTATTTCCTGTGAGGGTGGTGAGGCCCTGGCACAGGGTGCCCAGAGAAGCTGTGGCTGCCCCTGGATCCCTGGAAGTGTCCAAGGCCAGGTTGGATGGGGCTTGGAGCCACCTGGGCTAGTGGGAAGTGTCCCTAGCCATGGCAGGGGTGGCACTGGATGGGCTTTAAGGTCCCTTCAAACCCAAACCAGTCTGGGATTCTATGATATTGCAGAGTACATGCTTACAGTTATGAGATCAGTATTCCAGGAATGGCCACAAATAACTACAAGATTTAGTCAAATGCCCAAATCTGCCATTCTTCCATCTGTATTCCTTTAGCTTCTGCACAGACTTTGCTCCCAGTTTCAGATTTCCAGGCTCCAGAGGACACATGGGCAGCAATATCTCGTTATCTCCCCACACCTCACAGACTCTCCACTTCCAGCTCCTGGGCCTCCTCAGTGAGAGCTGAGTGGTTTGTGCTGTGACTTCCCAGCAAACCCTGAGGGGGTGGAAGTGGGTAATTTCTCCTGGGTGGCAGCATTAAACCACTCCCATTGTGATCATCCCAATCAGTTATTTTGTTCAGCTTCTTCAGCACCCTCTTCCCCAGCTGTGCTGTGGCTGAATGGCACTGTGATGCTTTGAAGAATTCGGAATTCTCTTCAGTTTTGTGAACACTATTTGCAATTGCAATAACCGCTGTGGATTAAATCACTTTTTTTCTTTTTGGTGCAAAATTGCTACACATAGTGGGCGTAGAGTCTGAAAGACTGTGACAAAGAAATCCAATTTTATCAGTGTGGAATGACTCTTCCCAGATTGAATAGTGGTGCTACTGTCAGCAAGGCTTTTAATTGAAATGGATTTTATACAGAAATCTAAACCAAGCCTGGCCTGGCCTGAGAGATCCAAAGTCCTCCAAGTGCCAGCTCATCCAGAGTCACCCAGAGAACTGATTTATACCACTTGGCCAAGAAATCTGGGGAGCTTTGCCTGTTAGCCTGCAATATATGTGGTAATACTTTGAACTAGAATATGCTATGCACAAGCATTAAAAAATAAAATAATTTATGTTATTTTATTTTTAAAAGAAATTATAGGAGAGGTTGGAGCACTTCTGCTAAGGAGACAGGCTAAGTTGGGGCTGTTCAGCTTGGAGAAGAGAAGGCTCCAAGAAAGAAATTCTTCCCTGTGAAGGTCCTGGGATAGTGGAAGGTGTCCTTGCCCAGAGCAGGAGGTGGCACTGAAGGGGCTTTAAGGTCCCTTCCTACCCAAACCAGTCTGTGATTATATGATTCTATGACTCTATATTTCAACTTGATAATACAAAAAATGCTATAAATGACTGTGAGCAGCCTCTATTGGCTCCTGGGGCTGTGAAAACAGAGATTTTGCAGTATTGGGCACCTTTTAAAAGCACCATCCTGGTTATGAGGAGCAGTATAGCTGTACTGCATGAATTACTCCACGTCAAGGAAACCAAAGTGCTGCCTGTCAAGTGAGGCCCTGGAGTACAAAAAGACTAGAAATGTGGTTGTTCTCCATTTACAAAGGTGTTTATTTACACAGTATATTGATGTTAAACTGCCTGCTGTGATGAGCTGTCTGAACCAGGCTATCCTACCAGAATCCCTTCCACCTCACATTCAATCATGTTTAGTCCCAATAAGCAAAGACAATAAATGGAGAAGAATCACACACATGGCAATGCAGTTCTGTCCATGTCTTTCCTTTCAACAGTCTACTACTTTTATTAAAGATTGTGATGCCAACTATAGAATAGTTTCTGTCACTAATTACTAGTTCCAAGATGTAGTCAGGCTGTGATTTTTTATTCTGCTCAGTTCAGTGCATTTTGGATTCCATCCCACATCAGCAATTTGGGTCTCTTAGTATGAAAATTAAATGCATTCCAAAACCAGTGTTAAAACTAAGAGAACTTAATAGCTGTCAAAGCTGTATACACAGATACAAATTGGCTACAGCACAGGTAGAGGGATGGTCACCATCTGGACAGCATTCACGTGGCAACCACATGTTTCTCACATTAGGGATTTGGCATTTCATTCCTTCTGAGTTTACTGCCACGCCAAAGGCACCTGAGCAGAACCTCTAAAGCAGATTTAGAGCTTTTCAAAAGTCCAGACCTCCTTTCTATGGTGTCAAGTTCAACAGCTTTTATTTGTTGAAATATTGTTAAAACCAGCTTTTGTAAGACTTGGCTTGCTATTTGTGCATCAATGTACAGTGCCCCAGAGGGACATCAGCCAAAGATCAAGGTTTGTCAGTGCAGCTCATGCCTGTTGATCTGATAGCCTAAGAAAATAAGCGACCAATATTCCAGTTTCCCTAGCTTGCTGGGGAAAATTCAAGGCAAAATCTTCTGTGGTGGTTGAATATTTCCAATGTTCACCCATGTACCAGGCATTTGTGAAGTTACTCGTTATAAGCCCACTGCAAAACCCCCCTTGCTGGGTATGCAGGGCGTGTCAGGGACATTTTAACACCAAGGAAAACATTTTAACACCAAGGATGTGTATCCCTGGCAGTGTGCACCAAGGTGAAGGGATGCCTCTCTGTGCAGGATGGAGATGACTGCATTAAACTCCTGGCTCAGCACCTGTTCTTGATGGGATGATCAGTATACACAGGTTTCTGTGAGGTCAAAGGAACAGCATCTATAGATTGCTGGGATGACGGGGAATGTTTTGCGAGCTAATGGCTCAACCACTTCTGCTGAGAGGTGACAAGCCACAAGGAATAGTGTGCTCATTAATCCAGCACTGTCCTTGTGGGGATTCAGTGTCAAGAAGCTCAAAGATGTTGTCTTTCTGGGTTCATCTTGAAGATTAGATATGTGGTTTTCAAATTATTGATTGTGCAGGGTCTGTGAAGTTGCAGCTTGTATATTTGAGCCTTTTTGATCAGGTGTTTGGTCATGCTGAGGTCATTGACACTTTGGCATTGATGTGATAGAACAAAGTTTGGGGATCCATGTGTCCAGTTTTTTCTGCTGTGCCAAAGTGGGTGGCTTTTGTGGAACCACTGGAATATCACATTTAGCTACAGGGTCTAATAATGTACTTTGGTATTATTGCTGTGTCAGCTGGACTATAGAGCACACATGGAGGGCTTTTACCATTTTAAATCAGTTTGTAATGTATGGATTTTATATGATGGCAATTACATATAATATGGTCAATATTTTACTAGATTAATGAATTTTTTGGTAACTTTTGGGTTATTTCCTTAGAAGAGATGTTTTTCCCAGCCTCCTACTGTAGCACTTTGTTCTGAGGTTTTGAATAGCATGAGGATATAGCAAGGATGAAAATCAAACTGGACTTATCAAAGCATTTTCTGGTAACTTTATTATCAAATTTGACTTATTAAATATTTTTGGCAAGTGTAATACTATGCAATAAAGGAAAAAGGACACTAAATTTTAATAATAATTTTAATTTTCAGTTTTTCTTCAAATTTTATGGCTCTTTTAAATTGAGATTTTCAAAAAGTCCAGAGAATTGGGCACACAGGTAAAGGACTAAGCCCTAACCTGAGAATTGAACAGACCTTGGGAAACCACTAGGAATGACATGAGAAATTGATGAATGTAACAAAGAGCACAGTGATAAGAAAATAAAATTACAGACAGTAATTACATTACATTGCTGTTAGGAATGGCCAGATTTTCAGGAGTTTAATGGGATTTATGGGAGAGAAAGGCACTTTTTAGAAATATTTGGAAGGGAGCACTGGGGACTTTTTGTGGAAAAAGTCTGAAAAGCCAGCAGCACCCAGGGAACTGTGTCAGCAATGCCAGGATTACCCTGGAAATGCTGTCAAACATTCTAAACTTGTGTGCTGATATAGAAAAAATTACTTCTGTGGGGAAAAAGAAACTAAGGACAAGTGATCTGTTTGGGGGGAGGCCAGGACAGAGAAGGAGAGAATATATAACAGGGGGTAAAACCAACATGGGGAACTGGTGGGAAGGGGCTAAAAGAGGAGTCTGGGAGGTTTTGTGCCCAGTTGTGCAAGTGCTTCTGCACCCCTGGAATAGGTTCTGAGTCAGCAGGGTGACCACCAAGGAGGAAGGGGACCTCCCCTGCATCCTGAAGCCCAGTGTTCCTACAGAATTTCAACAGACTGAGATTTCATTGAAAAAGTCTCAGTATTTTCCTTAAGAAACCACTTTCATTATTTATAATGTTAATGGCAATGTAGGAAAATGGCACCTCCCGATAATTTTCTGGGGATTTTTCACAAAGAAACTAAAAAAATATATTTTATCATATTTAGAAAAGATCATAATTTATCTGTTTTTAGAGTAAAACACTGAAATCCCTTTATAACCCATGCAGACTACATATAAAGTCACTTTTCTCTGATTATCACTCCCTGTTCCCTAACTGCATAAATAATTATTTTTCAGTCCTTTTACAAGATTTATAGGAGCTTAGACATACAAATAATTCCTCAGTCATCTGTGTGTGAGGTTGTCTCGGTTTGAGAGGAAGTGAGTTTTTTGGGAAGTTTTAGTCAAACCAATCAGTGGTCAGATTTGAATATTGACACCTGGTGTGACCACTGAAGACGTGAGTCACCTCTGAAGACACATGGGGTTAAAAGCAGAGATTTCCCAGAGTTCGCTCTCTTTCTCGCCTGCTAGCCCAGAGAGCTGCATCATCTCCTTCCCACCCGGCCACATGGCTGGGTGAGGGAGGCTAAGCCATGGAGGCCCAGGCTGAGGTAGGCCGGAGCCCCGGAGTGAGAGAGAGGGTGGAAGGGAATGGAACCGGGCCAGCCCCTGCAGGACGGAGGGGTGGAGAAACACCGAGGTATCTTTTGTTCCCCCCCGCTACCCCAGAAGAGAGCAAGCGAGCGAGCCTGTGCCGGCAGAGGAGGCGGCGGGGCAGGGGGGGTGATACCCAGCATGTGGGAGTGCCACCTTGAGATTTCAGTGCCCTGAGGGCAGCGGAGCTCGGACTTTTAACCCTTTCCTGGGTGAAAGAAACTTTGTGATACATTAGTCCTCCTGGCTGGTAGTTTGAGAGAGAAGAGAGACAGTCTGGGACCTGAGATGTTAAGAAGAAGATGTGGAGAAGCTGAAGTGGGAGGAGATGATGGAGTGGCTTTTTTTTAGCTGGACGTTTCTTGTATAGCCACAGACTGAACCAAGTGACCTGTAATACATGAAACTGCATTTAGGGGGATGCGATGGCTTTGAGCCAAGAGACTGACCTGCTGTAATGACATTCTAGAAAGGAATGAAGAGAGGAAGATGAAGAAGGCGTGGTGGTGCCTTCCATCTTCAGGGAGAAGAAGAGCTCTGTTCTCCAGACCCTCGGCCCCAGGGGATGAGAAAATGGGGGGGACTGTTGTCCCAAAAATGAGACATGGTTGTTTTTATTTTCTTCTGAACTCGGCAAAGCATCCTTGAAGAACCCTATGAGTAGTTTCGGTCCATCGATGGTGGTGAGAGCACTGTACACAGAAGGAGGATGTCACGATGGCAGATTTTCTCCGGGTGGTGCCATGTGTGACATGGAAACATGGGAAGTTTCAACCGTGTTTTGTGGAGAAGACTATGGTACAAGAGAGACTCCTCTCTCCCTTGATGGACTGAGAATTGATTATCAGAATGTTAGTATCTTGATCAGGTTTTCCAAGATTATTTTTTTTTTTTTTTGTCTCACTGTGGTTTGGTGAATTTGGGTGGGAGGAGGAGGAATGGTTTAAAAGGTTTTCATTCTGTTTCCTGTGTGTTTCTGATTTTAGTTTGTAGTTTAATGAAGTTTTTTTTCCTCTCTTTTTCTAAGTTTGAGCCTGCTCTGCTCTGTTCCTAGTCTCATCTCACAGCAGTTAGTTAAAGAAAATACATTTTCCTGGTGGCACTGGCATTGGGCCAGCGCCAAACCATGACAGAGGTGCAACAGGTTCTATAAGCTGCAAAATAATCTCGGGAGATTAAAAGCAAGGATCAAACAGATATAGGTTTTAAAAAGGTTTTTATTTTGGGGATTTTTTTCAGTTTGAGTAGTAGAGACTTTTTTTTCTGTATGTCTTAACAAATAGGACATGTAAGCTTTGATTGATCTGTGTTTACCATAGCCACAATACGAAATTTTTCTGTAAATGTGTTATTTTACCCTTTTTTTTTAAAGAGAAACAACCTCCCATACCCTTATAAGTCTGGTATTAAAGGTTGATTTAAATAATGCTATTTCTCTGCCTCTTCATACATATAACCCTGCAGGGTTGCCCTTTCATTTGCTCAGTTTTTCCTTTAAGTTTTAGATATTTTCTATTTTAAGATTATTTTTTTATATGTAAAAATTCAGGATAAACTCCTAAAATCTTTTTTTCTTATTTGCTCTCTTGAATATGGTTTTTATTGCAGGGGCTTATTTTTATTCTCCAGAGCCAGCAATCATAATGTTACTATTTATTACTTTGGCTGCACTTTCCTCCCAAGCACTCATTCCTTTCTCTAGATGCTATTTCACTTTTTGCTGAGGAACAGGAGCATATTTCTGTCTGTTTATGCCAGATTAAAGCTCCCTCAGTCATCTGTAGAAGAGTACCAGGAAATTAGGGGTGTACTTTTATTACTCGTTTATTTATTACTGTTATCCATTGCATTACCAATATTGATCCTGAATGTATCCTGACATTCAACTTCTTAGCATTAACAAACTCTTTCAGTTCCAAATTGATTTAAATTTCATGGAACCAGTTTTGGTTTACAAGAGGTATCTGTGTCGCTGGTGCACCAGGTGCTCTGAAGTTTGTGGTGCTGGTTACATGGGGTAAAAAAAAAAAATAGTATGACAACTAATCTTTCTCCCAGGATCTTTTCTTCCTTTCCTCATCCTAGTAATTTTTAAATTCTTAATGCTTTAGATTTTTTTTTAAGACTAGTACTTCTTATGGTGGGATTGGACATGGATTTTTGTCAAAGGTTTCTGTTAGGTTTACTACAGGAGAGTTGAAGCAAGTCTTCCTCAACTTTTGCCTTTTCTTAGTGTCCTTTAATCCTGTTTTGGATGTGCCTCACCCTTCTCCTAACACTGGAGGAAGTGTAATATGCTATCAAATTTACCTCAGAACCAATCTTACTTCAGGAATTTATTTTTGATGTTGATGTTATTCAGGGTTTTTCCACCCCCACAAGCCTTTTCTTTGCTTTACTTTGTAACCTCACAACATAGAAAAGGGGTTCATTAACCCCTGTTCAAGCAGTACATAAACCAGCAGATACAACTCCACTCACCATATTCATTTTTACTACAGTCATTTGAAAATGTCAGGAGCCCGAGAGCTAAACAGTGTGAGGACTAAATGAAAACTTGTCTGAGGAACAAATAAATGTTTCCAGACTACTGGACAACTCCCAGCACCTGCATTTTGTACTTCCCAGTGTGTGACCTTGGAAGCTTCTCAAAAGGAGAAAAAAAAGGGCAGGAGGAAAAGGATGGAGGGTGAAAATGCATCTTTATTTATCTGAAAGCATTATTTCCATTCTTTTTAGCCAACTGAATGGAGGATGGCACAGTGAAGTGTCCATGACAGCAAGAAAATGAAAAGCAATCCATAGGTCACACTGGATGTGTTTTAAGACAGCTTTCTAGGAATGCTTATGCATAATTAAAGGCAGTGGAAATAATTTGCTCAATTTGTTGGTTGGGATTTTTAGGTGGCAGTTGAAAATACTGCACTTCCATGAAGCTCAAAATGCAGCATGAAAGGTGGTTTCTGTCCATCAGATGCAGAGCTACAGCCACCCCCTGCCCCGAGCAGCCTCATGAGACAGGAGCACGCCCGGCTCCAGGGCACCCTTTGCCTTTGGATCTCTGACTGCAGGGAGTGCAAATTGTGCTTTTGTTAACCCTGGTGATTTAAGAGACTCGAGTGGCATAATTCCTGTCCCTGGCATTACAGAAGGAGAATAAGCACAACAAGAAAGACAGGAGTGTTAAGCAGCTGCATAATTCCAGGACCATGGAAACTGCTGTGGCTACAATTTTTGAACATGTGAAAAGGAGGAAAGAATCTTATAGCAGGATCAAATGAAAGCCTGCATGAATAAGAATGCACAGGGAGAAAACTTATCCCACAAGC
Source organism: Promerops cafer (assembly GCA_013398275.1). Taxonomy (NCBI): domain Eukaryota; kingdom Metazoa; phylum Chordata; class Aves; order Passeriformes; family Nectariniidae; genus Promerops; species Promerops cafer. The sequence continues at coordinate 270,563 of VZSE01003456.1, read as the reverse complement.
AAGAAATAAGATCAGAAATTTATAACTCCACATACAAATAAATATGAAGAAGAAGCTCGTAACTCTTGGAGGAGCAGAATGTATTGCGAGCTACAAGAGTATCACTGAGCCAGGCACCTGCACTAAAAGTTGCTCACAACATCTTTACATGAGTTCGCATATTTTATCTCCTCACCTAAATTTCCTGTCTTATGCTTCTCAGATGCTAACTGAAGGCCCAAGCTGACCATTTGGGGCACCCACCCTAGGGAAGCCAAGACTGATTCCAAGTACAGCTACCAAGTGTAATATGTATTTTGGTGATTCGTGTCATTATGTCAGGAAAATTAAATCACAAAACACCCAAGAGATACAGGTTTCCCGTAAAAATGCAACGTATAAACCTCCCCTTAAAGTTTTCTTGTTTGTTTTGTGTCTTTCGCTCTTTAGTGCCTGGTTTTGTCTATCAGCCCCCTCCACAGTTTTTTTGTAGAGACAAATGCTTCTAGTTTGTTTGTAAAGGCAAGTTAGTTACTCCTATCAATGATTTCATTATGTATTTTTTAAAACCTTTTACCATAAGTTGCTATTACTGTAAGTTACTATTGTGTATTTTTATCACTATGTAATTGTCTTAGAAAATGATTGACTTCTTTTGTATGGAGAAACGGCTGCTTATTTGGACTTAGACCTCAAGCACAGCAAACAGATTGCGACCCCCCGAGAAACTGCCCATAAAAAGGGCAGAAACCGAAGGAGAGGCGGACGTGTTGGCGGAGCAGAGACTCCCCACATCCCCAGGGCTGCTTTGCTTGTACCTTATTAATGAACAATAAATTGTCTTATTGATTTACCAGTTCCATTGTGATGGATTACTTATAACACAGGGGCTGTTCAGCTTTTTTCTAGACTTCCAGATTGTCTTGCTTTAAGCTGAAGGGTGATAACTCTTATGTTTACCCAAAGGGAAAGGCCAACAACTGTGGTTGCTCTAGAATTTTCAAGAGCTGGAAACAAAGGAACTGTTGGAGGGCTTTTTTTTTGGATGGTGGAGTTGTTTGACAGAGAGAAAAGAAAAAAGGAATGGAACAGACCACACACAAGAATTAGTCACAGGTTTTTTAAATAAAAAAAGTAAAATATTCTCAGAAAACTCTCTCAGGGTTCTTGTCTCTGGTTTTCACTTTCCTATTCTATTTTAATTGGCAATAAACTAAATCAATTTTCCTTATTTAGCCTGGTGGTTCGTATGTGGTCTACCTGTCTGTATATCAACCCATGAGCTTTTTCATCTCATTCTCGCATCCTGTTGAGGAGGGGGACTGTGAGAGTGGCCAGCAAAGGTCCAACAATCACAATGCTAAAAAATCCCCAAACTCAGAATGAGAATTTAACATAGAGTGTTGAGGAGAGCCACAAATTTCCTGGCTTTCCTAATCCTTCCTGGTTTTTTAATATACCACATTCTTACCTAGAAAAAATTTTAGTTCCCCTAACTCCTGTTTTCTTGTATTGTATTTTAACAACCTGTATCAAGCTGCCTGGTTCTCAGACAATGTAACCACACAACATACCTGCTGTGCTCAACTTTTTATTTCTGTTGTCATTTCTCCTTTGTGTCTTTTTCCTTGTACAGTCTGCTACAGTTTTAAATTCACATTTTACTCATCTCTGGTACCTGCCAGGATACCAATGGATTAAAATACACAATAATAGTAATGCATAATAAAAAATAATAATTTGGTTTTGTATAGAAAATTATTTTTAAATTCAGATTTTATAAAGAATGTATTACTCAAGTGCGTTATAATTTCTAAAAGTGTGATCTTCTAATTGTGAAATACAAATAACACAGCAGGCATTATAAAATATTACTACAGCACACACCACTCACAGAAAAAAAAAACAAAAAAACTATGTAAGCTTCAAAGAAACCCTTACTATTTAAAAGAATAAGAAGTTTGCCTTCTATTGCATGACTTCTGCTCAGTAAAAGGGTCTACTCTGTTCTCGTGAACTGCTACTTGAAATAATAATATTTTACAGGCTGTTTTTGTGAGGAGGTTTGTAAAAAACAACAATACTGGTGATTTAGGGAAGGTGAAGAGCTCTAAGGAAATAAGGGCAGTATTTTCAGCTGGAAGTTATTAAAAAGGTGCATTAGAGGGTAAAAAAGGAAAGTATTATACCCATGGAAGTGTTGCTAAATAACCACTTTTTATTGTGTTCTGTGAGCTATTAGCCTTCAGACAGCTCAGCACAATAACATCTAGAGACAATACAGTAAAGAAAATACAGCAGTAAAAAAATCCTTTTGTGTATACATCACCTCTGCAAATACCAGCCAAGAAGCCACCAGGTCTAAAGACAAGTTTATAATTTCTCACTGCTTAAGCTGTAAATAATTGCTTTCTGTATGCTGAAATGTTTACTACAGGCATTAAATGTCAGCATTTCCACTGACCTTGTATTCTCGCTGTCAGGGTTGCACAGAGTTTTGCTGCAGGGGAAATAAGGCAACAAACAGAAAATCTGATCTAGAGCATTTTTTTGAAGCTATTTGTTTTCTATGAGGTCCAATCTATCATTTTTTTAGTCAATCACATATGTGGGCATGCAATTAAAGTATAAAGATACAGTTTAGTGACCCTGATGCTGAACTTGATCATGGCACACGCACAAAAAAAAATTGAGCAAAACACTTTAGCAAGTGCAAACTACTCATTAAATTGATAGTTCCTATTATTTTCAAGGCACAAGCTGCACAAAATTTATGTCGATCACTAAAACAGTCTAGAAAGCATCAAACTCCACTGCCCCAGGAAAAGGCAAATTCACGCTCAGCCTTAATTTTAAGTTTCAAGTTCAGAATTCTCCAGCTTGTACATGGGCTATAGGGAATTTTGGGAAAATGTGACTCTGGGAATAGGAAATTCTTGGCAAACAGAAGGCCCTGAAAATGATTAAACTTATGGCTATGAATGGCTTTCTCTCCTTCACTATGGACAAAAGCTAAAGAGAACCTAAAAGCTAGCAACTAGGTATAAATCAATAATTCTCAATGGTCATAACCTTCGAACTTCAAGGTCAGAGCACTGAGTGTCTAAGTCTATTCTTGCCTCTTTCTGCTCTACAAAAATGAACCATCTAACATTTCCATGGCATTTGTATTTCACCCAAGCACTTATCAATGCCCATCAGAATGGCATCTGCTGGTCTCTCTTTCTCTAAATGACAAGAAAGGAACAAAGTCTTATAAAAAGGTGTGTGTGGTGTTTGCTCTTCACTTGAGGCACCATGGCAGCTTTAATTTAGTTGGGCTTTGAGTAAGTGTTGCCAGTTGTTGGCAGGGTATCGTTAATGGTTTATAAAATATTCTTTTAATTGATGAAATGCATCCAGAGGCCTCTTAGGGAAAATAAGCCAGGGTGTATTTATATTCAAGTAAGCCTAAAATGGATACTATTGAAAAGCAGAATGTCAGCCAAAATATCCCAGTCATTTATAGCAAAGCACTTTTCAAACACTTTACTGACTCTAAACTTCCTCCCTTGAGTAGGATAAGGGACTACATAAATGACATTATTTTTTTTTTTATTCTGTGGGCTGAGGTTGATATGTTTGCTCCCTAGGTCAGCTGCATGCTTATAGACAATCATGTTTAAGCATTTTTAAGTATTAATTCCTCCAAAGGATCATGGTCAAGCCAAGATAGATTATTTTCATGAATAAGTCTTGTGAAATATGATATCAAATTCTTTACTAAATTCAGATATTAATCTAATGCATTCTACTGTTCTCCTCAGAATATGGAAATTAGGGTCAGTGATTCAGAAAATTCCTCAGCAATGCTGGAGGTCCTTGTGGCTGAAGCTATGAAATATAACATCTTTTGCTTCAAGAATGGATGGATCAATGAATAAAAATGGGATAAGTATATCTCATATTTTCAAAGCTTCTGGAGGGATAGGGAGCCTTATTACAGTGCATGTGAATGAATTTGCTTGCACACACTCTGCTTAGACAGATCTGCATCAAGGCATAATGTGAATGAGATATGTTGGATTTGAACATCCCATAAATCATTTGGGATGATTGCTGAGGCTGTTTCCTTCGGCAGTACCTTCTAAAATGTAACTGTAGGGATCAACTTGGTGGAAAGTGCCTGGGTTTAAAAGAAAATCAGCTGAAAAAGTGAAACAGCCCCATTCTTATACCAGGCAAGGCCAGGTTATGGCTGAGATTTACATCTAAGTGTGCAGAAGTGGAAGGGCTTTTTTTTAAGCTCTGTGTTGTCTGAGGAGTAAAGTTGGGTTGTCTCTTTGCAAACTTGCAAACATTCGTTTCCCAAAAATACAGAGATTGGACAGGGATGCAGGTGAGGTTTCTGCTCCCTGATGTGTGGGTCAAGGTTTGCTATCAGCTTGAGTACTACTCAAGTCAGTAGTCTCATCATCAGAACAATGTTTGCAAACTTCACCAGCAGGACCAGACTCCACTCTGCTAAATGTTCTCTAAAAAGAGACTGAAAACCACCGTGTAGTCCACAAGGATCATCCAGGGAATGCAACTAGTTCCAAAACAAACTTTATCAGGATTAATTTGAAACCTGACTGCAGGGTCTCTCAATCTCTTGCCCCTCCCTCTCCCATTCAAGAGTTTCCACTAGGATTCCACCATGAAATATCTGGTTCAGGATTTTAAAGTTCTGGGGACACAGATAAGGGTAGTTTGTTCGGTTGGTTTTTAATATGGAAGAATTTATTTAAAATTGCATCATTGAAAGTTGTTTTACATATGAAACCCTCTTGCTTTAGTTGCAAGAAGTTTTTTCTCCATTTTGAACTTCAATTTAGATATAACTCTATAAAATCAACAGGGGCTCATTTCCCTCTTTTCCAACACAGATTACATAGAACTGTATCAAACAGGTATCTCTCCACAAATTAAAAAAATAGGTTCCATTTTCTCTTCCTAATGAACATCAGCTCATGCCCTCCACTGCCAGGAACATTTTCAAATGTCCTGGCACCAAATCTTCTGTTATGAGAAACAAAGGCAGAAGCAAAGTTCAAAGAAAGCCACAGTCTAAGATGAGCCACTGGAGATGAAGGCTCTGATGATAAGACCCAAAGCAGGTGAAAATGAGAAAGAAGGATAAGAGAAGAAGAAGTAGCAAATTTTTGTACTGAGAAATAAAATAAGCCGAGATGTGGGCAGTGAGGAAGGAAGGCAGTGGAAGTAGAAATTACTAAGACTGGTGTCATAGAATCACAGAAGGGTTTGGGATGGGAGGGAACTTAAAGCCCATCCAGTGCCACTCCCTGCCATGGGCAAGAACACCTTCCACTATCCCAGGTTGCTCCAAGCCCCATCCAACCTGGCCTTGGACACTTCCAGGGATCCAGGGACAGCCACAGCTTCTCTGGGCACCCTGTGCCAGGACCTCACCACCCTCACAGGGAAGAATTTCCTCCTAATATTTAACGTAAACCTTCTCTCTCTCAGTTGCTATAGGAAAAAAAAGGACAAAATCCATAGCAGAAATTTGGCATCATAAAAGTCTGTCTTTTCACTCCTCTCTTATCACATTAAATTAAAAGGACTGTTGGGGAATTTTCATGGTACCCCTTGAGGTAAATCACATGTTTGCGCTTAAAGATTAACAAAAAGAAAATCAAAACCAAACACATGATTTAACAAACAACACACTGGGCAGAGTCCTACTGCCCTAAGCAAGGAGTCCACAAAGCTATGTCACCAGCTAGTTCCCCATAGACTATGCCGAACAGTAACAATTTTAATTTTCCTTCACTGTAAAATAGTGACAACTTATATATTCTGCAATATAATTTAACCCTGTCTCATTTGTACACACCTGGGAATTTGCTTGGAAGCAAGTAGAACTTCCCCTTGCTTAAAAAACCTGAAAAGCTCAGGTGGGATTCTTCAGCAGCTGAAAATTAGAGTGCTAATACTCTCATGTATGCGTATTTCAGATGGTATTTCCACAGTGTTTGCATTCCATAAGGACTTTTAGCACTGATGTAACACCTTCTGTTTCACAGATGAACAGAACCAGCTCTGGCCAGTTATTCAAGATCAAGCTGAAAGTAAATTATCTCAGACAACAAGGGAATACTGTGAAAGTTCTGTGCAAGTGTGACTTGAATAAAACATGGATCACAGCAATGAGGAAAAGAAAGCTGCTCTTGGTTCAGCCAGCTGGACAAAGCTTTGAACTTATGGAATTCTCCCTTTGGAGAAATGCTGTCTGCTTGTATCCTAAACTACGGATTTGCATCTGTGTACTCTTAGGCACGTGGTAATCAATTTTAAATGAGGTGAAACACTTTTATCCTGTCAAAAGCATCTGCTCAGTCCATGTTCATGACTTTTGCCTTTTGAAAATGCACGCTCAGTAATGCTGCACCTTGCAGGAGGGAAGAAATATTCTATGGTAGCAGTAAAAATACTGCCACCATATTTTAATTTTTGACTCCAGGAAATAACTGCTTCATTACCATACCTCCCAGAATCATTAAGGCCAGAAAAGGTGTACAAGTCCTACCTTCATCTGAACCCCACCATGCACATTAAACTATATCATGAGGATTCCTGTTAATGTGGTTGTAGTCCTGTATCAAAAAGTAACCACACAGATTTCCAACAACTACGTTGAAACAGTTAAGGGCCTGTTTTGTGTTTTGGAAGCCTACAGTTTTGATCTGGGTGTTTCTTGTAGAAAAAATATTTACAGCAAGAACATTTTTATACACCAGATTTTTCCATAAACATTCCAGGATGGTTCTGCTTGTCTATGTAAGTGAAAACAGCTTTTCAACTCAACTAGGTCAAGTCTCTAACAAATAAACTGATAATTACAATGTCCATTCCTTCACTTGTAAATAATAAAAAGCTGTTTTGGATTGGGGGTGTGGGGCGGGTGTGTGCATTAAAGGGAGAATGAAACCAGACTGAAGCTTTCTGTCTCTTTCAATGAACCACTATAATAAAATAAACCACAATATTCAGGATCAGCTTCTTTTCTATTCTGTTTCAATTTCTTTTCTATTCTGTTTCAATTCCCTTCTACCATTTCTGGCAGGAGAAGAAAGTCAGCTGTAAAAGAATGTAGTTAAGCAGAATAAACTGGCAAGAAGCCACTGCTTGAAGCCTCTCAGTTGAGTGCAGCCCTGGGCTTATGTGTGTTGGAAAAGGAGCTGTGGAAAACACTGTGGTCTGACCCTGCTCCAAACCCACCCCTAAGGCTCAGCTGCACCCTTCACCTTCATGCCATATTTCTGTGCTGTGCCCACAGGTGTTGGAATGCCCAGCTTTACAGATTTTTCTTCGGACTGCAAGGGAATGCTCAACAATATAATTTCTCAGGAATATGGATCATACTTTAGCCAGCTTTAATCCTCAATTGAATTTTTCCTATTCCTGTGACCAACCTTTATTATGGACACAAGATCACAACATATAAATTGATTTTTTACAAAAGTAACCTTCAGCTACAAGAAGTGAGTTGTGTGTTTTGGAGACAGACCAAATACTGGAATAGAGGTGCCCAGGTCAAGAAAAAGATGTGATAAATGCGACTGACTCACTGTAGGAATTCAAGGATGACAAATTACAGAGAAAAAGAAGTTGTTGCTGCATGTGTCATCACCTGTGCATATCACAGGGCATGAAAACCTGTAATCCTTCCTTTCTGATGCAGAGTTCTGCAAATATTTGCCTTAGCTGGAGCAGTCAATATTTGGACCACTTTGTTAGACATCTGTTCAGAAAAGGCCCAAAACTGTAAGACATCTATTCCCCAGGGGACATGATAGTACTTCTGACACATTTTGATAGTCTTTTAATTCTACACAGCTAATATTCAATCAAATCAAAGTGTAGCAGCAACAGCAAACTTGGACATTGAAATGTCCTTTCAAAGGAAACTTGTTCTAAATTTGTGTTTTCACTACCCTTAACTCTTTGTGAATAATGGGACTTAATTGTGTATCCCCTTTTCATGTAGGCAGAAATTTTCTTTCTAGCTGGCAATTTACAGAAAAGTATTACATACATTTTTCTTTATTTCAATAGCCTTGCATGAGCTTTCAAAATCTATGATGTTCCAGGAAAAACTGTGAAGGAAATATTAATACAAAGGGGGAAAAATTTCAAACTATTTGCCTTTGTACAGCCTTCCATACAGTTGGTACTTGTCAAGGATCTTATCACTTCTGCCAGAGTTCCTATCCTGTTTTCCCTCTCTTCTGAGCAAGTGAATGGTAATATTTAGCCCCATACTTGAAAAACCAAAGCTTTAGAATAACTTTTGTTCAGCCCAGTTTTTTGGACTTAGTGACCCAACATGACAATCACATTAGTGGCATTTAGTATTGAAGTTCCTATCTCACAGTGGAAGGGAAATTGGAATGAAAAAGTAATAGAAATCAAAGTGATGAAATTCCAAAATTGTCAGTTCTGTTAAAGAGTTCCTGCCAATGCAAACTTCAAATATTAATTTAAAAGAAAAAAAAGTGTTTCCTCAACTGTCTCGAGAACCAGGCCTTCTACATTCCTCGTTGCCTTATGAGATAGAGTTATTTTCTCTTTTTATTTTTGGGGGGTTTAGCTAGTTTTAGCAATGAACAATTTCATATATATCAAGTATAATAGCACCAGTCAATTACCCATCCCTTTGTAAGTCATTCCTATTAGTACCCTATTTGCCAAAGTAATACCAGGCTGTCTGCATTAAAGACTGAGAGATGCTGCAGTAATGGGCACACTTTTAATTTCTATCATAAACAGATTAGATTTAAACTGTTTAGAGGTTTAGCTAGTCATTCCTTAAGACTACTTAAGGTGCGGTAGTAGCAGTTGCTGCAGGGGGAATGCTAGAGAGCACAAAGAGAACTTTGGGGACTAATTCTTTATTTTTGTACCCATTCCCAAGGCAAAAATGTAAAAACAAGATGAGTAGTTGTTAAGGTAACTCCAAGTGTCAGTGAACATAGACTCAGCCCTAAACAGGAGGCTTCTGCTAATGTGAGAACAACCTATTTTCCAGGATAGCTGATCAGTTGGTTTCTGCATGGAACAATGACAGGATTCAAACTATGAAGCTCAGTATTTTTACAATGTACTTTTCCCTTTCTTTAAAAGAAGAAAAGGAAGACAGCTTCATTCAGACAAGTAATTCTCTGAAGACATATGACATCTTTAGAGTTTTAGCTTCAAGGTCTTAACAACTTTTTGATTCTGAGATCATACTGTGTATAGAAGGTTAATTCAGTGACACTAGAACAAGAATGGAAAGTGGCAAACTCAGAAATACACTTGAGATAAGACCTGACATGCTTTAATGGAGAAAGATATGCTATTCTTGAAAACCCTGTTGTTTTTGCAGGATTTTGCTTTTCTTTTCAGAAGAATTTGTTGTTAAAGTCTCACCTTCAGAACTTGAACAAGAATACAAAATAGCCACATCTATATACAGACCTAAACTAGTATTTCTCCCTCTTAAAAAGGTACTCGTACTTGAGATGCTGAATAACAAAACCAAATACAAAATTATCTGTTAAATATCACTCTCTAAAGTCATCAAACCTGTAAAGAAATCAGAAAAAAAAAAATACTATAAAATTAATGAAGTGGTAAGTTGGAAGATCATGGTGGGTACTTTTTAAAAGAAGAGCAATATGAATATTTTTGGATTTCAAGGAACATCTATTTCCAAAATGGTGAGCTCACGAAGCACAGACTTTGTATCATGGATGTTCAGTTGTTGAAACAGGAACATGAGGTAAAGACGTGGAAATTCCTAAACAAAACCTCCCATGGTTCTCACAATCAAAACCAGCAGTTTAAACTGATGGATGCCAGCCCTGAAGCACACAAACTGGGCTGAATTATTTGTAAAAGTGCATACAATCATATCCCTGTCTTTGGAACTCGGACTCAGTGGACCAGCCTCACCAGTAATCCTGCAAAAAAATATTACAATAATTGGGTTCTGAGCTTGCAGCAATGTAAATCTTTACTGGATTGTCACCAGATGACTCTGTGTCTGAGCAGAGTCAAAAAACTTAATAAAAAGTCATTCAATAATAAGCACAATCAAAACCTGGGGAGAGCCTTTAACTTTTAGTTAATCTGTTTCTCAAGCTTTCAGGCAAGTTTTCTCTAGCAAAGAAGCCAAGAAAGGATAATTTCATGAAAATTATCCTTGTCCATCCCATCAGTTACTTTTTCTTCTTGGAATGAATGAAATCTGCTGCCTCCAATTCATTACAACTTGGACTATTTTCAATCTGGAAATGTCCTTCTGGCACAAACAATATAAATCCTGATGGTACCAACATATTGATGCACCCCACCTTGTGACACCAGCAGCAGCTTTGAAGATATGTTCAATTTTACATGTTTCCTAAGTTACAGCTGGGTGAGTCATTAATTAGGAACTCATTGCCAATGATTTTCCAAAGCATGATTAGGTACTTCAAACATACCAGCAGCAACCGTCAGCCCCCAAGGCAAGAGAACGGACTACCAAAAAGTGCAACATAATCAAGTGCTCATGATCCCAGACTCAGTTTGAAGCCTGGTTCTGCTGGAATCAGGTGCACTGCTAAAAGCAAATTTGGAGAATAGGACAAAACTATCTAGGAAGCCATTTATCAGCATTGTCTCACTGAAGAGCTTCTCTCAGCTACTTTTGTCCCACAGGTAAAATCTATGAAGAGATTATAAGAATCCTGGTGTGAATCACTTCTGAGATCAAGCAGACCCCAGATAATTCAGCAGAGTATTCAGCACTGTTTCTTTCCCTGTCAAGGGGATGAGACAACAATGGCAATCAAAACAAAACATACTTCATTGGTTGACCCCAGCAGTTCAAGCAGTGTAAGACCACAGCTACAGCTGAGCAGCCCCAAGGACCCACTACTACACCACAGCCATGCCATCAGGGGCTGAGTTAAACCCTGTGAGAGGACAGTGGTGTGCTACTCTTAAAGCCAATCCTAAAATGCTGAGGAATGCACCTAAAAGCAAATGTTTCCTTTCCAGAGAGAAAACAACTCCAAATGAATGTAATTTGAGCAAGTCTGGAATCCATATAGATTCTAGTAAGCTTACTCTTGGAAAACAAACGGCGTCCAGTCTATACCATATTTACCTTTTATATGTTGTCAATACCTTCAGCTTGCTTGTAATCCAAACCAGGATAATTTTCCCACATAACTCCATGTATTGATCTTCCTGATTTCTCCTGAAGCCTTATGCAACCATGAGCCCACTCAATCTATGTCTGTTTAATGCAGAAACGGATGCTGCTCTATACTATATACATTTTGAATTAGATGGTCTTCATAAGGCATCCAGCTGGATGTTTCAAAGAGAAAGGACAAATCTTCCATAGCTCTTTCACCATTTTAAAAGACGTGTCTCTCTGTACTGAGTTTGGCTGGGATGGAGTTAATTGTCTTCGTTTTAGCTTGTATAGGGTTGCGTTAGGATATGTAATAAAAACAGTGTTGGTATCCCAGGCTTAAGTTTTTGTAGAAAGCTGGTAGACACTTCCTGATGCTTTTTTTTTTCCACTGCCATCAAGTATATAATACTTACACTACTTGTCTCAGTAGAGTTTTGATTTAAATAACATATGTAGTTGCAGGTGAGAGGGACACCTATGAAATATATATTAATTATTCATTATGAACTTGGTTATCAGAATCTAGCTCTTAGCAGAAATTTCTGGGGTGATACACAGGAAAAAGAACTATGGGTGTGTGCTGCTCATGGGAAGTAGAGAATAAAATCTTGGTTTTTGATTGCTTGCATGTACAATCTTTGCTTTTTCCTTGAGTAAACTGATGTGTCAGTATGAGGGTTTTCCTTAACTTCTCCAGGGCATAAAGTAAGACTGATGGATGAGTAATTTCCTCAATCCTCCTTTAAGCCCTTCTTGTAGATAGGAGTGACATTAACTTTCTTCCAGTCTTCCGGGACATTCCCTGATCTCCACAGCTCCTCAAAGATTACAGGGTGCAGCCTTACAATTACATCAGCCAACTCTTTTAACAGCCTCAGGATTTATAAGGGTCAAGCTCCTCTAAGAGCTCACATACAACTCTTTCTTCACTGGTGGTAGGTCTGTTTGCATGAACCTGGACTGGTGTTCCCAAGGACTGGGGTCCAACAGTGCTGTTGAAGACAGGTGAAGGATGTGTTGAGAACCTCCATATTTTCAGCTTTGTGACACCTCTCCTGTTAAACAGTGGGCTCATATTTTTCTTCTGTTTCTGCTTGTTGTTTCAATACCTGATGGACCTTTTCTTGTGGTTTTTTGACATCTCTGTCCAATGTCAGTTTGAGCTGAGATTTTTGCTTTTCTAACTGCAGGTCTGCAACCCCTGGAAATGCCCTTGGAGTTCTCAGTGACTGCTTTTCCATCTCTGTTACTCTTTCTTCTAGATTTGAGCACACCCAGAAGCTCACAGCAAGCCAAGGGCATTCTCTTCATCTGCCTGCTTCCCTTCCCTTTAAAAGCCATGAATGTTTTTGTGCTTCCAGGAGAACATTCCAGAAAAACCTTAGTACACACTAGTTCCTTTATCCTCCAGGGAGTCTTCCCACAGAATCCCTCCCAGCTGAGCTCTGAGCAAGCTCAACTTTGTTCTGCTAAAATCCAAATCCTCTGTGTCAGGATCCCAAAGTGCACAATGCTGTGATCACTGCAGTCAAGGCCATCACTGACTGTGATGCCTTAAGTTTTAGCTTTTATATTTTTCAGATTCTGTGCTGCTTTAGTGTATAGTTCTGAGCTTCATATTAAGTGTTAGTAAGCTCTCTTCACAGTGTAGGTAGACAAAACAATTCCTTCCCTAGCTTGGGACCAAGGACAACCTACCCAAATTTCAGGCCCAAGAGCATAAACAACGTGGACTGAAGAGAGAAAAACAAGAAGGATGGGACTTCATAACCTAAAGCTATAATCTGACAATTAACTCCAATATGCAAATGGACCAGAACGTATAAAAGTGAGACCAGTCAGCCATTTTGTGACCATTTTGGGTCCATCTTGGGTGTAGCCATGGCTTGACTCTTGTACTGCCCAAGGTGTATCCACTGAGGCCTTTTAATAAATACCTATTTTATTCTTCTAACTCTGTCTAGCCTCTGTTCCAGGACAGCCTCTACAAGGCATCAACTGAGTAACTACAAAGCCAGTTTTCTTGTTTTGGGAGTAGCAATTCCAGAAGCAGCTCATTCTGGCTGGCATATATATATAAAAAATGTAGGAGGAAGTGGTGCTCCAGGCATTCCAGGAACTTCATGTCACATGGACAGACATGTGAGCTGCTGTATTGTACTTCCAATACACCTTCAGTTTAAAGTCCACCTCACCAAGTTGGCCAATCTACTGACACATGTTCACAAATATTTTTATTTGCATATTAATGCTATAGCACAGAACACTTCCAAGTCATCATACCCTCTGCAAGCTCATGATTTACTCCTGAATTAGTAAAGCCCTGATCATGATCTCTAACAGAAAGCTGAACCAAACAATGGCTTGTCTAAAAGTGGTTTATTTTGCAATTTTTTTAATAGGCCAGTACTAAAATACAAGCAGTGCTGAAATTAAAATAATTATTCATTTTAGGAAGATTTCTGTGAAAATTACAGATTTTCCATGTTGTTCTTGAGGGTATCATTAGTGGTTTGGAAATTTGGATGCATCAATTATTTTGTTTTTAAGGTAACTTTTGTCCCAAAGGGTTGTGTATGAATATTTTATCCCAGATTATTTTATGAGTGAATTCCCCATTTAATCTCCAGTTACCTGACAAAGCATCATGACTCATTTTCTACTTGCCTTTTCAGGTGTTTAATTCAGAACTATTAGGAGAGCATGGCCACCCCTCATTATCCTTGGAAAATGGCAAATCTGATGAAACAGAAGTTACACCAAAAGAATGATTTCTCTCCTTCATCTTTAATTGCAGATTTGTGTGAACTCATGCAAGTCTAATTTACCTAAGGGCTTGGATTGCTGATTTTGTTGTTATTTTAGCTCAGATTTTTTGAATTCTTATTGTGGAAAGAAAAAAAAAAAGGAATTCTTAATCTCTGTATTGGTAATGAACCATTTGTGCAGAACTTGCACTATCTGAATTTACTTTAGGTATTCTTACTGAGCTAAAGCTTGGTCAGCATTCCTACATATACAAGTTAACTTCCATTTCTGTTATCCTAAACTAACAATTTTCCTCAAGCATATAATGATGTAGAAGCGCCCATATATTGAGGTAAGAATGATTCCTAGCAAGCAATGATGCAAAACTGTCCTTAAATAAAACTGCTTTTATGGCCTGCAAAACTATAGAGCATTTTTTACATTTAAATATTCTGTTTGCATACTCTTCAAATGAACATATTTAAATCAGGTGATTGCCCGCAAGGCACAGTGCACCATTTAAAACAGGTATTTGCATCATACTTGGAGAGGTTCATTGGATTCCCTGTCCAGTGTATGTTCCTGCCACTGGTTTAAAGGCTCTAAATATACTTATTGAATTGAAGGAAAGGTGTCATGTTAGCAAAGCATTAAGTTCAATATATGGCCCATGACAACTCAGTATTTTAATCCCCAGAGAAGTTTTATATGACCTTTGTGCTTCATTGCCGCCATCTAAGAAACAGGGATGACAAATGTGTCTTTTTCCAACTCCCTTTTAACTTCCTGTTTTATTACTTAAATATACGTGTTTTTATATATACAAGTAAGTATCCATATGTTTTCTTTACATGGGTCAATGTTCCTTCTCAACATATGTGAAGTTTTTGGCAGCTCTCACAGCTGTGCCATCTGTAAAAAACCCTCACTTCTTCAGATGAGAGATGCTGTGGGTCAATCAAGATGCTTTCCCCTATATTTTTTCTACTATTGTTGACCCACATGATTTTCTCCCCTTTTCTTCTTGGCTGCCTATGTGAGTTATTCCTCCTTACCCCACTCTGAAGAATTTTTCTTCCCTGAACACAAGGAGAGCCTTTGGTGTAGAGTAAAAGACTTTTTAGAAGGTTAAACTACAGGAAACATCTAACAGGAAATAAGAAGGAAAAGAAGGAGTATATTGATTCAAGGGACATTATCAGATGGATTCAAATGCTCCTCTTCTGCTCTGTTAAATCTTTAAGGAAACCACCTTGATCTCTCATGAGCTGTAAAGGAGCAGACACCACAAGAACACACATTCCTGGGAAATATAGGAAATTGTTCAAGTGCCTTCCTTTAGGTATAAGCTAACACAGCCTTTTGATCACTCGTTCAGATCTTGTTTCATCTGTTCAGCTCACTGATCTTGCCCGGATTTGTCAAGCTTTTCATGATTTTCCTCCTCTGCAGGCTGTCCATCGGTTGCATTTCCCACGGAACTCTGCCAATGCAGTCTGGCTAAATCTCTACTGGTACTAGAAGCTAAAAAATCTTTCCAGGCATACAGGCAGCCCTAAGAATGCTCTGAATTTAAACTCTGCTTAATGTCCTTGGCTCAGCAGAAAAATTCCCTCTCTGAGAACAAAAGCTCCAGCTCTTAAGTAGAGCTGAAAATTCTTGAAGTGGCAAAATATTCCCTAAGTCTGGGCTGCAGTTTAACTCTGGATAACCAATCAGAGCTGGGCACCGTCTGAGAAGCTAAACCTTAACTGGCCTAGCTTTTACTCCAGACTTCAAAAACTGATCTAATTGCCTATTATATTTCCCTTGCCTAAGTAAAACACATTGCTGTTTCGAGTGAGATTCCATATCAGTTCACTGCAAAATGCATTCAAATTACTTGAAGTTTAGAAATCAATAAAATAAAGTGTCAGAGAATAAAAACCCATCAAGGAAGGAGAAACCCATTTCTTAACTCATTTTTCCACCCACGATCTCTTTGGATAGTCTGATAGAAAAGTGATTGTGGTAAATTTGGAAAGATTTTGTTGTGTCTTTCCTTCTCTAGGTCTGGATCATGTTGGAGCGTCAAATAAAGGATATATTTTTCCCTCCCATTAAACACCGCAGGTTTTTCTTGCTTTTTGGATGAATTTAGAACACAGTAGAGAAAGAGGTTCTGAAATTTATCACAAGGAGATTCTCCAATGTACTGAAGAGTCATGGCTCCAACAGGAAATAAAATCATCATGCCAATATTATATGTATTATTTTAACATTCAAATGGATTTAATGTGTTTTGTCTGTATGAGGATTTCAGATAGTTATGAAAGATGATTTCTTTCTATGCTAGGCTTTCTAAAGCTCAGAGTTCTTGCACTCTCTGACACATATTATCCTTTCTGTTGATGAAATATGAGATTTTCAATAAGCTTTATGTCTAACATTGTTCTTTACACTTTGATGAATGTTACACTTATTCCTAAATTTATGAGCAAATGAAAAACTTTTACAGCTATGGAATAGGAAACAGAAAATAATTTTCTCATTTTAATAACTTTAATTAATTTTTTCTATGTACTGTAGTTTTAACACTCACAAACAGGAATAGATACACCAGCAAGTAATAAATCAGCCTTGCCATTCCTCTGTTATTTCCCACTGTGAGTGAATGTTACAGATTTATGTTCCGGTAATTCATCATTCTCCATCTATTATCCTGTGAATAATTTGTTGTGTTTATAATGACAGATTCTAAAACTCATTATATTTAAATCCTCAGAAACTAGAAAGTGCATAAACTTGACTGTTAAAAAAAAAGCCCTGCATATGAAATCAGCTGCTTTGGTAAAATACAGATCCAAAGTTACAATTTTTTTAATTTAAGGGGTAATAAAACAGTATCTACCTGCTGCAGCTGAGCAAGGGATTGTGCATAAAGCCTCTGTCATGGCAACTAGAAATATATAAAGAAGCAAAGATCAGCTCAAAACTTAGAGCCCAGTCTCCTAATGGTTGTAGCCTCACTTCCATAAATTAAATACATTACTTCATTTGGTGTATTTTTGTTATGTGAAAACCTAATCAGCTTTGCTATCCAAGATCTTTACAATCTTTTTTCTGTCTCTTATTGACTTTTATTTAATCTATCTCATAGCATGACTCTGGTGATCAGCCAAAGGTTGGACTAGATGATCTTGGAACTCTTTTCCAACTTTAATGATACTGTGATTCATGTTTCATATTAGATTGAATGTTTGGATTTTGTTGTAATATAATTTTTATAACATCAGAACTCTGAAACCATTGAAATGGGAAACGTATGCTGGAATAAATACCTGAATGGAAAACTTTAAAACTCTTTAAAAGGACTTGGAGCTGTGTCAGGGGAGGTTTAGGTGGATATTAGGAAAGATCCTTCCCCCAGAGGGTGGTCATGCACTGGAAGAGTGACTTTTCCCAAGTTCAGACCTTTCATACCTTAAATCTGAGTTCCACTTTTCTTTCAGCTAGGTATAAATAAATTGTAATTTTCCTCCTTATTCCAGTTGTGAAAAGTATCAATCAAACACAAAACTAAAGCAGTCTAATTAAACTACGTGCTGAGAAGCCAATCATCATCTGGTGGAACTTGCTTTGTGACCCAAAATTCCACACTGGGCTTGCTTTGAGCATTGAAGATGGTAGAGACATTTGAGAAACAGCAATTTTCCCCAGAGATGTGTTTCCTTTTGATGAAAACCTTGAAATGGCAGTGTCCCAGTAGCAAATGTTTTTTAATAAAGATGGATTCATTTAAACTTCATGCAGATAAATATCATGTAATGACCCCATTCCAAACCAGGGATTCTAAGAGTAGGGCACCACACAGCTGCCATGTGCTCACACCCTTCACACACACTCCTGAGAGGGGAATTGAGAGAGACTGAAAAAACAGCTACTCAGAAGCTCAGATGAAAAAGGATATGGCAAAAATAATAAGCACAAAATAGAAGAAACAAATTTGAAAAATAAATTCTATTAAAGGGGAAAAAAATTGATTACCACAGTACAAAACTCATGAATCTTGAATCAAAAATTGATTACCACAGTACAAATCATGAATCTACAGCAGAAATTATTTTACACATTAATTCTGAATCCTACTTCCAAATGACCAGTGGTGGGTGGAGAAGTTACAGAAGAAGATATTCTGAAGATTACCCAGGCTACCTGAGAGTTCCCTGTCTGAGACACCTGCTTATGACACAATCTCTGAACAAATACAGGTCCAGCAAATGGCAACACTGGTTTTACAGTGATTTTCGCAATCAAATTTTTATTTTTGCAATAAGGTCAATTTACTTTTCTCTCTGAAATATAAAATTTTTTAAATGGGAGGATTTTGCAAGACTTGGGAACAATTTTGAGTATGAAAACCTAAGGTGAGGTCATCATGACATTACACACTTGCTACCACATTTGTAATGAAAGCTTAATTCTAAATTAATCACACCTTCTTATACAGATATGACTGGCACTGTGGATAATCCATGAATAAAAGACTGAAGAAAAGGCCTGAAGAAAATTAAGCCCCTGATATGTAGTCTACAAAAATTGGGGAAAAAGAATATTCCTAAAAAAAAAAAAAAGAGTTACAGAGGTAGATGTGAAAATAATTAAACAACTCAAGTGTTAAACTCTTGAAGAGCATTTGTGGTTTCATTTTTTTTCTGGGGAAAAAAACAAGCCAAAACAAAACCAAATTCACAAAATTTTGTTATGAACAGGTGCTGACTGTGTCAGTAGGATTTCAGGAATCTCAGGACATCTCTAGTTCAACTCCTGCCCAAAGCAGGAGCAGCTCTGAGGTCAGAGCAGATTGCTCAGAACTTTATTCAGCTGGGTGGTGAAAACAACCAAGGGTGGGGATAACAGATTTCTCTGCTTTGATTCTTGAATTATTGTAGGGCTATCAAGGAAAGCAATTTTTCCAGACAGATTACCAGTCATGGGATATATGAAAATAATTCAGTGGGCCATGCCTAAGCAACTCACTGTGTTCGAGGGTATCAAATCTGGCTCTCCAGGAGACCCAGAGACATTTTCACAATAATTTAAATTATATCAATTGAAAAGTGTATATAAAGCAAGAAATCCTTTCTAAATGAGTCCATAAAACAGAATCATTATTTTCAACAGAGAGTGGTCAGCAAAACCCTTGCAGTGTTTTAAACTAGACACCTATGAGATGAATTTATAAAAATAATGATGTTGCAAGAGCAGATCAGCTGCTCTAGGAAAATAAATATTTAGGGGAAAAAAAGGATGGAGAGAACTTCAGCTCTGCTAAGGATGTTTACTGCTCATGCAGGCTGAAAGCAAAACAATATTGTTTATTATTATATCTAAAAATTGTTTAACAGCAGTAAATGTCCAGAGAACATATATTGCTAGAAACAATTAAAACTGTTCATGATAAGTACTGGAAATAGTACAGAAAAGAGAGACATGGTGAACCTGCAATGCTTCCCTCAAACAGATGGGAGTTACCTACTGGGGAGTTTAGCATTTATTCATTTATCAAACAGAGATTATCTTAAAAAGTGATAAAGGAGCTAGCACAGGACCTGTTCTTGAAATAAAACCCTGCCATCAATGCTGCCTGTGAAAAACTCATTTGTTTTCTCTAGTGCATGGGCAAATTATATGCAGAAACAGAAAATGTATATAAATTACATGAGACTAATGTCAGCTTGCTGAAAATCACCCTTTTTATCGCTTTATGATACAAGTAGATTGGATGCTGCTTTAAACCTTGAAAGCAGCCAAATTCTTCTTCTCTTTCTTATGTTTGCATTTCACAGAATCACAGAATTGTTAAGTTTGGAAAATCAACCCAACACCACCACCATGTTCACCACTAAACCATGTCCTCAAGTGTCACAGCCACACAATTTTTGAACCCTTCAAGGCATGGTGACTCCACCTCTGCCCTGGGCAGCCCATGACAATGCCTGACCACCCTCTCTGTGAGGAAATTTTGCCTAATATCCGATCTAAACCTTCTCTGACACAACTTAAGGCCATTTCCCCTTGTCCTGTCAGTTTGCTACAGGATGGCTTTTCATGGTTTATTATTTCACCGTTAAGAACACCCTGTCAGTCCAGCCTGTGCAAGCACACACTGTGATATTGTTCTAATTTAGAAAGGGATGTTAGTTGCACTTGCCAAGAAGCCAGAATCCCTGCAATGTTCCAATTCATCCTGAAAATTAATGATATCTTTCAGCAGGAGCCTGAGCACTTATTTGGGCCCTGCCTTGAGAGCAGGCCATCCCACAGAAGTGGGATTAGCCGAGTGTCACGAGACCCCGAGCTGCACAGAGCTCTGAGACTGAGTTGTGTTGATCTCTTCTTCCTCTGAATGACCCCAAAGGACCAAACTCCTGCTCCTAATGACCAGCTAAAGATTTAAGAGATTAATAAATAATATCAGGCCCTCCAACTTTTAAAATACACAAAACTCAAAGCAACTGAAAAAGATAAGGCAGAAATTAAAAAATAATTTATGCATTGCTTTTTATCTGTCAATTCCTGTCTTTAATTTCACCAGTTCAACAGGTATGCATCAATACACTGAGTCTTAGCCCTTCAGAAAAAGTCAGGAAACTTATTTAATAATCTTTCAGAAAATAACATCAGTTTTAATTTTTTTACTAGAATTATGATATGGCTGTAAGGACTCTGAACCTTCAAAATAAAACATGGCAGACTCTAGTAAAAGCAAACATTTTAATATATCTTGAAAATAATGAGAAAAAATCTTTAGAATTAACTCATAATTAATATTTAGAATTTAGAATCTTTAGAATCTTCAAAGAAAATATCCAAAATGTGCTTAACATATCATTGGAAATCTAAAGGAAGACCAAACAAATTTGTAACCAACCACTATGCAGAGAAGTTTATAAGAAAGTTCTCTGTTTCCAAATACAAAAATATTA
The DNA here is from genome assembly GCA_013398275.1 of Promerops cafer. Taxonomy (NCBI): domain Eukaryota; kingdom Metazoa; phylum Chordata; class Aves; order Passeriformes; family Nectariniidae; genus Promerops; species Promerops cafer. The sequence continues at coordinate 249,650 of VZSE01003456.1, read as the reverse complement.
GTCAAGAAATGTTGGAGTTTAATAGAGCCAACCACAAAGTACAGAAATAAAGCCTTGTCACTACATATGGGATGGTAAGTACGTGTTTGTCTCATGGACAATTTAAGTGCATTTAAGAAGGACTTCTGCATTAATGAGCACCCCTCTAAAGTTTGTGTTGCCACGTCAGTGCACAAAAATGAGCTACACAGGCAGAAATCTTAGTGTCAGAACTGATCACCATTCTGGAGCATTCAGACAGCAATCCAAAAAACAGGAGGAAGAAAACCTTTCAAAATTATTCAGCGGGTTCTCCCTGACCTAGGCACAGCATTTTAGAAGAAAAGAATAAACATTTTAGAAGGAAAAAATATTTGTCACTGAAGGTTTTACTGATAAAAGCATTTCTGACTTTATTCTGTTGCCTGAAAAACCCTGCACAATTCACTCATGCAAAATGCCTAGACTCTGAGGCACTCAGGTGCTGCTGCAATGCAGGTTCCAGAAGCTGAACCCAGTCCTAATGAGTCCATCAAACATCAGTTGAATGCAGAGTGCTACAGGAGGACCTAACAGCTTGTGACAGAAGAGTTTCTGCTACAGAGCACTACATGTGCTTTTCACACCTTTTTACCACAGAACCAAGCATGGCTCTATGATGTGGCAGCAAAGACAAAGCAAGATTCAGACTTCTGGCACGAGAAGACTTGATGTGTCACCACTTCCCATCCTTCTTCCCCTGAAACCACAATGCATCTCCAAGCATACTTCCATTTTTGATGTATTCTACTATACCTGAAGGCCCATGAAGAGAAATACAGAACCATAGACTCACAAAATGGTTTGGGCTGGGAGGGACCTTAAAGCCCATCCAGTGCCACCCCCTGCCATGGGCCGGGACACCTTCCACTAGCCCAGGTTGCTCCAAGCCCCATCCAACCTGGCCTTGGGCACTTGCAGGGATCCAGGGGCAGCTACAGCTTCTCTGGGCACCCTGTGCCATGGCCTAATCACCCTCACAGAGAAAGATTTCTAAGATAGCTAATCTAAATCTAAATGTACTGCTGTAATTAGTCCAAAAAACACCAGCAAAGGCTCTTCACTTCCAAAGGTGTAACCCAGATAATTTTCAAAGGTTTTCAGCACTGAAACAAGGAGGTGTCTTTCATTCTGGATAAATGACAGGCTACTTTATATGATGTATAGGAAGGTTTTTGCTATGGTGTCAGAATTTCTTTAAATTCCAGGAGTTTATTATTAAGGTCATACAAACTGTGGAAAGACATTTGTATCCAAAGATGTAGCCCCAAAAATTATCCCCCATCCAAAACTTGCTTTGCAATATTGCTGATATTGGATAGCAAAGATTATTTTTCAAAGAACATAATTTCTTTTCTGAAAATGAAAATTACTTCATTAAAGAGAACACAAAATATAATTATTTTCAATAACATTGACTTTTGTCGACCTTTTTCATGTTTTTTTTGAAATGGTAATTCTCTTTCCAAGTGAGAATATGTGTATAACAACAAACACAGAGACTTTGAATTTCTATTGTGTCAGGGTTTGGCACTGGCCCAATGTCAGTGCCTCCATGAAAATGTGTTTTCTTTAACTAACTGCTGTGAGATGCGACCAGGAACAGAGCAGAGCAGGCTCAAACTTAAAAAAAAAGAGAGAAAAAAAACTTTATTAAACTACAAACTAACATCAGAAACACACAGGAAACAGAATGAAAACCTTTTAAACCATTCCTCCTCCTACCACCCAATTTCAC
>VZSE01003456.1:234081-247057 GCA_013398275.1 Promerops cafer | reverse complement strand
AAAGAGAGCGAACTCTGGGAAATCTCTGCTTTTAACCCCGTGTGTCTTCAGAGGTGACTCACGTCTTCAGTGGTCACACCAGGTGTCAATATTCGAATCTGACCACTGATTGGTTTAACTAAAACTTCCCAAAAAACTCACTTCCTCCCAAACCGAGACATATTGTCACTAAACAAATTGTTTTCTCTTATCTGCACATTTAAAGTAATATTAAACCTTTACTTTTTCTTGTTAAATACTCCATTTCTATAATATTATCTATAATAATATAATATCTATAATTTAATATAACAGTTTCTAAAGGGAGAGAGACTAAACCATAAAAATAACAGAGGTCTAACAGAGGATGAAGAAATTCAATACACAATGCAACTAAATGTAAAAAACATGAAAGAGCCCTTCCAGGCTTTGCATTACACATCCCTATCGTCCACTCTTCAGTAATCTCTGTGTTTTATACTAGCTGGAACACATTTTGGATGGTATATTATAGCTATATAGTGTCCCTTTTCTGTAACCTCTTCATACCTAAAGAAATATCCATTATAAAGCACTGTTCCTGCAATCATATGGTTTTGTCACAGCTATAACTTGTCCTACAGCAGAATACAATGTCACTTACACTGTCCAATATAATATCTGGTGATTTTACTGGAATTGTAGAGAGGAAAAAGATGCGTTTCCTACCTTTTTCTTCAGTGCAAGTAAATAAAATCAGTTTTAAAATAAAATCAACATGCACAGATATAAGTATTATCTTCTTAAAATAAAACATTGCAAGACTGAATTTACAAAACCTATACACAACTTTATTAAAATAAAGGACATTGTTGTGCACATTTATTCAATATTTCAATCCATTCAGTCTTATCAGAATAATTTTAGCCAATAAGCCAAAGTTACTCATTTGCCTAAAGATAAATCCCATGTTAACTGAAATATTTTAGGATCCCAAAAATAAATTCTGAGAATCCCCTCAGGAAGGTGACTAGTCCAAAATACTCTCGCAAGCACAGCCCACATTTCAGAGCAGATTAATGGCTGCCACGCATGCATTTCTTGCTTTCTGTCGTCCTCTTTAACCTGAATTGTGAGACATGCTGCACACACTGCAAGATACACTGGAAATACTATAGAAACACCCAAGATACTTCATGTATCTATGTACTTCTTAGATCTATGTGATTTTAATATGTGTGTTGATTTTAAGAGGAAAAGGAAAACCAAATCTTCTTCTGCTCTGTTAATATGAAATATCAAGAGATTTCTTTTCCCCTTCCATATTAGATACAATTTAACCTTATAGCCTTCTTATGTATTATTTTTTCAATTAATCCATACGATAAAGTAAAATAATTTTCATTATTTCTTAACATAAGCAGCATTTTTTTTCTAATTCTCTAGTTACTAGAGGCAGAGGCAACCATCTTTTACTTATTGCCTGGTCTTGGCTCAAGCTAATTTAATAACTAACACAGACAGTGATGATGTTATTATGGGATGGTACATTGAAATGTGAGGAAAAGAGCCAACAAGAAAAACAGAACATCTTGATAAAGACATGTTTATCTTTCAGGAGGATACTATTTAAAATTTTCACTGTTTGTGTTTTCTCAGCTGAGAATAAAGCAACTAAAGTAAGTAAATATTTTTACTTTGATTAAAATGGAAAAACAATTTTCATTTGTGTAGTAGCTTTTAAAATACTAAACAGCATTAAGGTCTTAGAAAAACTTTGAGGTGTATATAGGCCCTCTGGCTGAATCACTTCATCCACCACTGGAGTGAAACTACTGCTGACGTGAAATATGAAAAGTGTTTCAGTTCATGGCAGCACAGTCAGGCACGGGAAAGAACCAAAGAACAGACTCTCAGTGTAGGGCTGAAGGGAAAACAAACTTCATGAATGGAAAGAGAGCCAGGATTTGGGCCTCCCATCCCTTTCCTTTAACATTTCTGTGTCTTTTGGGTCAAGCAGCGTTAAAGGAACCCTTTGACCAAGACACTCAGACAGATTATGGGTCATATATCTTCTAGTCATATGTGATTATTTCTATAGACCGATCTTTTCCAATTATATAAACACTTTTTTTCTCTCTCTATTATAAGAAATAACTCCAGTGTTGAGAACTATTACAGCAATAGTTCAATGCTACTGATTTTTACCCCATCTTCTGCAATTTGGCTTATTGTTAGCTTTATTCATAAACCCACATTGAGTGACTTGCTGAATTGTTTTCAATTCCTGGTGTCTCAGATATCAGTTCTCTTCAGAGCCTCTAGTCCACTGGAGAACAGAATTTTCTCACCAAGAAAAACAGTAAGTCCTTCCTCTGCATTTCAAGGAGATGTTCCTCCCTGCTGGCATGTGGAAGAAGTGGGTTGTCCACGCTGCTTGATCTTCCCAGGAGCAGCAGCTGGGATTGCCCAGGTGGTCAAATGTTTCCTTCATCTATTATATTCCAGATTCTTCCATCCCAGCAGGTACACTGGAGTCTTTTGCTCAAGTCCAGTGTGTCAGCTTATATTTTTTTCAGTCTGAACACAGAGGGAACCCATTAGAACACATTTTGTTTAAAGCCTTAAATGTGCTGGAGTGGTGGTAGTTTAAAGAAATGGCAGCTGCATGGCCCCAGGAATTTTTTCATATGTCCTGCCACTGTGATGCAAATAGCATAAGTGCCTAAAAAGACATGGCCCAGCTGGGCATGTTAAAAGGCATGAACACTCATAAAGACCCAGTTCTATTACTGGCACCAAAGGTGAGGTCAATTTAGGAAACTGTCTCTGATTCACAACCTACTTCTTGCTCCTTGTTTTAATGAGAAAACACAGTATGGCTAAAACTGGAAGAGCGACCTTGCAGTGCAGCTCACATTGCATTTTCTAACAGTATTTATATGGTTCCTGACTATACTTGCTGAAAACAGGGTTTGACTTTTTATTATGTCCACTGTTCATTACCTATTTCCTAAACGACTATCTACTTTGACACCTGAAAGCTAAAGAAATACTTTTAAAAGTCTAATCTGACATATTTCTATCCTGCAATCTAATCCCACAAAGGCAGAGAAATGCATAAATACTTCTGAAAGACATAAAATCCAAGTGGCTGGAGGACACTTCCAAAGTAGAAAACATTTAATGAAGAATGCCCTGCTTTGAACTGTCGGGATCCTTTGAAGCATACAGGATTTTATATAGAAAAGCAGCAACTAAAGCTCTACCTGCCTAGAAAATAAAATCATTATATAATTGTTGAGACTTTTCAGCAGTGTACACACGAAAAAGCTGGTTAAATCTTCTGCCAGGGAATGGGAGGCCAATTTAGAGGCTGCTGAGTTACAGTCAGCTGAATTCTACATCTCACACAGATTATTACCATGGTTACACATCCCTCTATTTATATATTTCCTGGATTTAATTTCCTTGTTTTACTTATTGGTGATGAACAAGCCTTCAAACCAGAGGTACCCAGGTCATGAGAACAGTTAGTAGGGAAGGTGTTAGGCCACTCTCAAGTCTAATGAGATGACTGAAAAGGAGGGTCACAAAAACACCCTTTGAAAAAGACACTTGAAGCACTTCTAATTACCCCAGATAAAGCAATTGGAGTAACAAAGAATAAAAAAATCCAATTTATTCGCAGTGCAATAACTTTTGGATGAGGAGAAGGGTTATGCTTCAATGGGCGAAGTCCTTGAATGTTGCAGACTGGCATCATCTCCCAAGGAACTGCAAAACAAGTGCTTTTACATGAATGTAAGAGGTTCTTAACATTGGATGTGCCTGGCTAACCTCAGACATACTCGTGGAATTTTGGAAAAGGCAATATGGTGCGGAAGATTCAGAGAATTGAACATTCATGGAATCACAGAGGCAAGAAATCACTAAGGTTTTTTTTTTAAGCATAGAGTCCAGCCCAGCACCACCACCATGTTTACCACTAACCATTCCTCAGGTGCCATATTCACACGTTTTTTTTACATTTCCAGCAATGGTGACTCCACTGTCTCCCTGGGCAGCTAATTGTAATGCCTTTTTTTCCCCTAACAGCTAATCTAAACCTTTCCTGGTGCAACTTGAGGCTGTTCAAAGAACTGCTGCTGCTTGCAAGCAAATCAAAAGCCTCTACTATGGTACCAAGCTTCATTATTCCTTGCGCAATAGAGGGGACTTGAAAACAATGAAAATAAAAAAAAAAAAAGCTAATGAAAACTTACTGTAGAAGGAGTCATTAACTGCTTAAATAAATGCAGTTTGTAAGCTTATTACATTAGAACAAGTGTTACTTTTACTGACTTGAAAATGTGTGGAGCTGCTGCAAACTACTGCTGCATCCCTGTAACAGATAAAGGGAGAGGGATTTTATAGGCTTACAATTGTGTTTGCCAGGGCCTAGAAAAAGGAAAAAGAGCTGGTCAGATTTAAAAAAAAAAAAAAGTATGCATGTTTAGGGTAAAGAAAAGGAACCATCTGCTATGAAGATAAAAAATGTAAAGCTCGTTCAAATTCCTCTAATGCAAATGTCTTTATTCATCAGTTTATTTCCATTTTTCATGGAAAGATGTTGATAATTACCCAAAGGCTCTCCAGCCTATCAAAACCACATAGAACTTGTTTTCACTTATGAGAGCAATTTCTTATGCAATAAGGTGATACACCACTCTTCTTCCCTTCCCACTGTGGGGTCAGTTCTGCAAGATGAGAAATCTTTCCTTCAGCCCAAAATTGTTCGAAAGGAAACCAAAGGAATGAGATTGTTTAGTTATAGCTCTGCTCAGGGCTAAGGCTTCTCTTTCTCTTTACTCTGTCCCACATGTGAACATTACAGGAATGTTTTCCTCCTACAGTCTTCACAGCAGCCTGGATCAGAGCTCTCAGCTAGAAAAGGTAGAGCAGCAACTTTACCTGATATCTGATAGGAATTCAACAAACTCCTAGAGACACACGTGTGTCGTATAATTCTCAGAAGGGGCAATAAATGGAATGGAAAAATAATGGAAAAACAATGAAGTTATTTACAGCGGTGATGAGCTGCAAGGCTTACAGACATTAAAGTATGTAACCTATTACACCATTTCTCAATTTACACTGGAAAAAAAGGAAAACGTCTTATGAATTTCCTTGCTTGACTTGGGACAATTATTAGTGAGCTGTGACAGTACTCTGTAAAAGGCGATTTGAATATGCTTTTAATCACGGCCTCATTGACAGGTGCAAAACTACTTTAAATGGAGGTGAGATGTCCAAGGCAAATGGTGTTTTGTACTTTGAGTAAGCTTCATTGCTTTTTGCAGCACAGATTGTAAACCAAGGGAAATCTAACGCCTGTAAACAGCTTTTCTTCTATTTAAAATCTGTATCTTTTCATCTCAACACCCAGATAAAATACTAATTTTAGCTAGAGGAGGACAGATATCAAATTCTAAAGCTTCAGAGGAAAAGAGAGAATGAAAGGAAAGATGAAAAATATCTTAAAAGCTGATTTCTGCAGAAAATATAAATATTAGTAGTTAAACAGTTGAAGTCATATGCTTTAGTAAAATATTAATTCCTCCCAGGTCAAGGGCTCCTTTAAAATACCTGCTGACGTGTCATAAGGTAGTCTGGGTGAAGTTCAGTACTTGTGAAAGGTTGGAAGTTGATGATGATTGAAAATCAAAATATTTTATCTGTGAAATATTCTGCTGAAAATTGGTAGCTGATAGACCCTTGATTTGCTTTTCTCCTGCTGGAGCTAAAGCTGTAAGATGAAACTCACCCCACCCAGGCTGCAACTTGAAATTCAACATGAGCTGACTAAGAAATAAAATACTTTTTTGGTTTTGACTCTTTGGTTTCTGTTTCTCAGTAAGAGCCCTGGATTACTTCTGGCTGGGATTCTTACCAGGACAGAAAGCAGTTTGGGAGCTGAGGTTGACTTTACACTCTTCCCTTGTACTCTCTTCTCCCATTTCCCACAGCATCTCTCTCAGCAGTGCCCTTGAAACACAGCAACTGGATCCAGAGAAGGGAGTCTGCATGTGTTGCCAAGCTTGCTCTTTTAATGATTTAGAATGATTTTTTAAGTAGTCTGTCACTTTCGAAAGTTCTAAATGACCTAAATAAAATCAATAAATAGTAAATTTATAACACTAATATTAAGAGAAAAAAATAGAAATTAATTACATGTTACTCTCTTAAATGTATTTCCTTGATCTGTCCTGCCATACATTTCAGTGCAAGTATAGGAAATGACAGTGGTTTAACAGGCTATTTTCCCTGTGTTTTCTGTATCCCACCTCCAGCTGGGGTAGAGTGGATGGTTCACAGATGGGTGGATTAGCATCTACAAAGCATCTGGCAGGGAATACAAGCCTGTGAGGTACTCAGCTTCCCTGGAAGCTGAAGGCGTTCAGCACTCTACTGAGAAGGCTTAATTGTGCAATGCTTTACCATGGAAGCAAATTTCTTTATTGCCCAGTTGATTACCAGCTTAAAAATCAAAATATGAGCATTCACAGCCTCGTCAAGTTTATGTTAGAAAACAGCTGTCATGGTTTCTCATAGAAATATTCACATAGATATTTCTCCTTCTACTATCTTGTGACAGTATATTCCACAGCTCTAGTTGTGCATTATCTCTTGTACTTTTAGATATCTTGCCTTCTTTTTTTAGTGAAGGACTTGGAATCCTGGAAGTGTTCAAGGATGAGGCTTAGAGCACCCTGGTCTAGTGGAAGGTGTTAGGGGGTTAGAGCAGGATGGGCTTAAGGTCCCTTCCAACCCAAACCATTCTATGATTCTACAAGAGGATTCTATGACTTACACTAGAAACATGTGGAATGATCCCATGAATTTGGCAACACTTTCCCATTGAAGCAAGAAAGGCAAAAGGCTGGCAGACGGGTGGAGCTGCACCTTTATGTGTGTGGGAAGTTTATGCAGTTTATGTTTTCCATGCTCAGCAAACCAGCCAGGCCCGTTCCTGTCTTCCTTATGGTTTTTGTCATTGATTCTGTGCCCCAGAGCTATGCAAACATATTATTGTACAGAATCATAATGCAGAATCTCAGCACCAATGGTTTAGGGTAAAGACCATCCAGTTCCACCCCCTGTCATGGGTAGGGACAACTTCCACCAGACCAGCTTGTTGGGGTCCCATCCCATATGCCCTTGAACACTTCAAGAATAATTTAATCAGTTTTGGCCAGCTAACAGATAATAGAAAATATCAAAAGGCCACTCCCAGTGGACACATCACATTCTTCAACCTGGGAGAGCCCTGCTGCTTTTCAGATGAAATATTGATTTCCCAAGAAATTGCTGGGTCACACTTTCTTGACCCTTCTTTACCCTTGTTCTCTTCTACCTCTACAATATCTTAATTACATGACTAACATAATGCCACAATTACCCCCTTGGAGGCAGAAAAAGGTACAAGACAGCAACAACATGAGTTTTGGCACAGCTTGTGCCAAACTAGCTTTCATTTACAAATCCAGGAGATGGAATACATTTCTATCCAGCGAGATCATTGTGTACCATATGAATAATATTCTGACTGAGGATAACACACAAAATAAAAACTAACTGACATTTTGATATAACACAAGAAAATACTTTACTTTGGAAAAAATGCATGACCACTCCAGGATAAATTTCACATGAAACTTGTGGTTTAGTTGACTTATTTTTAAAAGAGATTTCTAAATCTATCACATAAAAATAGCAGAATAACTCAGCCTTTATAAGCAGTCTGTATAAACTGTCATAATGCAATTTTTTCACAATGTTATGGAAAACCCATATACCAGCTTTTAACCAGGATCAAAGGGCACATGAAAATATTTAGGTGTTTTCCACTATACTTTCTTGTAGTTGTTCAGTGTAGTTTCTTTGTATTATCCAAGACTACTAGCAGGAAATTTCCTGGAGAAGAAAGACACCCCACCTTCCATGTAAGCTTTTTTGATTTCTTTCTCTGTTCACAGTTGGTACCACTGTTGGCATTCCAAGGGTCATGCGGGTTTCTGTGCACCATAAATGGCTCTTGAAAGGTACTGAGGCCTGTTTTACTATACATCTGCTACCAAGCCCACAGGCAACCTGGCCTGCCTACTGAGTAACACTAGAAATTCAATTTTCACTTTTCATTTACAGGTTAAATCCTATACAGCTACAAATTAAATGAGACAGATGTGATCAGAGGGGGCTGTGAGGACATGTGCTCACCTAGCTCTGACTCCTCAGTTTGGTTCAGGATTTAAACCCAGGAATCTGGATTGTGTGGGTTCAGGGGATGAAGGTTTATTACTGCTTAGGATGTGAGCTGTGATGAAAGGCACTGGGAAAGTAGGAACACGGTCTGATCAACAGCAGCAAGGGAGTGTTAGGCAAAACGTCCCTGGTGAGGCACAAATAGTTGCTCTGCCTGTGGCAGGATTTGTCCCAGGATACCACTGCAGTATGGAGAGAAAAATGGGCAGGCTTTGATGATTTTGCTGTAGTAATGACACTGGCTGTGCTTGGTCCCATTACAGCTCTTCTGGAGGGGATTACCAGGGGGAGGGTATTCTTTCCTCTATCCAAACAGAAGCAGCTTCACTTTCATCTTACAGCACTCAGCTTTCCAAAGGCATTAGAGAAGTTCCCTAGTCAAAATCTCCTAAAGAAGCCATGGTGCAATGGGACAAGAGAGAAGATCCTCTAATGGATTGCTAAAAAGATAGGAAACAAATATAGGGGAAAAAATGATGGGTTGTGCACAAGAGAGATTATTGCATCCCACATGGATCTCTCTTGTTCAGCATATTCCTAAATCATCTGGAAAATGGTGCGAGTAATGAGGTGAAAATATCAAAATTCAACATTTTAAAAATGCAATAAAGACCTTCAGCAGAACTGAATAACTCCTTAATGGATTGTTCATTCACAAACAATTTTATATTTAAACTGTTCGCTCAAGTATTTGAAGTCTGTTTTGAACATGGGAGAATATTTCTTCCCTAGCTCCATTTCCTCTCATCTACTAGGTTTGCTGAAGAAATAGTCAAATTTTGATGGCGATTACAAAAGTCATTTGCCAATCTTTTCCACCTTCCTGAAGAACTAAATTTGTATCTTACCTCTTATTCACATTTTTTCCCTTTCACTGACTGTCTCCAAGATTGTTAAGAGCTTGTGCTGCAAGATCTTCATCCTCATTGTTTATCCAAGTAGATCAGTGAGAGAAACTTTCCTGGAGTGACTTTATTACAGTTGTCATCACCCTGACTGGGTCTAACAAGCAGATATTCAAAAAGAAAGAACTGGATGTGAATTGTTAAAATTTGTCTTGCCTATAGTGCTTTACACATATTTGTTGGCTCCCATGTTTTAACACACCAAAATAAAAATACATGATGACAGCCCCCAGTTGTCTCAAAGTATCTCAAATGATTCATAGGGGAAAGTGAGAATCAGATAACCCCTATGTGGTGCTTTCAGTAAGGAATGCAATGTAAATAGTGCAGAGAAGGTAAGCGCAACATGCTCTATTATAAGATGTGGAAAGTGCTCTCATTGCACAGACTGTCCCCTCATTTCTAGTGACAGGGTGATGATCTATGAGCAAGAAGCATCATTGTTTCAGAGATTCTTATATCCATATGTTTTAAGGTCAAGAGGGACTGTGGAATTCATCTGACCTAGTACAGTGCAGGGCAATGAGTTGTGCCTCACAATTTGTCTATTAAAGATTCCTCCTTCTCCTGTGACAGGCTCTCTCTTGAAGTACATGCAATCATGAATTAAGCACTCTGAATCTAATTCTTACTTGCAGCTAAAAGGCACTGAATATAGTGATGGACTCCAATAAATGCCTACAAATTTTTCTGTGGCCAGGTGACATTGGAAACTAATATTTATTGGATAAGCCATAGTAATCCTTTCTTCCTTTAAGCCTCCAATTTTTGGGATAAATCTTCCTTCTTCTCCTTTTTAGTCCAGGTAAAACTTTAATCAGGATTTTTTTGTCTTCTGACCCTGTACTTCACCACCGTCTGCTGCAAGAGCTTGATCACGGGATCTGTGTGGAGCTGTTTTAGAAACACATCTGCAGCTCACATCTCACAAAGCCATCACAAGGAAACCAGATCCTACTTCTTGGTGGGTGAAAGGATTGGACAATTTGTCCTTAAATCTTTCATCCATCACTTTGCTTTTCCTTCTACAAAGAGCAAAGAACACCTTGAGTAGAAATCACACCTGCAACACACATAAGACATTACAGTACACTGAAAATCCCAACAGTGCTGTAAAACCAAGGACTAAATCATGCAGGGTTATGGTTTTGAAAAAGAGAAATTCATCCCTCTGTGCTAACAAAAGTGAAAGTTTTGTAAACTCAATTTATAATCACTGTTACTGCCTCCTACTATGTTTTTCATTTCTAGATGATTCAGATGAGAAACACATACACACATGCAGGAAAAAATCCCCTTAAACCTATACAAAAGTTAAATTTTAAATGAGAAAGGTCAAACAAGTTCAGATTGAGCAAAAGCGGTGCTCAGTTAATTTCCACACCCCCTACCCTTGCCACAGTACCTGGGCACATTTACATGTATTCCTTCTGACAGATTCCTGTGAGGCAGGAAATTGGTTTTATCTGTGGCAAAGCAGGCTAAAGGATTTGTGCATGGTCACAAAATGAATCTATAAGGAAAAAGGGATTTGGGTAGAAGTTTTCTCAGTTGCAAAAAGCACTCTAAGCCCTGGACTCTGAATCTATTTCAAAAAAAGGTATATAAGCTTAGTCAGTCATATTTTCTCAGTTAGCAGTTAGGTCTGAGTCCCTTAATGAGCTATATAAATCAGCATTTTTCTAGAACTTAATGCAGAAAGACCTGAGCCTACTCTTAAACCCACAGAGCTAAGTCTCCCAGAACATATACATATACCACTGCCTATTTTTTCATCCCATAAAGCAGATATGCTTGAAAACACAATGGAATATCCTGAAGACAATACAGTGGAGCATCCATTCTCTGCAAGAAATGAACAGTGAAGCTGGACAAGGGTTCTTCTGCTTTTAAACTCTTTTCAATAGGAAAACACTTTTCATCAGTTAGAAGTATAGACAGAATATACGTCTTCCTCACAGAGTTTCATTTTTCCTCCTTTCATGAAAAGTTGTGTTTTGTAAAGACAGAAGTTGTGTTCTCTGTGGTTTAGGAAGGGTTAGTGGAGAAGTTCCTCTATGTTTACCCAAAACTGAAAGTGCTTTCTGTTGAAAACAGTGTCATGGATCTTTCTGAAGGATTCAGTGTGCTCACCTGACCCTCAGTGTCCTCCCTGAATGCAGCTGCCATCAAAGCACTGTACTGACCTAATCATCCAACACTGTAAGAAAGAACTTGAGCTGTTAAGAGAGTGCCAAATGGAGGGACATGGAGGTGGTGAAGAGTCTGGAGGGGTAGCCATACAAGGAAGAGCTGAGGTTTTCAGTCTTACTGAAAAGCTGATATTTGAGAGAAAAATATTCTCTGAACACTTGTAATGGCAGTCAGTGCCATCTCAGTAGCTCAGCAACATTATAAGGGTCATAGAATCACAAGCTTAAGGGTTACAAGGGACCTCAGAAGGTTACTGGTCCAACCTCCTGCTGAAATCAAAGATGGAGACTGCACCATCTCTTTGGGTAACCTCTTTAGCTATTAACTGTCCTCGTGGAGAAAAAGTTTCTAGCTACATGTGATCTGAACCACTCTTGTTTCAGTTTATAGGAGGAGTGCTGTGAGCCCAATAACAAGTAGACTGTAACAGGATGAGGCCCCTCATCCTAGACCTTCTGAAAGCCGTCAAGGTGTGTTTGCTGTCCATGTGATTGCCCTCGCATCTGGGCTGCAATATCAAAAGTCAAACTCAAGCATGTTGTGAGACTGTCCAAAGCGTCACTACAGCAGAGGTATAGGGCAGTCAGTGCTCTCACTCACTCATCCAGTCACTTCCCTACAGGGTGATCAGGTGGGTCACACATGATTTAAACCTGGTCAATCCACATTGTTCTCAGCCACTTTATGTGGCCATCACGTCCTCAGAAATGTGCTCCTAGAGGTCTCACTCCATTATTTTCCCACTGATCACAACCAAGGTGATCAGTTTCTTAGACCATTCTTTTGGCTATTTTAGAAGATAAGTTCAACTTTTATTTCGCCATTCATCATGGAACTTCCTCAGTCTCTATGATCTTTCTGCTGATCTAAGAGCAGCAGAAAGTGGCCTTACAAGGACACCATCCAGCCCTTTCAGCACCCTTGGATGCATGCTAGGTCCCATGGGATTGCATGATCCAGTTTTTCTCATGTCATTCCTGACTCAACCCTCATTCTCTCTTGGGAGCTCTTCTCCCCTTGTACCTCTTCACTCAGTTTAGGGGCAGAAAAAAGCTTGTGGAGAGCAACAGATGCAAACTGGGTATCTCTGCCTTACTATGGCTCTGTTTTTAAATCACTTGTCCCATAGAGCAGCGAGTCCAAATTTTGCTTGTGCAGCATTTTGTTGCTTACATAACTGTATGATATCTTTTTGTTCACCTTGTTGTCCCTTGCAAGTCTCTATTACACCTAATCTTTCATTTTCCTAACACTATTGTTGCATATTCAAGGAAGTTTTTAAGTTTCTCACTGGCAGCTTGACACTGTTCCCACCTCCTGTGCAGTGCCTGTTTGCTTCAAAGCTCTGTCATGGCTCTGCTTACCCAAGCTGATCCCCTGATACATCCACTCGTTTTCATGACTGTGCCAAGAGGATGCTTAGAGGATTCTCTTTTCTCAGCCTTACCAAATTTCCAGAGCTCCTCTGCCTTCCAACAAGCTGTCCAGTTCCCTGAATAACCCAAAGTCTCTTCTCCTAAAGCACAAAGTCTGTACTCAGCTATTGTCTTTTCTCATTCCGCTCTGGGGGGGGGAGGAGGAGAGAGGAAGGAAGGAAGGAAGGAAGGAAGGAAGGA
>VZSE01003456.1:180950-234020 GCA_013398275.1 Promerops cafer | reverse complement strand
CGGATGGACGGACGGAAGGAAGGAAGGAAGGAAGGAAGGAAGGAAGGAAGGAAGGAAGGAAGGAAGGAAGGAAGGAAGGAAGGAAGGAAGGAAGGAAGGTCATTAGATCAGATGAGAGTAGAGCAGTTCAGTCAGAAGTGACCTACAATAATCACCTTTTTTTATTCCCAAGTATCACCATAATTACCTCATTCCCAGGAACAACAGGGATGAATATAGCACTGAGTAATGCTTATTACTGACTCATGCAATGGTCAGAAGAAGTGTATTAATATCTCAACAATACAAAGAATTGGTTTGGTTGATGTGATCTTTTTAATTCTTAAATAAATCAGACTATATGAGTTTTAAAAAATTAAAATCTAAACTAATGCAAACAGGTGGAATACTAGTCTCTCTGGATGGTAGCTGAAATTAGGATTTTAATTACTTTTTATCAGAATTGTGACTACTTCTCACAATCTAAACCTCTACAGAATCTCAAAACATCTTTAATAAATGCATTTGCTTTTGCTAGTCATTACACCATATTAAGTTCACACTTCTTGATGTTTTTATGGTGAATTAGATAATTTCCAAAATTACTAGGAAAAGCAATGGAAAAAATATTTAGGAGAGAGTTATGCGTGGTTCGTAGAGAAATACTTAACTCTCAACAAGTCAATGTTTCAAATGCTTGCCTAAATGAAATAATTTTGAGAACATTTCATGTGGTTTCAGAATTAAATCTTGTGAAGAGAATGGCTTGGATTGGAAGCTCATCCAGTTCCACCCCCTGCCCCTTCTACTAGACCAGGTTTCCCATCCAATCTGGCCTTGGACACTTCCAGGGGTGGGGCAGCTGCCACTGAATTCAGGGGTGGGGCAGCTGCCAATGAATTTCTGGGCAACCTCTTCCATCCAGTCTGCACAAGAGATAAGTTGTATGGATGCTGTAATGATTTAGTAAAACCTGGCAATGCTTTTTCCCTTACAAGAGCAGCATCCCCTTCTGTTGGATTTACTCTCTCCACTAAAAGCCAATTTTCTTAAGTAAACCAAAGTGATAAGAAGCAGATAGGGGAAAAGATTGCCTTAGAAGGGAAGATAGATGGAAAACCCAAAGGCTGTCTTGGGTCTAACCTGGCCTTTCCCCTGTTTTTCCTAGGAGGTTTGTGAAATCTGGAGGCCAGATGGGCAAGCAGACCTATGAGCCTTGCTCAGAGGGGTCCCTCTTCCCAAAATACACTCTCTTCATCCAATTTTGCAGTTTAAAAGAGCTGCTCACTAACTGCAGTAATAGTTTCAACTGCTTTTTAATTACATATGCCAACATACCAGGATTTTTGAGTGATTTTTTCTTTCCCCTCCAAGGATGCCTTGTGACCACTCCAAAAGTGTCAAATATAGATATAAATATCAGAAAGGAGCCTCGAAGCACTGCAGAAACTCTGCAGTTTATCTTAGAGACATGCAGCAGCTTCCTGACAGCTTGGCTTCAACTTCAATTTTCTTTCTCCCTGCGCCAGGCACCATATGCTGACTGTTACACCGAAATGACACTTAACCCTCAAGCCTGCAACAGAGAGGCTATATTTAAATTCAACTGTTAGGTGAAAGTGTGTTTTAGAAAAACCTTCAGGAAGTTGCATCCAGATGGTTACAGCGAAGAATCTATATCTAGGGATTTGGGGGAGGATAACAGGTTACAGCAGCATCACTTCTGAAGTTGTGGCTATATAGTGATATTCCCTTTCCTTTCAGGTAGAACTAAAACCATTGCATAATGCAGTGTTTGGCATTCATCAGCTTGACTATTTGGAAGAAAGACAATTTTAATAAACTTGGTTTCTCTGGGATTTTCTGTAACTATTTCTCTCTGTGTGTTATCAGTCTCAACTTCTTACTTGAAGTTAACCTAACAAAGTAAATAGAAATGTTAATACATTTATTTCAGCATTTTGTCAGTATTACTTTACTTTTAAATGGCAGAAAGACACTGGAGGAAAGCTCTATAACTGTTGGAATTACTAGCATTGAATATTTGACATTCTGAATTAGATCATTCCCAGCATTTTAGCCTGTTCCATAAAGGGAGAGATGGCAGTCAGGGAGCTGATTCTGTGTTCCAGATTTCCAAAGGAAATGTCAGTCCTGACAGTACCTAAAGCAGTTCAACAAAGCTGTGACTTCGGCAAAATTTTTGACTTCAGTGTTTTGAAGGTAATGCTTTAGAGTACCTGAGGGTATTTATGAATTAATGTTGAAGAGTTTTTACTCTGGCTAATGACCCACTATGATTTTCAAATCAGTTTTGGAGATTGAGAACAGATGAACATGCAAATATCCACAGGCTGATCATACACTCTTTAGATAAGGGGAACATCTGAGCTCCAGTCTCTGATATGACACCATATATTTCCATTCTACATGTCTTTTTTGAAGCAAACAGATGAAAAAGACATGAATCAATACTGTTTTCTGAGATTCTTCCAGAGCAGTAACTTCCCATAGTAAGCTCTCATTTCCTCTGGTTGTGTTTAGCATGCTGTTGATGTTATCAGAGTGATTGCATGAAGCCATTAGTTTAAGTTTGTGTAAAACATCCCTCAAAATTACTTCCCTTCATACCCCTCTGCACACACAAACATGATGTTATTACAGGCATACATGCTTACTACAAAGGGTATTCAGGAATATTTCAGGTATTCAGGAACATTTCATGTATTCAGCTAATTTCAGAGAAGTTCAGAACTTTCTAACATTTACCCAAGGACACTGTAACAGTAAATAGGAAGGCAATATGCTCTCAAAGCCTACCTAAAGCATCCTGTGAAGGGACAATGATGGAAAATTGTATGTGTGTATGCAGATACATACACATGTATACATTCAAACTAGCAATGAATTTCAGAACAAGTACATTATAGAATATCGTGATTAGGAAGCTGTCAGTTTGCTTCTCACTGAACCATATTGACTTAGAGAAAACCATGAAAGCCTGAGCAAGAGGTGCATGATGTTCTCCTGCCTTTGTTCTCCTGCACTGTTAATGCAGAATGCTCCCTACCCCCTTGGTATGGGATGCATTACAGAGCACAGCTTCTAAAATATAGAATTGTAGAATCATGGAAGAATTCAGGCTGGAAAAGCCCTCTAAAATCATTCAGTCCAACCATTAAGATAACACTGACAGGCCCAGCACTAAATTATGTCTCTAAGTGCCACATCCAATGTTTTTTGAACACTTCCAGGGATGGTGACTCCACCACTTCCCTGAGCAGCCTGTTCCAATGCTTTACAACCCTTCCAGTGAAGAAATTTTTCCTGAGATCCATCTATAACATGGGACTAAAGGAAGCACAGGTTTGGTAAGTAGATAACTAAAATTTCAGCCAAAATGTTTTTCTCCTCTCCAAAATATTTCTTGACTGGTCCAGAATGTTTGAGGAAAAGAGCAGTTCCCAAAAGAAAGTAAGGAAACAAACACATCACCACACAACTGAAATGCTTTTGTTGTTGGATTGGAGTTTTTTAAATAGAATAAGTACAAACTGTAATACCTATAATACGTAGTATGTAATATAAAACCTAGAGTAACTATAAGTTAGTATCTTTGAAGAACAGATAATTTGCAATTCCAGCTGCTCAAAGGTAGGGTATGCCATTAGAAACCAGAATAAATAAGAATTCTGCTTTCTTCCACATCTGACATTGCGTCAAGAAATCTCTTTGCAAGGAAGCCAAGTGCATCACTGTCAGTGCCACTGTCAGAAGCCAACACCAAGGGTTCAGATGCCTAGGAAGGGTGGAGGGGAATGTTATCTCCCAATTCTATAGCAAACATTGGTTAGTGGCAAAACAGAAAGTAACATTTGAGCAACTTATAAAAGAAAATTGTTTGGGTTTAGGTGAGAGATATAGTGTCATCCAGTGCCACAACCAGGTGGCAAAATTTACTTCAGGCAGGATGATATCAACTATATAAAATTAATTTGAACCAATACATTTCATATTACGCAAAAAAATACAGCAAGAAACGTTTTGAATTCAATTCGATCTATTATCTGAACTAATAATCTGTAAATTTTCCCTCACTTCTGTTTAAGAACCTCAGAATTTCACTGGCCTGTATCAATGCTGTTACTCTGCAAACTCCTTTCCTGCTCCCCAATCATCAAATCCACAGTACTTTGCCACCTTCTGTAAGTAATTCAGTCCCATGATTAAACTCCTCTAATTCACAAAATCCTCAAGGTTTCCTTCTGTCAGACTTAGATTCTTTTATTTTTATAGCCTCACATAATTATTTGTTTTATTCCTCTTTTGTTCTCTGTCCCAAAGTTTTTGCAATCAGGATCTGAACCTACTAAACCAAACCAGGAGATATAATCTTGTTAAACATGTCAACTATTCACAGTTTTCCACTGACAGTGGAACCATCCTAGTTAATATGAAACTGGTAAGCCATCTTCTTCAGCACAGCAATTACTCTCCTTAGTACCTAAATAAACAAATATCACACCAAGGACTGAAGTCTTTTGAAAATATGAGGTTCTTCTGAAAATCTGTTTCTGAATGCTAATGCTAAGCTGTATAGAAAATGTCAGTGATGGACTAATGAAAAAAAAATAGTACTTAAACAGCATATTTAATTGATATGGCATTAGCCTCAATGACATTTAGAGAACATCAAAGACAGAACATATCTGTATCATGAGGAATATGAAGCAAAAATGGATATTCAGCAGAATGATTAAATTAAATGAGCAACTATAGTTGGGATAACAAAATATGCTATGCAGTAAGTTTACTCATCCTCTTAACTTTATTTGTGCAGCCTGAAATTGGATTCCATAGAAATGCAAAGTTTTACTGATTGCTGAGATCTGAACCTTTATCTTTCCTTGCAGGCTATTTGTATTAATCTACTTTTCTTTGAAGCACAGAGCTATTAAACTGTTAAAGCTCATTTAAAATGTGGCTATATTTCTATCAATGGACCCAGAGAGTTTAATTATAGATTTTAATTATGCTTTTTATACTCTGGACATGCTTACTTAGAAATATTTGCAGCAAAAACATGCAATTAAAGAGCTTTTATTGCTGCTGATTGGTGAATTGTGTCTATATTGACAGCAAGAGGTGGCTTAGTATATAGGAGAAATTACATAGGCTTACTTACTTTCTGTTAGTGACTAATACAAAAACCACAGCCAGCTTTGTTCCCCTACCTTTATTAGTACTTTATCATGAAATCAAAGCATGTGAAAATGTAAAATGCCATGTGCTTTAGTATTGAGATACAAGATTATTTAACACTTGAGTAGCACCCATGCTACAAAACCAGTTAAATGCATAACTAGAAAATCAGAATTTATGCTTTTCATCTGACACATCTGACTAACTTCTCCAGTTCAGCAAAAGCAGAACTGGACAGTTTCCATCCTGCAGTATTCAATCACTTTTCCCATTGCAAACTGCAACTGTGGTATGGCCATAGCACAGGGGAAAATTAAAATAAAACATAATTTAAAAGGAAAAGTAGGAACAAGCACTGCAGTAAAATGCAATAAAATGGCAAAGGTGAACTCCATTTGCTTTACAGGGTATTATCAGATAGCAAGAAATATGTTACTCTGTGCTTTTCCAGATTTGAAATTTTAAAAATCATCTATCATCAAATACACCTGGCACCAGGGTGGAAAGAGGTACAGAATAAACCTAATCCTTTCACAAATACCACCACCCTGACAAAACTTACACAGCATGACATGAGCACATCAGAAAAAAATGACAAAAAGGAGGTGCTTATAATGGACAATTGTTTTCTTCCAGAAATTTAATTTGTTCATTTAAGCTTATCAGTATTTTTTAAATGGCTGAAAACTGAAATTACTACAAACTACTTCAGAGGGAGCACAGTGTGTGTGTCTAACATGTTCTCTGGCTCAAGACTGTTTCCAAAATCTGCACACACGTATTCACACATATTCTCAAAGTTGTATTTCTTTTTAGTAAACAATTAAATAACTGACTTCAGTGAAAACTATGCTTTAAAATTTTATTTGGTATGAAAAAGGTGTTCAACCGACCTGGAAATACCCTAGAGAAATCATATAATCATAAAATTGCTAACAGTAGAAAAGACTTCTCAGGCCATCAAGTCCAATCATCAACACAGCACCATGTTCACCTCTAAACCATGTCCTCAAGTGCCACATCTTCACACCTTGTGAGCACCTCCAGGGATGGCACCCCACTATTGCCTTGAGCAGCCTGTGCCAGAGCCTGACTACCATTTCAGTAAAGAAGTTTTCCCTAATAGCCAACCTGTGCAACCCGAAGCCGTTCTCTCTCATCCTGTCCCTGTTCCATGGGAGCAGAGCCTGACTCCCCAGGCTGTCCACTCCGGTCAGGGAGCTGTGCAGAACCAGAAGGTTCCCCCTGAGCCTCCTTTTCTCCAGGCTGAGCCCCCCCACCCAGCTCCCTCAGCCCCTCTTGGTGCTCTAGCCCCTTCCCCAGCTCTGTTCCCTTCCCTGGACATGCTCCAGCCCCTCAAGGTCTCTCTGGCTGTGAAGGCCCAGAACTGGACACTGCACTCAGAGTCTCTCAGCAGTGCCAGCACGGGGGACAGTAACTACCCTGGGCCTGTGGCCACACCATGGCTGGCACAGCCCAGGGGCCATTGGCCTCTTGCCAACCTGGGCACACCTGGGCTCCTGTCCAGCCATTGGCACGAGGACTCCCAGGGCCTTTCCTGACAGGCACTTTCCAGTCACTCTGTCCCAGCCTGGAGCTGCAGGGGGTTATTGTGGACAAAGTGTAGGGATCAGGCACTTGGCCTTGTTGACCCTCACAACACTGGTGCTTGCCCATCAATCCAGCCTGTTTGGGTCCCTCTACAGGGCCTTCCTACTCTCCAGCACCTCAACACTTTTCCACTGCACTCTGTAATAGCTGATCTCACAAAAAGTAAATGTATAGTCCTTGAACACCCTGGTTGTGAAGGCTTCTGCCTTCATCTTCTGCTTCTGCCCGTGAGGAGCATGACTGTTCCTCATTTCACAGCATGGGAATTAAATCGCCGTAGTACTGTTCCAAATTCCACCATTTGCTATCAGTGAGAAAAACATCATCACTCTTTATATTAGAAAGGAGTTAAATAAATCCCAAATCGTAATCCTTTTTTTGGATTAGTCTCAGCATCAAGTCCACAGTGGACACGTTTATACTTTTATATATTTCCCTCTGTATGCCTGTCAATTTACAATGAAGATCAACATACCATTTCATCCTAGTCTAGACCCAGAAATTTCGGTAGTTTGTCAGTTCAGCCCTCCTGCTTTAACTAGAAGTGGATTAGTTCATCTGATACAGAGGGTTTAATACCCCATAAGACTAATACACAGGTCATGTCATTTTTGCGTAATGTGAGTTTTTTGGGAAGTTTTAGTTAAACCAATCAGTGGTCAGATTCGAATATTGACACCTGGTGTGACCACTGAAGACGTGAGTCATCTCTGAAGACACACAGGGTTAAAAGCAGAGATTTCCCAGAGCTTGCTCTCTTTCTTGCCTGCTAGCCTGAGAGCTGCACCGGCCACATGGCTGGGTAGGGGAGGGGAAGCCATGGAAGCCCAGGCTGAGGTAGGCCGGAGCCCCGAAGAGAGAGAGAGGGTGGAAGGGAATGGAACCGGGCCAGCCCCTGCAGGACAAAGGGGTGGAGAAACACCGAGGTATCTTTTGTTCCCCCCCCCGCTACCCCAGAAGAGAGAGCGAGCGAGCCTGTGCCGGCAGAGGAGGCGGCAGGGGGGGTGATGCCCAGCATGTGGGAGTGCCACCGTGAGATCTCAGTGCCCTGAGGGCAGCGGAGCTCGGACTTTTAACCCTTTCCTGGGTGAAGGAAACTTTGTGAAACATTAGTCCTCCGGGCTGGTGGTTGGAGAGAGAAGAGAGACAGTCTGGGACCTGAGATGTTAGGAAGAAGATGTATAAAAGCTGAAGTGGGAGTAGATGATGGAGTGGCTTTTTTAGCTGGACTTTTCTTGTATAGCCATAGACTGAACCAAGTTACCTGTAATACATGAGACTGCATTTGGGTGGATGCGATAGCCTGAGCCAAGAGACTGACCTGCTGTAATGATATTATATAAAGGAGTGAACAGAGGAAGATGAAGAGGGCGTGGTGGTGCCTTCCATCTTCAGGGAGAAGAGCTCTGTTCTTGAGACCCTCGGCCCCAGGGGATGAGAAAATGGGGGGGACTGTTGTCCCAAAAATGAGACACGGTTGGTTTTTGGCACTTGGCAAAGCATCCTTGAAGAGCCCTGTGAGCAGTTTCAGTCCATGGATGGTGGTGAGAGCACTGTACATGGAAGGAGGATGTCATGATGGCAGATTTTCTCCAGGCAGTGCCATGTGTGACAAGGAAACATGGGAAGTTTCAACCCTGTTTCGTGGGGAGGACTCTGGTACAAGAGAGACTTCTCTCTCCCTTGATAGACTGAGAATTGATTATCAGAGTGTTGGTAACTTGATCAGGACTCCAAGATTTTTGTCTCACTGTGCTTTGGTGAAAATGGGTGGGAGGAGGAGGAATGGTTTAAAAGGTGTTCATTCTGTTTTCCTATGTGTTTCTGATTTTAGTTTGTAGTTTAGTAAAGTTTTTTTTTCCTCTCTTTTTCTAAGTTTGAGCCTGCTCTGCTCTGTTCCTGGTCACATCTCATAGCAGTTAGTTAAAGAAAATACATTTTCATGGGGGCACTGGCATTGGGCCAGTGCAAAACCATGACACAGAGATAGAATAGATAGAAGACCTGGTAACAGCCATAGGGTAAATAACAAAAGCGTCTTTGCCTGGGGCATTTGTAATGTGAAGTCCTTAATTTCACTCCTTTCTTACTTTTTGGTATTGACTAAAAGGTATTATGAAACCTTGTGGCAGGATAATTTAATTTAGCAAGCTGAAAACATAGAGACTGTTTTTCTTCTGAGCTATATGTTGTAGGCCACCTTCCAGAACATTTTTCTAAGACCAAACAGGTGAGATGTTCAGTGATACATCTCATTAAATGATAAACTGTGGAGAACTATATTGATTAGTAGTAAATGTGCAGAGGAAAACTGGTGATATTGTCTGATTGCCTGAATAATGAAAGCCACCCAGCTTCTTGCATTCTTTCTGAGAATCATAAAAATCACAGAAAGTTTTGGGTTGGAAAACCTTTAAAGCTCATCAACTTCCAACCCCCTGCCATGGGCAGGGACATCTTCCACTAGCCCAGGTTGCTCCAAGCCCTCCAGCCTGGCCTTGGACATTTCCCGGGATGGGGCAGCCACAGCTTCTCTGGGCACCCTGTGCCAAGCCCTTACAGGAAACAATTTCTTCCCTACATCCCATCTAACCTTGCGCTCTGGCAGTGGGAAGCCGTTCCCCCCTGTCCTGTCACTCCAGGCCTATGTCCCAAGTTCCTCTCCAGCTTTCATGGAGCCCCTTTAGGCACTGGAAGGGGCTCTAAGTTTTCCCTGGATCCTTCTCAAGGATTAACACCTCCAGCTCTCCCAGCCTGGTTCCAGAGCAGAGGGGCTCCAGCCCCTGGAGCATCTCTGTGGCCTCCTCTGGACCAGCTCTAGCAGGTGCCCAGAGAAGCTGTGACTGCCCCTGGATCCCTGGGAGTGTCCAAGGCCAGGTTGGACAGGGCTTAGAGCACCCTGGGATAGTGGAAGGTGTCCCTTGGCAGGGGGTGGAATGGGATAGAATTTAAGATTCTTCCAACCCAAACCATTCTGTGATTTTTATGATTCTGTGCTTTTTCAGGTCAGTGGCATCAGTGGTCCTTACCGGTCAAGAATACCATCTTTCCCATTTAGTCTGATTCTAGATTTGATTTAACCTGATTTCTAAAAAAGTGGCAGTCATGGATCAGCACTGTGCTAGTTGGTGTTACAGATACAGGGAGGTGTTACAGGCAGATGAGTATATCTAACTTACTGCACATCCTCAAATTAATTTCACCAACTTCTAGACATATTAAGCCACAAATCACTTTAAAACTATTTTCACATTTGATGACCATACATCATATTGGGAAAAATAATGTTATCACAAAGGCACACCCAAAAATGTCTCTGCAGAGTTTAATGTGAGTGCCAAAACATGACACTCTTATAAATGCCTTGACTGCAAGATAGGCTGCAGTCAGATCATTGGTCATCAACCAGGGGACAGGAAGTTTTGGAAAAGACATCTGTATTCATTCTGGCACTCCAAGAAGAGCTGGCTCTCTGGATTTGCCCTGTGGGCATTAAGCTGGAGCCACTTTCCTCTCCCTACACTCAGCAGGCAGTGTTAGCAGGCAATCGCTTCAGTGGCCTTTCCACTCATGGGATTGCTACCATCATCTTCCTTTGTTTACTGGCTTTAGGGGATGTTTCTTGCCAGACCAGCTCCTTCTGAAATTACTGATTTGTTAGCACATTTCAGGATGATCTCATATGACAACAGAGAAGCAAAGCACAAGCTTTTTCCACAACTGGGAAATGCATCTTTCACAAGGATACCACTTGATCTCAGGTACCCGCTGCTCGGACAGAGCTGTCAGCCACAAATTTGTTTGGTAATGTGTAGGTGGACCTTTCCCTCTTCCACCCTACCCTCTCTCAAAAATTTTGCTCCCTGACTAAATTGGGAAATATTACCAAGTTTACTTCACTAAAACTGACCGTTGACTACTGGTTTAGTCTGGTTACTATGACAGAACTAATTCTTCCGAGGGAGAGAGGAATGGTAACTCATGCATATCAGCCTTACATAGGAATTTCCAAAAATTTAAGCTGAGTTAAAAACAGGAGTCCCATGAGCTCAGTTTTTGTGGTGCAGAAACTTGCCAAGTCCCACTTTGTTTTAGCATAAATACTACATAAAGACTATTGCTGTCAACAACCATATAACATCTTGCAAACCCACTCATGGTTTGGAATTCTCATGGTTTAACTGTGAAGACAAGAGAAATAGAGTAAAATATAAGCATGAGTTATACATGATATATCTAATTTTGTCTCCCCATAAATATAGAATTGGTACACGAAGACATTCTTAAAAGCAGAAGTACTATTCATTTTCTTTCATTTTAATGTCCTACTTTGCGACCTTTTAAGTTTAAATGTTCTTATTAATTATCTCTAAATTCCAATGAATTACTATGGCTAAAATTCCTTTTTAAGTGATTCATATTTTGCCAATCTCATAGAATGGGAAAATGACCATCACTTTAAAAAAAATGAACAATTTGATTGTTTATTTTGGTTTTTTGATTGTTTTTGTCTCTCTGAAAGACCAAGTGTCAGGGAGTTTGACGTATTATATTGATTTCTAAGACTCCTTCATTATTTGGGTGCCAAGGAAACACATACTCAAGTCACACAGAACTGCTACTTCAGAATGTGTAAACAACCACACATTTGTCCTCATCTAGGCCAAGGAGTCAGCAGTAAAAATAGACATAACCATTACTTCATCAGGCAAAATCCTAAATAAACAGATGAGCCTTTGAAGTCAACGACATGAGAAATAGTTCTACTTAAAGGAATATCAAACTTCAAAGGCAACAATAATAAAAATATCTTCCAGACATTACACAAGGCCTGACAAAAAACGAAACAAAACAACAAAAACAAAAACAAAAAAGTGAAAAGGCAAAGGTATCTAAGGAACAAAGCAGTCCTGGGCACTGAGCTCAATAAAAACTCCTTTCAGATTCTTTGAAAGTTTGGAGTTGTGCACCACTTGTAACATTTATCAAACATGTACTGACAGCTCTTGGCACCATGAACACATGAGCACATGGTGGATCTAGAAGTGAAGGGTCAGCAAAATCTAGAAGGTGCAGGTGGAAAATCTAGAAGTGAAGATGGGAAATCTACAGTGTATGAATTTCCCATGACATTATCACACAAGGAATCTATGGAAAACTGAGATTTAAATGAAGAGCTTCTGTAGTCACATACATACCTAATTTTTTTCTGTACCTTGTCAAGGCTAATTTCGTTAACTATATCCAGAATCATATGGAAAGACAGAGAAAAAAAAATGGAGCAAAGTCATAGTAGCCCCTGTATGAAAAATAAGTTTCATGGTAATGTGTTTCAGTTACAGATTCTCAGAAGTCTTCTATTGTAGCCACAGCTAAAATTTAATGAATAAGTTTAAGGCATAATCTAGAGTTGAGCAAAAGCATGAGAAAATGCAGCAAGATCTAACAGAATGTTTCTGCCATAGGCATTTTAATACAAGGATCTAATCAGGAAAGATCTTTGGCAGTGCCAGGGTTACAAAGATTTTCTGGATATCTGATTCCTGAGCAAATGTCCATAGCAAACTTCATTAGTGTCTTGGCCAAAGGCTCCTATTTAGACACCACACTGCAGAGGATATAAGCTTTTCTTTCTAATGAACAGTATTCTCTCTGCAAAAAAGCGAATCATTAAACTAATTTATTTAACTCATCCATATCTATCTTTATGCAAGTATATATCCACATATCTCTGCATAGACACACATGCACATGCTTACTTACATATTTGTGTAGAGAAATATATACTCATATATATATAAACACATGCATTCATATTCACACCGATTCATTCTCACAGTAATCACCAATGTTTGGGTCCTAGACATTAGTGGATTAACAAGCACCACAGTCTACATATTTTCCACTTATTCTAATTTATCAAGCCTGGTGATTTGCTGCCAAAAGCATCATTACAGAAACACAGAATCTGCCAGTTTGGAAGGGACCCACAAGGATCTTTGAGTGCAACTCTGGGCCCTGCACAGGACACTCCAACAATCCCACCCCATCCCTGAGAAAGCTGTCCAAATGTTCCTGGAGCTCTGGCAGCCTCGAGGACATGCCCATTTGCTGAGGAGACTGTTCAGTGCCCACCACCCTCTGAAGGAAGAACTATTTCCTAATATCCAACCTAAACCTCCCCTGACACAACTTCAGGCCACTCCCACGAGTCCTGTCCCTGGTCATGAGAGACAAGAGATCACTGTCTGTCTCTCCTCTTCCTGTCACAAGGAAGTTGTAACTGCAGTGAGGCCTCTCCTTAGTCTCCTCCAGGTGAACAGACCAACTGCCCTCAGCAACTCCTCATAGGGTTTCCCCTCAAGGAAAGTCCTCCTTTTGATGCTCTCTAATAGTTCAGTATCTTTTTTATATTGTAGCATCCAAAACTGCCCCCAGCACTCAAGGTGAGGCCACCCAAGAGCAGACTGGGACAATCCCCTGCCTGGCCTGACTGATGGCGCTGATACCCCTGATATCCCTCCTGGCTGCCAGGGCACTGCTGACTCAGATCCAACTGTCCATAGACCAGGACCCCCAGGCCTCTTCCCACAGCTGCTCTCCAGCCTCTTGCTCCCCAGTCCATACACATAGCCAAGGCAGCCCTGTCCCAGGGGCATCACCTTCCTTTTTAAAGTCCATCTCTCTAATTTGTTGAGGACTTTCTGCAGCTCCATTCTGTCTTCGAGGGAGTCAAACAGCTCCTGTCAGTTTTGTATCATCTGCTGAGTATCACTTGCAGTCCTATGTGCAGGTCATTAATGGAGACGCTGAAGAGCACAGGGCCGAGGATGGAGCCCTGTGGAGCCCCACTTGTGGCAGGTTGCCAGTCTGATGTCATCCCAGTCACTACAACCTTTTGTGCCCAACCTGTGAGCCAGATGCTCACCCATTTCATGATATGTTTTTCCAACTGTGGGATGGACAGTTTATCCAGAAGGATCCTGGAAGAGACAGTCTGGAAAGCTTTACTGAAATCCAAAAAGGTTACGTCAACAGGCTTCCCTTGAACAACCAAGTGGGCCACCTTGTCATAAAAGGAAGTCAGGTTTGATAAGCAGGACTTTCCCTTCATGAAGCCGTGCTGGCTGTGGCCAATGACTGCTGTCCACCACGTGTTTTTCAATACCTCCCAGAATAACCTTCTCCATAATTTTACCAGGCCCTAAAGCGAGGCTGACAGGCCTGTAGTTTCCAGGGTCCTCCTTCTTGTCTTTCTTGAATATCAGTAGAACATTTGTCAGATTTCAGGCAGCTGGGACGTCTCTGGATTCCCAAGACTGCTCAAAACTCATCATGAGAGGTTTTGCACTGACATCAGCAGCTCTTTGAGCATTCTTGGATGAATCCCACCAGGCCCCATAGATTTGTAGGGATCCAGCAGGAGCAGCAGATCCCTCACAAGTTCAGGGTAGTCTGGGAGTTGATCATTCTTGCAGACAGGGTCCTCCAGCTCACAGCACTGAAACTGTCTGGGTCCACCATTCATGTTGAAGACAGAGGGAAAGAAGGCATTAAACACCTCCGCCTTGTCCCTGTCCCAGTTTGTGAGGTGACCATCCTCGTCCTGGCATGTGTCGATGTTATTTTTACTCTGCCATTTGCCATTAGCGTATTTGAAAAAACTCTTTTAATTTTCCTTGGCAGTTCCAGCAGCCTCAACTTCAGCTGAGCTTTGGCTGTACAGATTTTCTCCCTACAATAGGGAGCAGCATCTCTGTATTCTCCCTACATCATCTGTCTCTGCTTCCGCACCTTCCTTTTTAGCCTTATTTCCAAGAGAAGATCCCTGTTCAGCCAAGCTGGTCTTCCACCTTGTCTGTTTGATTTCCAGCATTTGGGAATTGCTGACCAGCAAAACTGACCAGTGCTGATGGGCCCCAGCACCTTTAAAACATTTTCCCAGGGGACCTTGCTCACTAGTATCCTGATCAGCCTGAGGTTGCTCTCCTCATGGTCAGAGCTGAGGTTTCGCTGGCATTTTTACTCCTGCCACCAGAGATTTTTAACTCAACAACTCCATGTTTGCCGTGGCCAAGATGGCCCCAACCTCCCCTTTGCTCACAAAATCCCATCTGTTGACAAGCAGCGGATCCAGGAGAGCATCTTTCCAAGTTGGCTCCCATAGGACAAGTTCCAAAAGCTGTTATCCAGGTGTTTTTAGGGTACAGGTGGTGGTGGTGTTTTAGGAAGCCCTACAATGACAAAAGGACTTTTGCCCACACCCTTGGCTAACAGGCCTTTGACTAATTGCCCTGCAGGGCCATGAGTCCACCTGCTTCTCCACTACAGTGGAGGCCTAAGATTCCTGAGACTCTTGAAATTGAAGCATCTCTGAAAATAATCGGTCTTTTGCTTGTTTGCTTGAATCCTTTGTATTCGGTTTTAATCACTTGCACTTATTAATTATTTTAAAAATTTATTTTGCATGGGTAAATACATGAAATAGACAAAAGGCCACATTTTGTTTGTTAATGCGGGTTATCAGACTGCTTATGCTGTGCAAGGTTCAGCTTTCATTATTATTATTATTATTATTATTATTATTATTATTATAGTCTGTAGCCAGTATTTTTTATAAATGGCTAAAGATGTAGTTTAAATAAAATACACTTAGATGTGACTTGAAAATAAATGAATGTCTTTGTTTAGTTTCTATTATTAGAGCATATAAATTAGGAAGCAAAGACAATATTATATTTGAGTTCCTAGTAAAGCATCCAATCCAATCTAGAGTAGTTATAGTTCAAGAACTGCAAGGATATAGTTCAGAATTAGCTGAAACACAAATATTTGTCTTAGATTAATCAATTACATTTCCTCAGGTCTCGGATTCTGCTTTCTTTCTGAATATTTGGTAGTGTCTCTTCTGTTTTGATTTTATATTATGTTACTCATATAAGTCAAAACCTCTATATGTACTTTTCCCTCGAGAAATTAGCATTCACTCCTCAAAGCCAGATTCTGTCTCTTGGATGCATGCAAGACCTGCATACACAACTTCTAAATCTCTGGTGGGCTCTGTGTGTGCATTTTTCAGAGCTCTGTATATATCAAATTGTCTGGTCAGTAACAATATCTTCTCTTCTCAAGCTGCATAAATAAAGTAGAAATTGAGAGTATCAGAAGATGAATTGAGATACAGAGCCATTAATGACCTTAAGAACACTGTTATCCATAACAATCATATTGGGGTTCTAGGCAGAATCGAGCAACAAGACATTATTTTGAAGTATTGCTTTTCTTTACAAGGGTCTCTGCTGGAATGAACCTGTAGCTACGAAAAAAAAAATCACAACCAGCATAATGACTGTGAAAACCTGTAGAATCAATCAATCCGAGCTAGAAGACAACTGAGATTTGGATTCAGAGATATTGACCACGACCTTAACTTAATAATAGTAGAAGAAAATGACAAAAATTCTTGAGTGAGTGCATTCGGTGTCAGTTGTTCTTCTTCTGCATGGAAAAGGGACAAATGCCCTCCTATACAAAGAATCACACACTCCAATCAATACCACTGGGTTTTTATACAGAGAAGGTTTCTGTGCTACTCAGTCATTTTTCCCTGTATATGGTATAACATGCCACCCATATAGACTTAACATGTGGTTGAAGAGAAAAACCTGAAAGCCATTCTGTTTGGAGAAAGCTGCTGCCCTAGCAGCAGTAAGAGAAAACAACAACATGGGGGTTAAAGCAAAAGCACAGAGAATTTGATTCAAGTAATTAAAAAAAAATACATATTTTTCTTTTTCTTGAGTAACTAAAAGAAATCTTGGTAATTGTTTTCTCCTTTATGAAAGTCATCAGCATTTGATATCCTCTACATCTTGAACATCACTGATAGTACCAGCAGGGATACTGAAATGTAAGTGAAGAGGAAGGGCAAATGAAAGAATAAAGAGCAAACTAACGAAAAGTCTTCAAAGAATTAATGAAAATGACTTGTTTTCATGCTCAAAATTGTGTCAGACTACCCTGCTGACTGAAGAATGTATCAGTTATTAGTGTTAAACAGCTTTTACACTACTTCAGTGATTGCATGAAACCATTAAGTTACAGCCTCTATTATACTATTTTTTTTAGGGCAACTTAAAAGATTCATGAACTCACTAACTGAAATGATGACACACCATATTCTCTAAATAAATGTTCTTTGTTCTTGGGAAACATATCCGTAGGAGGTTTGATCTAATAATTATCTTAAAATATTAGATTTTGAAGGAGGGTATATTCTAGAAATAGATTATAATAATATTTACAAAAAATAAGATTTGCTCTTCTCCTTGCCATTTGAGTTTCTTTAGGATCTTTGATTAAATACACAGAACAAATAAGGAGAAATTCAAAGAGAGATTGTCAAAACACAGACTCCTGCAGTGTATTATGAAAAAAAGATATACAGAAGGCAATCTTGGCATCAATAGTCTCCTTTGTTGCCAAGCTGAAACACGCTTGTGTTCTTGTCAAGCTGACTCCTGAGGACACTCCTAATCCTGCTGGCACAGCCAGCACGGTTCCCCAGCACCCTGTCCAGTGCTGCTCTATCTCACCAAGAGAAGCTCCACCCTTACTTTGAAACCCAGGAGGCTGATACTGAGCCAACCAAGTGGAGTGAAGGGATATGGGGTAGGTCTGAGTCTGGTCCCTGGCAAAACACCCTAGAGGCCTTTGAGTTCTGTAGAATTGGGCTCTCTGATAAGCAACTTGTGGTATACTGAGTGTTCTGCAAGATTCTGTAGGAAGCCAGAATCACTTAAAAATACACTGTTTCTTCAGGGGTTGTCATGCTTTTCAGAGACTCACAAAATGGTTTGGGCTGGAGGGGACCTTAAAGCCCAAGGTTCCACCTTGGGGTTCCTTGTTTCACCCCCTGGCATGGGCAGGGACACCTTCCACTATCCCAGGCTGCGCCAAACCCTGTCCAACCTGGCCTTGGACACTTCCAGGAATGGGGCCTTTTTTCCAAGATCTTCAAATGTGGGCTGATATTGTCGATCAGTCTCAAAAATGAACTTGATTTCTCCTTTGTTCTTGAGGAAAAAGTACTTTTCTTTACCCAGATCACATGACTTCTCTGCTGCACTGGCTCATAGATGTCAGCGAGCTGGAAAGACAGGGTCATTTTGGGAATCAGAACTGCCTGCCTATCTTCCTGTCCATCTCTGAGCCCTAATTTCTGTCTGTCCTTTTCCTGGGCCACAAGTACCCACAAGATCTCAGGCTCATTCATTATTACCAATGGAGA
Source organism: Promerops cafer (assembly GCA_013398275.1). NCBI lineage: Eukaryota > Metazoa > Chordata > Aves > Passeriformes > Nectariniidae > Promerops > Promerops cafer. The sequence goes on along the minus strand of VZSE01003456.1, from coordinate 215,938 downwards.
TATCATTTATCCATGCATGGCAGACCCCTTACGCAACTGGATTGTGAGCACAGACCTAAACAAGTGTCCAGCCTTTGTCTTCTGCACCTTTCATGTCTCTGATATCCATCTTAGGAGTCCCCTGATTCCCCCAGTGCTATTGGAGATAGCCAAACCCTCCTTGACCTTTGTGAACCTCCAGTCTAGGGACTTGTCAATCCTTTAATATTCTGGCTAAACTAAACTAGGCTCTGGTTATAATTCATCTGAAAATATGTTCTTAACTCTTCTGTTATGTATGCTTGGCTTCTCAGTTTAAATTTTCTCTTCCTTTATTTCCACCTTTTCACAAGCACCCTCCAGAGAATTCCCTGGATATAGATCAAGAAACTAATATAATATTGATAACAGGAATTGCTAATTGTAAAGCACCATGACCTGATATATTTTTAGGCTCTAAAATTAAAACAAAAATGCTTTCCTATGAAAGGCATTTGCATTTGGAACAAAGGGATGGAAATTCAATTATTTTGGAGGACATTATCCAGGTATTTCTAGACCTGGAAATATGGTCATCTAAAGCTTTCATTTTGCTCAGATATGTCCTTATTCAAACAGTTTCACCAAACCTAGTTATTTAACTGGTGTCATGTTTTCCTATGCCCAGCTAACTAAAATAAGAGAGGCTGCTGTATCACAATCCAAAATTAATGTCGTTGATGTTTTTCATATCCAGACATTCTTAAAAATGTGCTGGGCTACAAATACTATTTTTCTAGTGGAAATTTATCAACTCACAATCCCAAAAACTCTCTTTGAGCTGCTCTTCCCTGTTACCAGCCTGTGAGCCCCTGAAATTAAAAAGAGGACTTTGTGCATTCCCCAGTCTAGCCTTTTGCAAATATTCTGGGAATGATGATTCATCTGATTTCTGTACATTTTATCCACCAAGTTGAATGGAATATTCCCTAAAGGAAGCTGACCAATTACAACACAGAGCAGAAGCTATTTATTGATAGAGCCAATTTCTGGAAAAGGCAGAGAGAATAATTCCTGTTATTCCTGTTAAAACACTTGTATTGAAAACCACTGTTGGAAGACCTTGATTAGTTCTTCCCCACACTTTGAAATTCCAGATTGATCAGTTCAAATCAACCTCAGGAAGAGCACAAGGAAATGTTATTCCAGACTGTACACTGGAGTGAAAATTATGATTCAGGGCATATTGTGTACCTGCACAACTGAACTCCCTAGGATTTTATTAACACTGTCTGTCACATGTGCTGAGAAGTTTAGTGAGAACTGTGGGCTAAAATATTTTGATAGGGAGTAAAAAAATGACAAAACCAACTAATGTTGGCCCTACTTAGGTTCAGACACAGGAGCTGAAACATATTAGTGAGTGCTCTGTTACGGTCTTGAGTCTTGCTCACTTTGCCCTATGGGTTCAGTCACCAGAGGATCCAGAACAAAGGAGAGGAACCCAATGTGTTCTTATTATTTTCAAATGCTTCTATTTTTGTACCTGTTCATGAACACAATCACTTTTAAAACAACTTCTAAGGGAATCTTCTTAAGCCACATGAATACCATGCTGCCAAGAGCTACTCACTGCTTCAAGAGATTCCTTTTTTTTTTACCTTTTGCGGAGTAGTGTTGGGCACTTGTTAGGTGTAGCTGCCCCAAAGGATGTCAATGGTCACTAAAACTTTATCCACTTTTACCTGCATCATATCTTATAACCCTTTCCTCCTATTCGTATGATTGGGAAGGTTCTGTAACTTTGTGTGTCCCAGAATTTCTTTAATGATTAGGAACCTTTTCTAGAGAACCAAGCTAAATTTATTCATAGCCAGTTTATACCAGTTTGGTTTTGAGACAGCGATGGCTTTTGGTTTAGATAGCTCATCTCACTTTATAATATGTATTCTGAGACAGGAATTGTATCATCTTTCAGCTCTCTTTTTTAGCCCCCTTAAATATGGTCAAGAATTTCCACCTTAAAAGAAAGAGTGAGGCTCCTTTTCCCCCTGATTTTTCACATCAGTTTCAGGTTTTAAATCGTTTTGCTTCAACAAAACTCCACAGTATCCCTGAGGAGATTTCATCAAGACCTTATTTGATAGCATGAATACTTCTCTAACTCTGTAGAAATTACCTCTTCTGATACAATGTAGGTTCTTTGCATATTTTCACAATCACTCTTTCCATCCTGGTAACCTCTCGTCTCATTCTGTTTGGATTTAAATTCCTTTGTCTGGGTAGCTGATTTACATAAGGGGCACAGCACTCCCTTTCTGTATTAAATAACAAATTATAAACTTGGTTTTCCTTGCCAAAATACTTATTGATGCTAACTGCAGGAGCCACCTTCCATGAAATATTGACATAGTATTCTCATGAATCTAGAGGTTTTCAGCAGCCATCCAGGTGCTTTCTTGGTGGCTTTCTTCATAGATCAGTGATGATGAATACCACCAAAAACTGTGGAAATTATTAAATTTCCTGCAGAAGAGTATTTCCTTTGAAGCATTAGAGGGAATAGAACACTGCTACATAATCAACACAACCAGCCCACCATTTCCAAATTGTAGCAATGTCAATAACACCAGTTGTATATTATTTAGTGTTCTACAATACCAGATTAAAAATTATTTCATATTTATTTGTCTCTTTCAGCTCTGTCCTGTAACACAGTCAGAGGCCTTGGAGGGAGTCAGCTTGTTTGCCCATGAACATAACTGAACTTTAATGTATAGAATAAAATATGGGTAGCAGATAATTTTTCTGCTGGTACATTCCCACAATTGATGCACTAGTTGGTTTTATCACAATTGTTTTATGCTACAAAAGACAGATATGGAGATAAGAAAAAGTGTAACTTTTATGTTTAAAAAATATGCTGAAGTTAAGATCTCTTATTAGAAATTTTGCTCAGTTAATCAGTGTGTTACTAGGTGCAAATCTTTGGCTTCATCCCTATAATTTATAACAGATTCATGGTCAGATGAACACTTGCTTACAGTGACCGCAGGGTGTGGATACAAAGGAGTTGCTTTTTGTCTTATTGGCATGCAAACAGGGAGCTTGGCTTTAAGCTGAAAAAGGGTAAATTTAGATGGGATATTTTTCCCTGTGAGGGTGGGGAGGCCCTAGAACAGGGTCCCCAGAGAAGCTGTAGCCGCCCCTGGATCCCTGGGAGTGTCCAAGGCCAGGTTGGATAGGGTTTGGAGCAGCCAGGGCTAGTGGAAAGTGTCCCTGCCCATGGGAACTGGGTGATCTTTAAGGTCCCTTCCAACGCAAACCAGTCTGTGATGGCTAGCCAATGCTAGCACACAGTCCATAGAGTGATCAATTTTCTTGTTTTAGGCTTAAAGTTTAACTACATGAATTTTAAATGGAATGGGTTATGTAAAATAAGAACTGAAAAAAGTAAGCCTACTGAGTATTATTAAAAACTATTGCCATATGTGAAATTAAACTTTAAAATCAGTCTGTCTCCTGCCACGCAAGTGACAGAAATAGAAGAATTAGTGCAACATTGTTTTACTCAATAGCTGGAAAATAATGACAATGTATCCTTCAAGTAAATTCCCTTTTAATATTCTTTATTATTCTCTCTACTGGGTGCTTTTCCAGTTCTCTGTCCTATTATCTGATTTTAATCATTCTGTATCTTTCATGGGCCTGCAGCATATGACCTTGATCCCATTCAAACCAGTGTCAAACAATGGTACAAGACAAAGGCCTTTGTACCTGTGACTTTGGTACTTACAGAAAAATGCATTGCCTGATATAACCAAAAGCAGAATAACATGTATTCACTGCTTTTTAATATGATTTTGGTTAAAACAGTGAATGTTTTTAATGAGAGAATGGAATAAGATCTTGTGATACTGCAGATTCCATCAAGATTTATTTTTTTTCCACATCATTACTGCCTCTCCTGAGACTGCAAATGGAGGGGAAATGAAAATATCATTCTAGTCACTGAATAATTGTTCCATTGCTGGAAAGCAAAACTCAGACAGCAGTCTTGTGCTGAAATCTTCTGCTACACACCTTAAACTATGACATGGAATACGTGCAACTCACTGCTGGGTTTATGTTATTTTTATTAAGGTCGTTTCATTTCTGTTAGTTGTAGACAAACAGTCCCAGTGTGAGGTTGGTCTTCCTATATTGGTTCCCATGGGCATCAGGACTTGATGAGTTTTGGCAGAGAGATACAATTGGTCATCTCTTGTGTAAAGCTTGGATGCTATCAGTCTGGAGACACAGGAGCTGCTACTGCTCAAAGCCCCACTGCTTCTTCTTGAGCCAGCCCGTTCCTCAGAAGAGAGGCATTCCTTTAGGTAGCCTGCAGCTACTTGCCACGTTTGTGCCATTAAAAAAAAGGGGGTCTTCAGTCATTTTCTGTCTGACTCCACTGTGCTACCAACTTCCTGCCAGGAAGGGTTCAAATGGGACACAACTCCCTGGAGTCCCTCACCCTACACATCTCACTCATCCTAAGCCCCATGGATTTTGACCTGGCACGGATTTGAAATGAATCCTTAATTTTTAAATATCAGGTCTCAGGTGTGTGGTTCAAGGGCTGAAGTGAAGAGCTCAGGGACTGGAGGGGCTCTGTTAGCGCTTTTCTCCCTTGTTAATACAGCTGAGTCCGTGTGGGCAGGTGCTTTCCTTTTTCTTACCTCTCCCTTCAAATAAGGACCTGTCCCTGAGGGATCATTTCCGTTAGGTAAAAGACAGGTGAGGGAATGAACAGACAATTAGGCTCCAAGTCCTATAGCCTGGGAAAGCTCATAGAAAAGCAACAAGGATTAAATTTACAGTGTGTGGCTTCTAACAAGGTCACGGTGTTCTGCACTACTCACTAATGGAAGCATATTTTACAAGGAAACTTTACAATAAGATTCATTTTTGCAGGGCTGAATGAAAAAAAGTACAGCTTGTGACTCTTGACTTCCTGGCTCATTTCTTGAAGGGAATAGGCAAAGAATAGAACCAAAGCTGAGAAACATTTTCTGTGGGATTGTGTAAATTAAAGTCAATTGAAACCTATGCACAAACCCAAATAAATATTAGCAGCATGATTACAGATCTGTGAAACTTAACAATATGGCTGTAATGATGGCTGAGAGGAGAAAAATTCTCAAGGACTTGATTTTAAGATCTCAAATGAAATACAATTCCATCTTTCATGTTTTAGCAAGATAATTTTGGTTCAGTTTTGACTAATACAGAATAATGGGAATAAAATATGCTGCCTCAGTCTCTGCATTATTGGCTTTACATTATTGGTCCTGACAGCTGGCTTTTAAAATGCAGTAAATATTGGGCAATGCTGTTCTGTTAAGACAAGCCACTTCATCAAGCATATTTCCAAATCACACTTTATTTTCAAAATGTGTTTAATTTCTCTGTATATCACAAAGGAGCCCATTGCAAAATTGACCTGCAAGAGAGTGCCCTCTACTGCATTTATTTGGGAAAGGAAAATAAAGCAAATTCCTTAAAAATAAATTCTTTATACACTGAGGCCAGCATTTCTGTCACAGGCTATTCGACGCTGAACTAAGTATAATATACATAGAGGCATATATAACTCTTACCTTCTTCTAAAGGACTAGGAAATAATAGCCCAAAATAGGTATGACATTTGCAGAATCTCTTCTGTGGTTTTCAGTGAAATCAGTGTGTGTCTTGCCATACCAATATGGTCTGTGTTTGTAGTTATTATGGGAGGTGAAAATCTGCCCTATATTGCCCTGCTGCCCCACTTTCTTTTGGCTGTTGGGAGGAATCCACCACAATTTGAAGTAAAAAGTCTCTCTGCTTATAGATTTATTTTCTCAGTCTCTAATCTCTCCTGGTCTCTTATTTGTCCTTCTATTTGTATGCCATTAGGTTACTCATATTAGACTGAACTCCCCTTTTCCTTCCCGTGTCCTTGATAATATTGGATATTACTGAGTTACATCCATTTCAAATGATTGAGAAGATGTTTCGCCAGTGCCATCTCAAAAGAGTAGAGACTCAAAGGTTACAAACATATAATTTAAACAATTCTACAGCAAGGCCCAAATCCTCAAGCAGACCTATACTTTTGAAGTCTTCCCCAGTTTTTTTCTTTTTTTGGTCTGCATTGGGCCAGCCTAATGCTGAGGTTTGTGATGGACCAAACACCTGCAACCTCTGTTAAAATTCACAGTGGCTCTTATCACTCAATTCCTCAGGGAAGAGAACACCCTTTTTCAAAAAAATGGCATAAAATAACATTAAATGGCATAAACTAACATTAAACATTTTTGAGTCACTTTTGAAATGCCCTCCTTTGTATCGTGAAGTCTGTTCTGTCAGCAGTATATCCAGAGCCACAAATTCATTCTTAAAACCTCAGCGTAAGTCTTGATGAGCCATACGGAAAGCAATTTAACTTGATGCATGATCAAAGGTGATCCCTCTGCAACCAAAGGTGGTATTTGAATCCTTAGCACATTTTTGACCATATCACTAGGACAGAGTAGAGGTAGGTAGTAAACAACAAAGTTTTTCAGAGTAACATAATCAACTATCAAAAGTTCTTCAAACAAAACAGAAACAACACAAGCAGCATTTCCATAATACACAGTGGCCTTGCATATATTTCAGCAATGAATTTGGTGTCTATGGATTTGTTCCCAAAACTGAACCTTTCCCTTAAGGAAACCCTTTTTGATAATTTACATCTTCTAAGGATGGTATCTCTGTAATTGCTTTCCCTTTGCTTCATACCTGTAAATCTTGTATCTTGTGCTAAATCCCTGTCGACTTCTGTCCACAAAATCTGTGTATTCCTGTGAGCGATGGAAGGGTCCCTTATCAGACAGGAGCCAGTCGAAGGGGCTTGTGGCATGCTGATCCGAGACAGCAGCAACTGCTAAAACCCAGCAATGAAGACTCAGTGCTATCCACTCCCATAGAGCCATCAGAGAGAACAATTCAGCACCAGCACTGCATCGCCATATCATGCTTCCACTGGGGACTTAGAGCCTTCATTCTCTTAGCTTTCCCTCAACACCTAGACAAAATACACAGTCAATTAGATAAGCACACACTAGGCATCCCTGAAGTAGAAACAAGTTCCCTTTCTTTCAGCTTAAAGAGATAGTGGCCTCTACTTTATTATATTTTACATTAGCATAAACCCCACTAGGCTAGTTAACAGTGGAGTGTTTCAGTACTTCAAATGCTCTGAAATTAATGTCTTCATTAACATCATCAGTGATAATATTTACTGTTGAAGGGAAACCTTCACAAATCATCACAGATTGTTGGGTTTTTTTTCCCATTCATGCCAGTCATTAATGAAAATTATGCAACATTAGATTCTTGTCTGTTAGCAGCAGTACAAAATCATTCAGCAGTGTCTGTACATAAGCTCTCAGTTCACACATTGGACAGAAAAGAGGTGACATTTAGAAGACCCAGGCTGCTTTCTCTTTTAATACCCTTGGAAAAATTGCATTGTGGCTTGTCTTCACTGCAAAGTGTAGTTAACAGACCACGTTCCTCTGTCTAAACCAGCACTGCTGGACAGACTGCCCTGATCAAGACCACTGGAGCTGCCCACAGCGATGAGTTCAAGTGACTTACACCAACTCCAGATGCTGAAATTTTGGGTATCCCTAACAGCAGCATTTTACTTTCAGTCCAAATCACTGCAACTCAGTGGATCAGTCTAGAAACACTTTTTAAACTGTGCCTAAACAAATTTTTGTGTACCCTCTCACAAATCAAGAACTGATTGCATGATGTAGGAACTCAGTGAAGACAAGCCACAGTTTTTCTCTGTACCTCAGACCCATACCTGTGGAATGGGCTAATGTTTCTAATGTCCTGCAGAGATTTCATTAAAACATCTATGCAAGATCATGAGGTTTTCAGAGATGACAAAGGTCATGTAGATTCCTAAATATATAGAAGCAATCAGTTCCAATTTCCAGTCTAAGATGAAACAGCTCAGAATGAATTAAAATACATGAATGTGAGAGCTTTAATTTTTCTAGCTGATGAGTTTACAGGGAATAAAATATTGGATTCACATTCACTCAAATCAGTACTCATCATGACATTTTTACTGTGCCCTTTGCTATGATTTTTGGAACTTGGTGGGAAATGTTTCCTTCCCATCAGTAATTTGGTCTGTAAGTGCACCCTAAAAGAAAGATATTTCCAACAGAACAGTCCTGCAACTGAACACTCAGCACCCCCATACAGTATAATGAAAATTGTGTCACTGAATAAATATGCTCTTGTGCATATATGTGAGATATTAATATTCTCAAGAGTCTGCAGGAAGCTGACTGCCTCCAGGAGAGCACAGAGGTTCTTGTGAACCAACAGGAATTTACAGTTTAAGAACATAATAATCTGTCTATACAACTGGATAAATACTCAAGCTTTATGTGGTGTAATTGTTTGTAACGTGATTTGGACATGATTCTGCCAACAATAAACGTATAAAGAAAGACATTGCTCATATTTCATGCTGAGCATGTACCAAGACACTGAATTGTAACCATAAACAGTTACAGCCATGCAGTAGTTTCTGACCATAAAACACAGATTGCATTAATTTTATAACTCATTTTGAAATTAAATTGCAGGAGTCTACAACAGAGACCTCTCAAACTTTTATTTATGCTCCCAAGCCATCACTTCCACGCAAAAAGAGTCTGCATATTGAAGTTTGAGTATCATCTTCCTAGACTGGTGGGGATTTTTTACCTTCATAGGTTGAAATTCATGTATTTGAGATTACACCACTGCATAACCTTCCTGCCACTGTATGAGAAAGTCTGCACAGATTTGAAGCAAAACTGAAATGCAATAGATTGCTCTACTGGCCCATAAAAGCCATGATGATCATTTGTTTGCCATTTCCTGTTAAAAAATATATCAGTATAAATGAAGAAAACATTCCAGTCACTTTCAGACAGGCCAGACCAGCCTTTGCATCACAACAGAGCAAGAATCCACAAATGCTTTTGTCTCTTCTTATCATTAATTGGAGGAAAATGTATTGCGCAGAATATTCATTCCCTTCCATCATCCTTTAGTATAGACAGGGCAGATCCTGGGCATAATTTCTTGACATTATGTGAAGCTACAGAAAGTGTGTCATGAGAATTTTAATTCTCATACCTACTGCTGTATTAAAATTTCTAACTTTTCTAGTGAGAAATTCACATACTTGATTAAATGAGAAGAGATAGGAGTTTACTTTTTCAATTACTTATTAACACTAAAGTGTTTCAGGCCGTTAAACTGTAATGATGACTTATTGAGTCCCTTTTGAATTCAAAATGATAATATTAGGATTGGAAAATTATTACAGTGTATATGTAGCATCTTCCTAAAACTAGACTAAATAAGCACTTGGAAAAGAATAGTGGAAGAGCCAGGAGTTTATTTCTGGCTTAATGCTGCACCTCATAGTGTGTCATAAATTAACCACTGGAAAACACCAGCAGAGAACCTGTGTGGGTACAGAAGAAAATAATCTTGTTTTAAAGATCTCCTTGTTTTAAAGATCTATGGAGATATGTTCCAAGATAGCATAAATATACAGGATAGAAATAAGGAGAGAAAAATCATGTGTACTGGTACATGTCCATCATGTAACTGGTACTTATCCACTTGTCTCTGTTGTCCAGTCATTGTAAAATCATTCTGCGTTGCATTAATTCTCATAACACCCCTGAGAAGGAAACTTTAACAAACAAGGAACAGAAGCCTGAAAAGACAACTGTTAAGGGAGGGGTTAAGCTGTTAGAGGGATCTAAATATTTGTTTCCTATTAAAAGATAATTTAGAATATTCTAGCCAAAGGATTTTTGCAAAGCTTACAGTATCAGAAATATCTTAAAATTTTGAATATTCAAATTCTCTAAGTAATGCAAATGCCCTGAAAACATTTTCTAAAGACTGTTACAGGCACATGGAACATACCAAGTTTGCAGTTACAAAGTCATCATAGAACTCCAGGGAAGAACAGTTTGTATTAAATTTGTGGTAGATAAAGGGTGGGGCATGGCAAATAAAACACCTATTAAGTAACAGAACTGGTAGATTTTCAAGTACAAGAAAACATTATACAGAAAGAAAATAATGCAATATTTGTTCTGTGATAAAAACTGTCATGTCAACAATGGTCTCTTTGAAGTGCTGGCTTAAAGGACAATTCTCAGGTATAGATGCTCTGCACAATTATTTTCTGTCACCCCCATGGTTTCACCCAGCTACCACTTGTAAATGCTGTTAAGCTTTTGGTCCTTCTTCTAAATTCTGAGGTTAAGATGAGTTCAAGAATCAAAACAGGCTAAATTCTTCTTTGTTAGAAATCTATTGTCTCCTCACTGGCATTAGTGCAGCAGAATTTTGATTCAGCATCTTCTGGGAATACAATAGCTAAGTCCTAATTCTCATGAACATATAAAGGTTCTGGAGACAGGCAAAATCCATGTATTTACATCGTGTGTGGATACAGAGCTGGCAAGTGCAATGCAAACATTGTGGCCACTGGGACAAATTTCATCAAGCTTCAGCTGTGAACGAGAACAGGACATCTGTGGTCTTTTTGTTGTCAAGGTATTGTAGGGCAAGCCCCACCAAATTCAGTCTTTCTTTTTTAGGTAAGTTTTTTTAAATATTAAAGTTTTATATAATTACATATGGTAGTTTATTAACTCACTAAGACACTAAGCTAAAATAGTGCAGATTGAAGTGTCTGCTTGATTTGTGGGTTGAGCTCTCTTGCTTACAGAACTAATAAACCATGTACACTAAGATATACAGAATAATATAGAGTCAGCCCAGATGTGTGCACAGCAATGCTCAAAGGAAAAAAATCAGTAAGTTTAAATCCTTTCTAAAATGGAAATTGTGGAAAAATTTCTCAGGAAAAAAAAAGTAATCTATTGTTACCTCAGTGCATGTAACCTTTTATTTCCCATGAGGTGAGAGTCAAGTATAATACAGATGTGTTAATATACAGTAGAGATATAGCTACTACACGGGTCATTACTGGTTCACCAGTGGAGCAACCTTTTATGTAAGGGTCAATAAAGTTGGCATCACCAGTAACTTTTTTGGGCCACATCTACCTGCAGTTCTCAAGGATCAAAATAAAATAGCTGTACAAATGTATGGACATTTTTAATAAGATCAGGTTTGGGGTTTTTTTCAATGTTTCTCTGTACCCTGGAATCTGAGAGATGTATCTGAGGCCTTGGTCTGAGATCCCACAGAGATCCCCTTCTGTCAGTGGAAATGCAGAAGACCTGGGTATCTCTCTGAAGTCCTTTGGTTTTTATGTTCATTTGAATTCCAAGAAAATGCTGATACATCCCAGCTCTCAATGGAAAATTAAGAATCCTCTATGCCAAAGTGGGATTCTCCTGGCTGTAACTTCCCATAATGATGAAATAAAAATTCAATACTGTTATTCTCAGATATGTCCTTTCAAAGGAAAGTAAAAAAAAAGTTTCTGTAACATTTAGAAAATTCATATATCTAAGATGGTGCATTATTATGCAAAACACAAAGCTTGGCTTTCCTTGAACAAATCAAAATATGAAATATTACTTATGTATCATTTAAAAATAAACAAAGAAAAAATATGATAACAGATGGAGGGGAATACATCCAATTCTGTTTGTAGGCAGTTGGATTTCAGCAAGGTCATAATTTTACGATTTATGAGGGATTGGTACTCCATCCCTCCATTACTTACAAACCTTAGGGATTTCAAAGTTACTACTTTTGTTCAAGTGCAATACATGGTGTAGCAGAGTACTCTTCATATGTCTTTTAGATTGCACATGACGGAAAACAGGAATTGAGCAAACCTTTCGTTTTCAGGTATTACACAAAATTCTCAGGAATGCTACAACTTTGAATCAATGGCAAGAAGCAACATTTTATTTACTGCAGCTGGATAGGAAACAGTGAAGCTCAAAGAAGGTAAGTCCAGACCGTTTTTTTCAAAGATATTTTGACACTGAAAAATGGAAAGACATTTTGCATAAAGAATAAAACAATAGTCTGTGTCTCAGAGATTGCTCTTATCTGCTGTAAGTCCTTGAGTTTATCACTTCATGTGTCTCTGCTTTCACTTTCCTGGCTGAAGTGTGATGATCACATTGCCCACCTTTGCAAAGCACCACAGGGCCTACTGTGTTATCATCAGTGATTCTTATTCTTTTTTCAAGCAGCCATTTTTGTCATGTTAACAATTTTAAGTGAATGAGACCTGAGGAGGCACCTGTCCATGGAATTCTCACACAGCCCAGTGTAAATGCAACAGCGGTGAAGCTGATGATGTGCTGTGGAAGAGCAGAAAGTGGTGCAATCAGTATCAGCTAGAGAGGAGAAAGGTAGAGCAGAGAGCAAAAAGTATCTCAGTTGTGCTCTGCTCTGGGCTTAACCACCACATAGGTTCTGTTCTGCAAAGGAAGATACTCAAATCCACAGGCTGAACTTCCTGAAGGATGGTAAAAGGACTTGTGAACTGAGGTGAGCTACTCAGTCCTGTGATCATAGTCAGCTGCTAGACAGAGATGAGCTCGCTCCAGTTTGAAGTCCCCCCAGATGTCTGGTGCAGGAGCAAGAGACCCAGAACAAAGAAACAGAACAGGCGTTTGGGGCATTGGAATTATTGAATCACAGAGTCACAGTGGTTTGGGTTGGAAGGGATCTTAAAGCTCAGCTCGTTCCAATGCCAACTGGCCCAGCTTGCTCAGAAGGACCAGGGTAGAGGATGGTGAGGCCTCCCTGCCATCAGATCTGACCACATGAGCTGCAGGGGACAGCATGTGACACTATGGAAAAATTAGAAGGCTCCTGGATAGACAAGCCACGTTTGTCAACATGGTTTTCTGGAGGGGGATTGAATCAGCTTGTTCTCTGGTGTTCATTCGGAGCTACAATAATCTGAAAAAAAATCTGAAAGGAGAAATTAATTCTATATCTAACAAGCTTAGGAGTGTTTTAAATTCCAGTCTTAAGAATAAGTCTTCATATCAGTTCTTGGTAGCAGTTTTGACTACATGCACCCTAAATCAGCATCTTTCCTTTATCCAAACAGAGCTTTATCCCCTGCCAGATTTTAGCTTTCTTCTCCCCTCTCAAAGATAAGAGCCCTGTAACTGTGTCCTCAACAGCTGAAATAAAGAACAAATAAGATGTCTGATTTTTAATTTTTTTAAGACAATCCTGCTATTTTTTCATCATTTCTGCCTTCAGAGAAAAGGAGAAAACATAAAATGCATGCACAGAAAGAGAATATATGTCAGCCCAACCTCCGCAGCTGCCCTTGGGTCTGTCTGGAATGTGAGGGCTGGTTGCTGAGTGTTACAGCTCTTTCTCACACAGCGTGCCTTGGTATTTGCTCTGACCCTGCAGAATTTCACTCCTGCAAGTGCCTGTGAGCCTTCAGTTGATGTCCCCATGTGCTTTCTGTCGCTTTCCAGTGCAGCAAGTGCCAGCCTCCTAAGCCCATGAAGTACCTGCTGGCTCTCAGAGGTACCGAGGTAATTGTTTCCATGTCTGATATTTGTAAAAGACCTGATTTTTTTCCTTTGCTGCCCAAATCATGATGTATAAATTCCCTCAGGCACTGTTTAAATCTGTTAATCTAAGTTCATCCTCCTGTGCAAATGGATCCTTATGTGTTTTAGCTGATGATGTAAAGCAGCATCCCCAAAATGCCATTTCAGTCTTTCCGCCTTAATGAGTGAATCTGTTTCTGCAAGGAGCCCGTTGAGGGGAAGATATTACCTGTCAAAGCTCTGAGATCACAAAAAGGCCTCAATAGCCTTGACCAGCCTTATCTGGACCAGCCCTCCACCCACCTCAGGCTGACAAGGGGTTCCAGGACCTCCAGTCACAGCTTGTGTGGTGCGGGTGGGACTGTGAAGGTGAATAACTGAAAGGGAGAAATCATTGAGCCACAGAATTATTTGGGTTGGAAGAGACCTTAAAGATCACCCAGTCCCACCCCTGCCATGGGCAAGGACATCTTCCACTAGCCCAGGCTGCTCCAAGCCCCATCCAACCTGGCCTTGAACACTTCCAGGGATGCAGGGGCAGCCACAGCTGCTCTGGGCACCCTGTGCCAGGGCCTCCCCACCCTCACAGGGAACAATTTCTTCTCAATGTCCAATCTAAGTCCTAAATATACTCTCTTTCAGTTTAAAGTCATTCTCCATTTTCCTTTCACTACATGATCTTGTAAAATTCACTCAAGTCCTCATTGTGTCTCAGTTCCTCATCTTTAAATGGGGGCTAGCACCAAAATTCTTGATAAACAACAGGTATCAGTCACAGAAGGAGTTAAAATGAAGCTGATTTCTGGAATGGTTGAGCAGGACCGTGGCTGAGCCCTGGGTTTCTGACCAACACTCAGGATGCCAAGAAGATACAGAAAACCTGCTACTTTGAGCTTGAAGTCTGCTCCAGGCTGGATGACTGCACTTTTGCAATCATTAAAGTCCATAGGGGTTGAAGTCTGTAGGGATGAGACCTTAATCTTTGCAATTCCACAAGTGCACACGGATTATCCTATGTGCAAAAACTTTCTGCATGAAAACTCTGAATGACATTTCAGTCTTAAGTCACTCTTCCATTACACAAGTTATGCAAAACATTCTCCCAAATTGTCCAAAAATTTTCAGCTAAAGCATCTGATGGTAGGAAAAGTGTTAGAAGGGAAACAGAACAAGCTCTCTTGGAATAAGTTTGGGAGTGGATCTACAGAAAAATAACAGCTTTGGGAGAGGTTCTGGTCCAGCACTTCCTCAGGCACAGACTGACATGTATTGCTGTGACATACAATTTTGCACACTGGAGCTTTCAAATTTGAAAAAAATCCCAACAGGAGACATATATTTAGAAGCCTTCATTCCAGTTTACTGGATTTTTTTTTTTTTTTTTAACTGAACACTTAACTTCTGATCATCCAGCATTCTCCACTCTGATAATCTCGTTGGGTGTGTTTTAATGGCAATTGAGTTGGTTCATGTATTTGTAAAAACTACCGCCCGAAATTAAGTAATAAATGATCATTGAAAAGTCATGACATACTAGTTCCAGCAGCATATCTCCTTTTCACTCATAACTCTTAGTCCCCAGACAAGTTTTCTGACCCAGTTTGACAGCTAAGTGTCAATAGGGTACAAAGAGACTAAGACACATGTAAATTAGCTGTATCCAGTAAACCATTCCAGAGTAACAAATAGCCCTTTCCTCTTTTAATCCATCCTTCTACTAGTTTTTAAACCCAGGGCTCTTAAAGCTGCTACCATCTAGAACAGGAGGAAGCAGCTATTGACACACTGTACACTAAAGCTTTGGTTCCAGAGGCTTTTGAGCCCGAGGACAAATCCAAATATAATTGATTAGTACAGAAGGGCTAAAATGGGATGGAGTGGGAGGAAACTTTGCTTGCCAACAGATCGTTGAACTTAAGAAGATTCAGGTTACAGAAAGGAAGGAGAGTACTTAGAGCTGCGTTACCTTAAAGTACACCTTTGATTTTGCTATATAAGCCTTGCCAATTCCTTTAACCTTCTTTAATGACAGTTTCTATTATGAAGCCTGAACAATCAATGCTTATAGAATGCTTTCAAATTATTGGATGGCAAAAATGTTATGAAATAAAAAGGAAGTTGATTATTCCATGAACAGAGGGGCTGACTATTTTTGTTGCTGCTTAAAATTTCTGTTCCTGGAGATTTTGCAACAAATGGTCAGAAAAAGGATGGAGAGGAAAGGAAAAGGAATTGTCAGTCTCAGGCAAAAACAGAAGTTTATTTGAAGTTGTTGGTGTGCTAATATTGTTTCTACAATAATGAAGGGAAAAAATAACAGTGTATAGCTGTTCTCTGGACTTAAGAAGAGCGCCAAAATAGCAATGAACTGTACTGATTGCAATGGGGACATATTTACAAAACCAACCTAGTTTCATGTACTTCCATCCCCTCAGATATTACCTGACCTAATCCACAAACAAATGTGGTTGGGGGTTCTTTAATTTCTGAGAATGGTTTTCTCAGTTTAGAGGCTCTGACTCAGGCATGGGACATTGCCGTCAAGTTTTAGCTAAGGCTGTATCTGGTCAAGGATTTACACTCTTCTTGATTTTATTATCCACGTGAAAATTAGTGGTTACAACTTAGACCAGTAGTTAAGAATAACATCCATAGAGATCTAATGGCATGAAATTTTTCTTTCAATGCACTTTTCTGGATGCCTTGCAAGAAGAATGGATTATTTTATGTATTTTATTTCTTAACAATGATATTTAATAGAATGGTAATGTTTTTGGTTTGCCCTTTTATTATGTCTTTCAGACAAAAGTGCTCCAGATCTCACAGCATATTTTACAGCTGATTTCACAGATGGCATACATGGTGTTCAGCTGATATAAATGGATGGTTAAAACTCCTTTCAGGTTTTTCATCTTCAACCTATTTATTTTAACAGGAAAAAACAACAAACTTACACCACCTGTGCCAGTTCCCAAGGCAGGACTTTCAGAAGCTTCAAGAGACCATTGTTCTACAGATGATCCTACTCAAAACTGTTGCATGATTTTTCCACAGTCCCTTTGCTGCAGCGTTCCAAGCCTGTAGCCACTGCATGGGCAGTAGCCAGATCCTCTTAAATGTTCATGTTATAGCTATTATTTTTTATAGCAGGAGTAGGGACTTGATGGCTGACTGAGCAAAAATTCAGGCTCCAGCAAATCAGTCTGGGGCTAATTGCAGCTCAGGTTGGATAAAGCTTGATTGTACAAGTAATAATTATGTTATGTGTACTGGGCAGCCTGCTATCTCACATAAATCTAGCACCAAAGCTGCCTTGCAAGATTTGATTTTTTGACAAGATTAGAAGAAATTGCAAAATTAGAGAGGGAAAAAAATGGTCTGTCTGCTAAAATATGTCTTTCTTATGAGCATCATGCTACAAGGAGTGGAAGTCTGAGTTTGCATCAGAAATTGCAATCTCTCTACTGTTTTAATTTAGATATGATCCAGTCTAAAACTGCCTAAGTATGAAATTGTCACTATTTCTTGTTGTAACTCATAGAAAAACACATTCTTATTTAGTAGAAATTTGTTAAACTAATGTTGAGGAGCTTTAAATTTTCAGTAGTACCTGTACAGTGCTGAATGAGAGACGCATCTGTTTATGAGGAATTACAGATCACTACTGTCTCTCTGAGTATGAGGATCATCAGTTTTCTTTATTATAGCCTATTTTTTTCCAGAAAGACAGAGAAAATATTCTAGACTTTGCTTGACCAAGACAAGACAGCATGAAGAAATTAAGCTGGTTTGTAAATAAGAGTACTTTTCAAAAAAAAAGGCCACTACCATCTCTTCAACTAATGTGAATCAATCTAATAAACTCAAGCTAACAGAGAGCTTAAAGTGTACTTACGTAGTTACTAAAGCTTTTACTTTTTAAGTCAATTAGTCAGATTCACATCCCACAGGAGCAGTGACTTAAGAAGAGAACATCACCAACTAATGGCTCTCTGTGAAATAAATCCACAGTCTCCAGAGACTGGCAGCAGGATGAGTCTCAACCTGCATAAACAGTGCTGCTTTACCTAAGCAAGCATCTTCCTTAGAAGTGCTGGTACAGACCTAAAGGAATAAGGGGATCAATCCAAGAAATGCTGAGCAGCTACATGTTCTGGAGAAAAAGAGGTGGGTATCATCTCTGCCCTAAACTACTGCAGTTTTAGCCTTTAGGGTGGCATGTTAAGTACAAACCATATAGAATTATTCAATATTAAAATTATTGTGATGTATATGTGTTCTCTCTGTCCAGCAAATTGTTAATTAATAGGGATCAATAATGTCTTAGGTGAAAAACAGTGAAATAAAAATATACACTTGAGCTGCCACCTCCATCCATGATACCGTTTTTCAGCATTTAGCAGTGTTTTTCATCAGCATTGGCAAGCCTCCTTAGAAACAGATTTCAAATAAAGGGAAAAAAGAAAAAAAAAAAAAGAAAATACTAAGAAGTAACATTTATAATGGATTTGAATAATCCCATTTGACTCCAGTGTGGTCATCCGTGTTCAGTTAACCAGGTGTTTTTGTTATTTCCAGTAGATTTATAAGTACTGAAAGAGCTAAATTAGCCCTACAGAATTCTCAGTAGTCATGAATAATATGGGATTAAGGGTATAGAGTAGTGCTGTGATTCCCCAGATTTACATCCTTTACTTGCCAATGTATAATAAGTGCCTTACAAACTACTTTTCTCATTAATCAGTGCTGGTGGATGTGGCAGTGAAGGTGTTACTGCAAATGAGCAGAATTTTTCCCCATTAATGCAACTGTTACAATAAAGGTATCTGACACAGGAGCCTTACCATCTCACCTCATTATAAGAGAAACCACTACAGTTTAATAGCGTTAATTTAGCTAACAATATATCTTGCTTGGTCAATCTTCTTCTGAAGGTGGAACAAAATCTGTGGCCTTTGTGAGAGGCTAATTAGTTGAAGTTGAAAAGCTCTGATGTGGCAGAGTGTCCTTCTTCCCTCTCCTCAGCACATTATTTTGTGGCCCACAGAGCAGGTGAAGACTTTCAGTGGGAGATAGGAAACAGACTGAGCTAAATAATCATTCCCATGGTATGAGCCAGGGCAAAAAAGTGATTATACAGACCATGGGTGTGGAGGGATTTGTAGTGCATATCATGCATATTTATATCTATGTATGCATATGTATGTATAAACTATATTTGTGTATGCACATAAACTATGGTACATATAAATTAGTAACTTCAAAGCTAGAAGACCAAATTTATTCACACTACAGTTTTCAGCAGGGTGATGACTTGAGTCACAAGGTGCTGATTACCTGCAGCTCAGTGGGCTCTCTAAATGTTCCTCAGCTTCATACAGAAAAATGTTAATTTATCAATGATGAAAAAGTACTGAGGCCTAGACCAATGTAAGATCAGGTCACAAATTCTTCAGTTCTTTAGTATTTTAATACTATTTGACTCAAGATGTGCAAAGTCTACCACTGCTCAGTACACAGCATGTAACTTCATGATGCTCACCTTTTTTCCTTCTAAATCTGAAGTTCATTTTGGTTCCAAAAGATTGTTTTGGAAATTGATCTTGCTTTTATTGAAGTTAATAGGGATGTTCTGATCTCCTTGAGTTTTCCAAGATCAGGCCCTCACTTAACACACATATATTGAGCAAAAGGAAAACAGTGATATGAAGAGAATGTAGTAGCAAATTTATTTTTAAAAAATGTTCTCTTATGATGATATAGGATGAGATCAAGAAGTGAGATAACTTCCCCATGAAATGACTGGCTGTAGTCTACTACCTGCAGCTCTAACAGGACGGTGGTTTCAGTGCAACCTTTCTCAAAGGGCACTTGAGCTCTGTCAAAGTGTATTTCTGGTGATTTTGCTCCCATATGAGATTACTAGTGTTTCAGGAGAGAAAAAAAATGTTTACTTCTGGTTTTGAAGAGAGGTGAAGCTTTGAGATGATTAAGAAAGAGCTGCACTAGGTATGCCTGAGAGTTAGAAAATAATGTTTCCAGAAACTATCACCTAATACCTTCCACCACTCTTTTGCTTCTAAGGAAAATTTAGGTAAGTAGTTTGATCATCCAATTTTCCATTTAGATTTTCAAAAACTGCTGAAGAAGCAAGCTTGCTCATAAAAAGATCTTCCTTTTGTTTTCAGTGGGTGTTGCATCCCAAGCAAGAAATGACTTAGACTGATCAAAATCATATATGATTTTGAATTAATACAAATGAAGTAAAAATATTTTAGTCCCATAAATCATTATCTGGGACTGAGAGGAGTGAAAAGTCACTGCAATCTATGTGACTAAAAAGTGAAATTTTGGACATGCTGGTGTAAACAATGAATTGACTTCTGTAATTAATTCTTCACAAAGGCATTCAGAGAGTAGTAGAAAAAATAGGAAAGGATAAGACAGGATGATTGCATCACTTGAAGATTCTCAAGTTGTTTTGTTGGCTTGTTGTACAAGTGCTGCCTTCTGCACTGAGCTCTGTAAAAACATTCAGCTGCTTGTTTTCATATTGCTTAGCTAACGTTTTCAGTCACAGGGTTTCAGCATTTCATGAACAAGCACCCCAAACACGACTCCTATGAACTCAGCATCTGTTGGGGAGGTTTGCTCTCACTGGAGGTGGATCAGCTTACAGAGAATATCACAGATCTTTTTTTAATTTAATTATATTATACACATCCTAGAGAGAAAAATGCTTGAAGACAAGAATTTGTAGGTAGTTTCTGGATGGAACTCTTTTGATTAGCACTGCAACAGTATCTGAGACTGAGGGTCTGTTGCTATGCTTAGATACAGAGAGGAAGAGATCCAGTCAAATGTTTATATTGCCAAAGCTGGTCTTGTGGTAAAGCTGATAGAGCACATATTTAAAATGAGTAACTCCTTGTAGGGATGGAGTTGAGCAATGACAGCAGTCTGTGAAGTCTGATATCTAAATGGATTGCTCCTCTGAAGTTATTTCTTATATCCTATAAATGTAAGCAGGGCCACTCTAGCTTTATCTCTGTACACTTAATGTGTCAGAGTCACTCATCTCTGAACATACAAACTCTGTAAGGTTCTGACTTCACTTATTTTTATAGCATTCTTTGGTGATGTTGTATTTAATAAACGTGGGGGTTTTTCCTGCGAATGAAGTTATTTTTGTTTTTTCTGACAGACTTGCTTGTCAGATACATGCCTCTGAATTACTCTGCATTTTCTCAAAATCAGGTCTATCTCACACTAGCCTTCATTTCATACGGATCCATAACTGATTTTGCTGCTACAACAGAACAGCCTTCTCTTATCACATACATTACATTTTTCATGAACTCACTTTTCTTCACATGCATTCACTTGCTTAATCTCTACATGAAATCATTACAACTCGAAGCTGATGTAGTCTTTCAAAACGACTCCCGAACAGTAAATCATGCCACATTCCACTTTCTTCCCATTCTGCACTACACAATTTATCACTAAATGAAAGCTACACGGAAAATGCACTTGAATCTGGCAGTGAATCACAATATAGACTGTTGGTAACAAAGCCCTTACCTTTTTAAATTCATGGTGGTCTCTAAGTCTCTAAGAAATCGTAGCCCAAAAAGCAGGTCCGCCTCGCGATGTACGGTGACAGTTTACACCCTATTTCCTTCACCTCCCTTCTTACAGCATGCTACATCTAGTTCACGCTGCTGTCTCTAGGATTGGCTGGTGCATCTCAGAAGCGCACACAGGACTCCTGCCTGGAGCACCCTGCAGCCCCGCATTAACTCTTTGCGGTGAAGCCTCTGCTCCCTCTGCGGGCGGCCCCGCCGAGCCCGCACGGGCTGGCTGCTGCGGGGCACGCACTGCTCCCTGGAGGGGGGTGTTTTCTCTTTCCCCCACTAAACGAGCTGCCCTCGGCTGCCGAGGATGGGGAGAGGCTGGGGAGGGGCGGCGGGGGGAGAGCCGGGGGTCCCGCAGCCGGGACAGGCACTGCCCCCCGCTGCCAGTGCTCGCTCGGCCCGGAGCCGGAGCAGCCCCTCCTGCTGCTGGGGAGCGCGGCGTGTTCCCCCCGACCTCTGCCTTGTCACCGTCCCTCCCGTCCCTTCCCCCGAGACCTGTCCCGAGGACACACAGAGGAGAGGGGCAGATTAAGCCCAGGAGGCTGAGAAGAAAGGCTGGACGCTGATATGCATCCTTAAAGGTGTTCCCTCTGCCAGAGCCACCTCCCTGGAAGTCCGTCTGCCACCGCCAGTATGGGAAATTGGGAAATTAACTCCCAGCCAAAAGGGAGTGCCAGATCCACGAAGCTTCAGGGGAGATGAAGGTAATCCTTGGCAGTGAAGCTAGACACGGGCAAGAAGGGAGCCTGGACATCTAAATACAGGGAAGAGAGATGTTCAGGAGCATTCTCTCAGGAATGGGCCGCGGGGCTCGGGAGGTACTTCCACACCGCCAATGTATGGTACAAAAAGCAAAAGAACCAACTACGGCAAAGCAAAAGCCGCCCGGCTGCTGCCCATTATTCCTCTGTTTTTTCTGAGTCATCCAGCCCCATGTGAGAAGAAGGCATCCCTGTGCTGGGGGTGCGGAATGCTGGAAATCAAGGGTAGTGGGAATCTTCTCTATTTATCACGCCTGACTCTCGCTTGTTGCAATCTCCCATTAAGCCCACGTTACTTGCATTGATTTATTTGGTGTTGTATGCAAAGGGGTTGATGTGTATCCCCTCGCCTTCTGCTGAGTGTAGAAATGCCAGCCGGTCCAACCCGTGTCACTTTTGCTGCCCAGACACGGTTTTACTGCCATCCGTCATAGTGCCTGTGAGCTAAACAACTCCGCTGCCTTCGTCCTGTGTCTTACCATCTCCCATCCCCGTCAGCAGAGGGAAAATCGAGTGCTCTTAAACCCGGGAAATATTCTGCTGATGGGCACATAAATCTCTTCTGCAGAGCGGTAACATTTAAGCAGCACGGCAAGGCGATGCTCACTGGCTGAGCTATTCCCACTACAACATAAACCCCTCAGGACTTGCTGATTTGTTTTGGGTTTTTTTTCTTTCCTAAAGGTTTAAGGGGGGCGGGGGGGGATTAAAAATCAGGCAGAGGTTTTGAAACGCCCTCCCTACCTAGGGAGGGAAGGGTATATGACTGCACGGAAACTTTCCTGAGCAGCCTTGTGCGGGAGGATCCCGGCAGCAGCAGCGCCAGAGGCGGGTAATTCAGAAGAAATGTCTGGGATTTGGTTAATCACCTCAGTCTCATGGAAAGAGCCGGGGCAGGAGGAGGTGGGGGTAGAGAGACAAGTCAGTCGGAATGGGAAAACCTGCTGGAGTCTCCGGGAGAAGGACGCTGAGCTGGAAAGAGATAAGTAGCCATGAGAGCTTCGAGCTGGTGGGAGAAGAGAGGAGCTGGAGGAAGGGTGGATTTTGGATGCCATGCTTGAAGGGCTTTTTCACTACTCCTTTCCAGACATCAGCCAGCAATCTGGCGGCCGAGGGGCTAGGCAGTAGGGCGGGGAGGGGGAGGGTGGAGTGAAGAACAAGGGGGAGAGCACACTCTGGCATTGAATTGGTCTTTCCCGTCTTCTACTTGCCACCCGGGCAATAAATTCGGATCTTGTTATTTCTCCCTGGCATCTCTACCTGCTTGCAAGCCTTTAGCACCTGCCTTGTGAGCTCTGCAGGTACTGCTTTGGAGACATGACCGCGCACACACAGACACACACAGACATATACACATACACTTACCCTACACCCAAAGGACAGAGTTACACGGAGCCCAGTCAATACCTCCCCACGAGAGATAACATGTTTCCTCCCTACCTTCTGCTATTGACCGTGGGTGGATCTCTGCCGCTAATTAGAGACACTGAAATCCTGGAAGTATCAACCACAAATAGCACTCTGAAAACACTTGTCCTTTTTTTAAATGTAACGTGTTTATTTCCCTTGGTTCGTCTCTCTTTTTCTTTCAAAGAAGCCCCTACTTGATTCAAGAGCCCTACCTCTACCATCTACCTCTTCATCAGGTACACGTATAGGTGGGCGTACGTTTTCCTGCGCTCCTCAGGAGCCAATTTTTGGCCAGCGAAAAATACAGGCATGCCCGAAAATAGTGATAAATAAAATCAGGTGCGATGGGATAGAGAAGTGAGGAAACGGCGCGGAGCGAGCGGCGGCAGCGGGGGGAGAGAAGCCCTGGCAGCAGCAGGACAGAAGCCCCGGCCGCCGACTCCGCTGCTGCTCCGCATCCCCTGCCCCCCAGCCGCGCCACTGCCACCTCCCAGCACATGCGACGGGACCTGAGGTGTGGAAATCCTTTCCTATCCCTTAGGGAGAATCCTTCCCCACCCCCAATCCTGTCCAAGATCTACAGGGGATGGGGAAGAGCAATGAACTTTTCCACCTGATCTCCCCCCGCAGATTGCCAGACATTCCTCAGGCACGCTCCCGGCTCAGCCACCAGCAATCAAGTCCTGTCCCCGGCACGGGGAGAAACACTGAGCCCTTCCAGCGAGCCTCTTCGTCTGCAAGGGTTAACCCGAGGAATGGAGCAGGTACCATGCCTGATGGAAACATGAATAAAATGTGATGAATAAGCAGTGGAACGGTGAAGGCTCTGGAAGCCCAGATGCTGCGGTGCGCGCTGCAATCAGCACCGAGCGCGGTGACTGGGAATGAATGTGGGCAGAAAACTGGTGTTTCCTAATTCCTTCGAGTTTAGAAAGTGGAGCCATCCCGTTCAGGAACAAGGGGAAGCAAAACTTTTTTAAATTTATCTTTTCTTTTTATTTTTCCCTGTTGTTTTTAGTGTTCTTCCTGCTGGAAACACGCCACCTGAACGCGAAATCAAACCTACTCACCGGGTGAAATCGCAGGAGGCGAAGCGGCTGTGAATAAAACGCATCCCGGCTCCAAGCATATAGTCCATGATCTGCGGCTTCAAGCTAGAGGAAGGCTGAATAGGGTGGGGGGACTTTGGGAACCAGCAGCGGCTGTGTGTGTGTGACAACCCATTTACACCGTGCGTGCCTGTCTGTGTGTGTGTAGGGCAGAGAGAGGCTCCAAACCCAAAAGGGGGGAAAGAGGGAGGGGAGAAGGAGGAGGAGAGAGGGAATCAAACCCGAATAGCAAGAGGTTGCGAAAAGGGATGGGATTCGCTGGGGTAGATGTGGGTTTTTTTTGTGGTGATGGAAGAGATTCTCGAGGAAAGTATAACAAATTGTGGGATCTCAGCCGGAGGCAGGAAGAGAGACGCTTTGCCCACGTAGGTGGAACACAGACAAGACCGCACTGAGGAGCGGGAGGCCGCAGCCACCCGGGAGGGCCAGAGAGCGCCGGGGGCCCATCCCGGCAGCCGCGGCCGGGGGCCGGGGAGTGACGATCCCCTCGGGCGGGGGCGAGCGGCGGAGGGGTTGCGGGGAGCCGAGACCAAGGTGGGGGGAGCGATAGGGCCGGGGCAGCTCCAGGGGCCGGGGCACGGCGGGGACAGGGCTCGGCACAGGGGCAGCGCGCCCGTAGGCTGCGGGTGCCACGGCACCAGCCTCTCCTCCTCCTCCTCCTCCTCCTCCTTCTCCTGCACCCGCAATCCAGCGAGCCACGGCGGCGATACCGACCGGGTAAGAACATACCTGGCCCCCACCCTCAGCTAGCCCTTTGTTTCTCATCTTTTTATTTCATATTTTCTGCAACCCTGCTCCCCGCCAGTGCCCCGCACCTCCTCGGCCGACGCCGCTCTCCCTCGGAGCCCGCCACGAAGGGCTGCGGAGATCCTTGAGCGGGGAAGCGGCTTGTGGGAACTGCGCGCGGACGCGACACCGCGGCCAGGAGCGTTCGCGGGGGAGAGGGGATGGGCGGAAATGCCCCTACTCATCACCTGTGTCCCTTTCCTGCCCCGGCTAAGCGGAGCATCGCCCCTCCATTTTCCCCGCTTCTCGATGCTTCCAGGCTCTTGGCATGGAAATAATGACCTGGCTCGGCGGAAAAATCACCTTCTTGCTCGCATAGTGGCTCCGGAATGTATGCGGAATTTGAAGGTGTGTGAGGTATAGGGAGGCAGTGCCAGCATTTATGGAGCTTGATGTATGTCTCCCCTCTCCTGGTCCCTCTTCTACACCCGTGCTGTAAGCAGACGTGCGTTCGTGGCTAATAAAAATGCTTTTCCCTGGGTATAGCTGGGCTGAGAGCTTAGCGCGAGTAAACTGAAAGCCAGTCTGTGTCAGGAAACAGCGTGCGGACCAACATGGAGCTTTGGCATCCCTGCAGTGTAGCATGGCTGTGTGCACCTCATGCTTAGCAGGATCAATAAGCACAGTAACCATGCAGATTATGTGATGCATGTGCTAGGCAATATGGAGCATTACACCAGCACTTGTCTGCTGTGCTGTATGTGGTTTTTAAAAGAGATGCTAATTTCTGGTTTTTTTATTAAGAAGCTTTTTGTCTTCATTCTATTATCTCTGTAAGTACCAGTATGAAGCATTCGTGTCTGTTTGCCAGTCCAGCAGTTTTATCTTTCCAGAATCTGCTGGGAAAAAAGTCGGAAACTGCAGAAACCCAAGACTCCTCTGGCATCACATTGGTTTGTTCCTGTCAGCATATTTAGCATATTTAATCATTTTTATGCTAAAGAGTTGTGGAGTGAGCTGATCTTAGCAATGATTTACGCTGCTTGGGGCTTTATTGATTTTTTCTTTAGTGAGGATGTAAGAAAAGGAGTGAAGGAAGGATGATATGGTTTGTAAAGAAAAGAATTCAGTGTACATTTCAAGCATAGTTGCTGTTAAATATGTAGACATATATATGATTCTTTATGCAGTTATAAAAACAAAAGGTCTCTTTGCCTCAGGATATGATTTCTCTTACAGCAACAGGTAGCAAAAGCTCCTCTGCCCCCTTCTCTCTCCCCTCATCTCCTCCCCTTCAGCTCCTCCTGACAAAATGCCGGTTTAAAAGGTCAGCCTGTTTATGTAAATATTGTGCGTTTCTTAACAAAGACTGCTTCGCATCAAGCCTGCAATGACTGTCAAGTAGACTTGGGATTCAAGACATTCAATAAGGGTACTGTCCATTTTCTAAGATTGATAAAATCTCGCAGAAAACAAAGGACAGACTTAGTGTGTTACTGGGATGGATTGCACATGGGCAGCAGCACCATCACGGCAGTGTTTGGTACTGCAATGTCCATCAGACCTTTATATTGCATGTGTGTAAAAGAGAGACTCACAAAATGTATAAAAAGAAATTTTCTGGTATGCTAATGTCTTTCTGCTCTTTTCTTCAGGTTTCTTCTTCTCTCCAGTGATATCCTAGGCTGAACTTGCTTTGCAGCTCCTTCACACCAAAGGTAGCTTAAATCAGCCAAGGAGGACTTTGAGTCTGACCAACCTCACCCTCCCAAAAAAGAGATTGACTTCATTAGTCTCTGGCTCAGACACTTCACAACAAGGTGGGGTTTCTATTTCATAGCATCCAGAGGTGCAGTGGACATAGTCTGGTCTTTATTTCACTGTGCTCTCTTTCCCACTCTGCTACCTTCTTTTACCTACAAAGCAGGACAACTTGGTTTCCTCAGGTAGTATCAACTCTTCTGGTTCTTTTCCACTTTAAATTTAATAAGAATATTCTGGTATTATTCACTTCATAGAATCATAGATTTATGGAATAGTTCATTTGGGAAGGGGCCTTAAAGATGATCAAATTCCAGCCCCTTTCTGCATACCTCTAGAACAGGCTGCTCAGAAAAGGTTATGTCCATTACCAAAAGGTTAAAAAAGTTACTTTGGAATTACAGCACAGATCTTTCCTTGTGGTCAACTCCAAGACCTAATTGCCATCACAGTTTGATTTGAGCCCTTAAAATCATTCTGAAGCAGAGTTAAAGGGTTGTAGAGGATTATGATGCCTTTTGTTCTGTGGTGTTAATAATCTATGCCCTTAAAATATGATATTATAAAATCTCATTTTAGGGCAGAGTACTGAAGTCACAAACAATGGAACAAACTGTACTTGAACAAGGCAGAAACTTACATCACCACCAAAAATGCTAAATCCAGATTGGGACCCTATCTGCAGCAGAATCATGTGAGGGAGGGAGTGGCACATCAAATTCTCCCCAAAAGCCTTCTAGTCCTGAATAGGAGGTCATTAGAGTCCTTTGTCCTGTAAATCTGCATTTAACAGCAGTGTATATCTGTGTTGTTGAATACATTTTAACAGTTTCCCCCCCCACCCCCATAACATTATTTTTCTACTTCATATGATCAGCCTTTTGGTCCTCTTTCTTCCAAAACCTGCTAAGTGCTTCTCTTTAACTACTGAAAAATGTATGTAATTTATTAAGGCAGTTCAGTAGTTAGTCTTAGTTTGCAACAGGCAAACCTATTATGCAAGCAATACTGTCACCTTCTTGCAGTGACTTCCTTTTCCCAGCTATAATGAATTCCCTGCATGCTACTCTGCTGTAAATTCTCCATCTAAAAATTCCATCCACTATGAGATGTGTCAGGGGGAACTATACTTGACTTTTGAAACAGTTGGGAGGAGCAGAATGATAACCTACTAAAGTGTCTTGCCCTTAGCAGAAATTATGGCAAGTAATTAAAGTTAGAGCAAAAAGACTTAAGCTTTGTACTGCTTATGTTCTTGGTGTTTTAACTTGGGTGAAATTTTTTTTAGAAGTCTGATTTGAATGTCAGATTTGCATATTTATTCAGAAAACAGAGGGAGTGCTTAATTGCCTGTGTCCAGCGTTCATATTTTTCTTGGGAAACAATGCTTCACATATTCATGAGTTTCATTTCTAGCTGTTTGCACCCATAAATTGACCTATGCATCTAAACAAGCCCTGTAGGTGCTCATTATAGAAACAAATATGCCATATTTATAATTTTGCTTTATAATTGTATCAGAGACACCTGGTCACAGAGGAGATGCTTCTACTCCACTGGTGCAGCGGGTCTGGCTGAAGTGGAGTTCATGGTCCCAGAGCAGCCCTCAGTGTTGTGGTTTGCACTGGGAGCCGGGAAGGTGCAGACAACACAACAGTTTTGGCTGCTGCTGGGTAGGCCTGGCACAGCCTCAACTCTGTCTCTCAACATTCCCTGCCATCGAGGGGCAGGGAGTGGGCATAGCTAGGCCAGCTGCCCCAAACTAACCAAATGGATATTCCAGACCATATGACATCACCTCAGAGATAAAAGCTAAGTGGGGGTGGAGGACTGGGGAGGAGGATGTGATATTTACAACATTTACCTTCCAGAGCAAAAGCTCCATGTGCTGGAGTTCTGCTTCCCAGGAAGAGGCTTGCTAGCTGATGGGAAGTAGAGAATAAAATCTTCAGGCTTTCTCTTTGCTTGAGAGCACACAACCTTTCACTTTTGTTTTAGTATACTGGCTTATCTCAACCTATGAGTTGTTTTCCATCTTATTTTCTCTCCATGGTCCAGCTGGAAGGAGGAGTGGGTAGAGCGGCTTGGTGGGCACCTCGCATTAACAGATATATGATTCATTTGAATAAAATTATGCCCACTGAATTTTTCCTCACTTGCAGAGGAGATTATTTTTAGGATCTCCCAATGTTTCACCGACAGAAAAATGAACCAGTACTTTAGAACTTTTTATTTTTTCCCCAAAAAATCTAAGATATAAAACATGTTTGCTTATTCACTTACCCTATCCTTTGGCAGCAGGGGATAAAGTTAAAGGCTGGGGTTTTTTTCAGGCTCTTGCTGTCATTGAAGCATCAGTTTTCCTAGACTGAATAACGTCTTTGAAGAGGTGGTATTTCTCTACTGCTTTCAGGAGGTATTAATTGCAAGACCTGTAAGCTGAACTCAGTAGACATAGTCAGACACATATGTCTAGGCGGGACACAATAGCACCTGAGATGTGGAGGCATGAACTTCTCCAGGGCCTGCCAACATCCTGACCCCTATTCTTGAAAGATTTAAGGCTATTCTGTTGAATCTTCACAGCTGCTGTCATCTGTGCCAGGTAGGGTGCTGCAAGGTTCTCTCCTTGCACTGCAAATACACACAGCAGCCTGAAGGAATAACTGTCTGAGAAAGAACAGAGGGATTTCATGGCTGTCCTGTGACAGGTTTTTTTACAATTTTTAATTCTTAAGGCATATAAGGCAAATGATGACTGCCATCACACAATGTGAGAGGCAAAATCAGGTGACTTTAAAGTGTTCTCAATCTTGACATTAAAACTGAAAAGGTCAACAGGAAATGAGTTGTTTTCAAATCCATGGGACAATGCCAACAGCAACGTGCTGCAACATGTTACTGACTCTATTACTATTTTTTTGAGTTCAGGCATATCTTGGCCATGTTTTAATGACCAATAGTCATGCAGGGAAAAGTATGGGTTTGCCATTTTTAAAACATCCCCCGATGTATTCAGGTATTTCTTTGATCTAACTGGGCTTTACAAAATCACAAAAGTCTCTATTAATTTCAAGAAATATTTGTAGAGAAAAAGGTAAAGGAGAAGATGCATTTTAAATCATGTTGAAATGTTGTGGTGGAGATTCCTGTGCATCAAATGCCTGTTTTTCCTAAGAAAAATTTATTCAGTTACTGAAAAGGCCTGCCCTATGAAGGTAGTATAATCTGTATTTCCAGTAGTTGATACAATGGACAGAGAATGGAGGCCTCTCTGCCACAAGCACTGACTTTACAAGCAGTGTGAGAAGCACTGACCTCTACAGATTTGTAGAGGAATTTGAGGTGTAATTTTAGTGTGTTTGTGTTTAAATAAAGGAGTCATGCATCTTCTGTTGGGTTTTAGCCCCACGTGACCTTAGTGTTGGCACACAGAAAAAATCCTACTAGTTGGTGCTGTGTTACTTCTGTGTAGTCAGAAAGGAGTCCCTTCCAGACTAGGCAAGGTATTAACACAAAAAGTCTCTTCCTTTAGAGTTTGGGCCTGAAATGCATTTGAATTAATAGTGTAGGACAGAAAAAGAGCTGAAATCCCCTCAATGAATTTTCAGTGGCACATGTAAAAGAACAAGACCCACATACAGAAAAAAATGAGTGTTTGGAAGGGTGATGGAGTCAAGTGAAGTTCAGATGATGCTTTCCAGTGTCAAGGAATTGCACAATAGAAAGGTAGACTTTTACAAAGTGGTTGTGCTGTGAAGAAAAGCTTGTAGAGAATACAATTTGCATTTAGAAAACAGATTATTTTACAGATATTGGTTCCATTTGATAGTCATTCCCTGAATAACATCTGCTGCATTATCTCAATAAATCTGGTTATCTCCGACAGAAATGAGCTGAGCAAAAGATCTGTAGTAAGTTTTGAAAATAGCCTTTGTTATTTTGTGTCATTAACTCATAAGAATCAAACTACATGGC
The DNA here is from genome assembly GCA_013398275.1 of Promerops cafer. Classification (NCBI taxonomy): domain Eukaryota; kingdom Metazoa; phylum Chordata; class Aves; order Passeriformes; family Nectariniidae; genus Promerops; species Promerops cafer. The sequence continues at coordinate 184,979 of VZSE01003456.1, read as the reverse complement.
CACTAATAACAGTGAACAAGAACAATACAGTTTCTTGAACATTCTGTTCTGTGCATTTCCAGTCTCTAGCCTGCACTTAAAATTCAGCAATTTTACATGCATTTCTCATTTGCCTAGGCTATGAAGTTAATGAGATAGAGAAAGCATCAAAAGTTTGTATGGATGAACTCCATTTACTTAATTTCCAACTCAAACATAACAATATGAAAAATAAGTAATATGTGTATAAAACTGTGTATTCTTTTTTTTTTTGCTTTTCGCAGTTCTTGTGTTGCAGCAGTCCAGGTTGCATCATTATGGCACATAACAGGTATGTGTCTTGTCAGCAGCCATCACCCTTTTGACATTTCTACTGCCTCCCAGCTGCTGGGGGATGAGAGCAAGAAGATATCAGCTTCTCTTCTCAGTCACAATGGAAAGGAGGCAGTAAAAGAAAAAAAATGCCTCTTCCATCATTTATTTGATTACATTCTCTATCTGTCAGAGCAGTAGAGCACAAAGCCCACATGGATTTTGTGAAGCACTCTGGCTTGTAAGCATACATTTAAAACTTCAGCAGATGAGGATGGCTTCATGTCTTTAGCATGTGTTTCGCTGAATCATACGCCAGCGGGAAGTTATACTTTTAAAGTGTTGCAAAACTCCTTTACCAGAGAGCCATATTTCAGCTGCATTTCTTCAAATGAGATTGGAGATAAAGTAAATGAAATCTCAGAACCTAGTTCAAAAAAGACATACGTTCAATTTTGAGTTAGACGTCTTGATTTTGCTCAACCCTAGAAATAAAATTCACTTTTTGGCATAACTCACACACAGCAGAACACTGTCTTTTTCCTAGTTGGACATAAAGAAACCAGATATCCATTCTCTTGCTGGGGTTTGGTTTTTTTGTTTTTTTTTTTTTTTCAGATAAAAACATGAAAAGTAGCACTGCCAAAATGTATTAACATGGGATAATCTCAATTTCCCTATTAGTTGTGCACTTTAAATGACAGTAAAAAAAAATTACAGGATAACAACAAACCAATCCTGAGGAAACATTCTCACTGAGCACTACTTGGACTGTCTAGAGGAAATGGAAGGTCTTCTCAAACTGGAAGTTATTGGGCAATTAATTGTCAGTATATAATTGGCATTATGTATATATTATATTGCGACTATATATATGTTGGCAATTGCTCTTTTTACACAATTGAACACCATTAGAGTCTGAATTGAGTTTGGAGCTAGAAGATGGAATGTGTACTAATCCAAATATAGTTGCTATGGTTTAACCGGTCTGTACCCTCCATGTTTCTAATGCAAAGACTTGCATAAATAGGAAAAAAAAAAAAAAAAAAAAAAAAAAAAAAAAAAAAAGAAAAAAACTGCTGCTACAAGCAAAGGAAGAAAACATTTGCAGTTTCTCTGATTTGTGAATTAGTAAAAAAAAACAATTTTTTTCTGTATATTTAAAATAAGAAAACCAAAGGCAAGGATATTAATCTTGTTCTACAACAACAACCACCAAAAAAAGAATTCTCAGAAATTAATTTTCCTTTCACAATAGGAGGAAAAAAGATCAGTGAAGTATAAAAAAACCCTCTACTGCCACACCTTCAAAACAAGTCACTCCTACCAAAAGCAGACATCACCAATTTTCCAAAGTAGCCATTGCTCACAGCCTGGCTTGGCATCAGTCTGGTAGTGGGAGGTGGTCAGGGATTGCCTTGGCATCAGCTGGGGGTTTTGGTTTAATTTTGTTGTTATTGTTTAGGGGTGGTTTTTTTCAGTCAATAAACACTTTTTGTCTCAATCCATAAGTTTTTCTCACTTTTGCCTTTCCGGTTCTCTTCTCCCATCCTGCTTTGGGGTGGGGAGGGAGGGAAGGAGGAGTGAAGAAGCAGCTGGCTGAGCTGTTAACTGAGTTAGTTAACTCTCCACAGGCTCCAGGACCAGGTTTGGAGATGGAGAAGTTGTTCTGCCTTAGCATTTGTGGAGTTTTTGGCACAGAATTTTCTTGTCTACAAAATACTGCATCTCCATGCAGCTTTTCTTGTTCACTAACCTAATGTCTGTTAAATAAATGGTTTCCCATGTTCCTAATATATGTAGTAAAACACAGAAAATAAGAACAAACCCTTAAGAAGGTGGGAGTACATTCTCATACAAAAAGTACTAATATTATTAAGCTGAGGTTTGCAGCAGAGTTTCATTCTCTGAGTAGCTGTCAATCACCACCATGTTTCTCTGCTTCGTGAGTTCAGATTTTTTGTGTTTGCCCTTTCTTTTGGTCGTTTATTTCCTTGAAAACTGAGCACAGTTTGTATATCTGCTATTCTGCCTGTGGCTGAACACACACAAAAATAAGCCTTTCCCAGAAACAGGGAGGCTCAGCTGTCCTAATTTTCTGCAGTTTTGCTAAGAAGTCTGTGTGTGGCCAGTGAACTGGGGAGGGGTCGGCAGAGCAGCTGAAGAAGATGGGTAACAGCATTTATTGATATTTAACTATTTCAATGAAGCTTAATTCTGAAGTGATGCAGGCAGAGATTTATTTAAGAAGCTAAAAAGTCTTTATCACCTTAGCAAGGGGCTGTGGAACCCCAACCCTGTGCTATGCAATGTGGATGTTGTCATGCAGCACTCAGCTTGCTCTGGATGACTGAGGGTTCATGGCCAACTTGGGCACAGAATTTATGAGGATCACTGGAGGATCCTATCACTGCCTTAATCCTCCACCACACTACCTGTTGTTGTATCTTATGCTTGCTTGTTATGCTCTGACCCTACTGAGGCAGGAATTTTTTGGTTAAGGAGTTCTGGCTCGTTATAAGTTTGCTCACACGGCCCCTGCAGAGCTCCTTGTAGCATCATGAGAGCACAGCAGGAGAGGAGATCCTGCTGGTCCATGGAATGCCATCACACAGTGATCACTTCTACCCACACAGTGACCTGTAACTAAGACATTATTTTATGTTTTCTATGGAAAAAAAGAATCTTTAAAACATTTGAAAATCCAAGATTATATGGAAATATGTATTTTTCAAAATGTTGGCAAAATAAGATTGTAAAATTGTTCCTGATTTGATTGCAAGTTAGAAGTAATTTGAAATATTCCCCTTTTTATTCAGAACATTAGCTAATAGTCTCAGTTGTCAATGAATATTTGGGTTTCTGAATACTTCTTTTATAGAACCACATTGGGTAGACAGACACTTGTTGTTGAATCAGATCCTCTGAACTGAGCCTTGAAGATTGCTGAATTAAGCCTGATAACCAAAACTTTAACTCTAGGTTGGAAAAAAATTCCTTCTTTTCATGTTCATGTTCATGTTCTATTGGCCAGTTTCTGACAGATTTTACCAGGCATTTCACTGCCAAGTTGAAATCAACTTCAATTATACAAATATTCAAGGATTTCATTTTAACTGTACTTAAGATAAACCTGCCATTAAACTGAAAAATAGAAAAAAAAAACCACAACACACAACCAAGACTCAAATCTTCCACTTCTTCCAAACTGCAGAATTCTTAAAATAAAAAGTCCACTTCACTTTTAGAAGTCTGTGAAAAAATGAACTTAGCAACACAGGCTGATGGCCACCAGATATTAAGGGGGTTTTTAATGTTTATTTCTAAAGAAATACAAGATAAATGTCTTCCAGACATTTTTTTTTTGCATTTCATTCAGGTCATGTTTGTGTGTAGATGCTCTTGTTCGGCAAGGTACCCCATGCAACTGTTAGAGGTTGGAATTTTCCCCATTAGAAGCGCCGGGGAGGAACTGAGAAACTGGGTGCTTGGAACAGGGCGGGGAGAGGGGAACTCTGGGGGGGAAAGGGCAGAACCATCGCGAGACTACGAGGCAGGTAAAAGGCGAGTTTGGGGGCGGCCTCGCTCTCTTGCTGCCGGGGTGGCACCGGGTGAGGATCGGGACGGCTGTTGCTTGCTGCGGAGATAGTTCATCACCAGCCGGAGAGACGGACCGGCCTCTGCTCGTGCTCTCCGGGGAATCCTGCCTCTCCTCGCTGCCCTGCTTGGAGCCGGGTC
>VZSE01003456.1:86453-180288 GCA_013398275.1 Promerops cafer | reverse complement strand
AATCAATGTCGAAGTCAGATTTGGGGTTGTACCCCTGGCTTCCAGAGCTCTTCAATAAAAGCACCTGCATATAATCCACCTGTGATTATGTGTTCCTGAACGCTAACACTGGGATCGAGTTAATTTTCTTCTTAGCAGCTAGTACACTGCTGTGTTTTGTCTTTAGAATGAGAACAATGTGAATCACACACTGAGTTATTGGTTGTTGCTCAGCAACCCTTACCCTAAGTAAAGGATTTTCCTTATATTATTATTTAATTTATTTCAGTTTTTAAACTGTTCTTATCTCAACCCATGTGTTTTACCTTTCTCCAACTCTTTTCCCTGTCCCACTAGAGGGGTTGGGGAGTGAGTGAAAAGCTTAGTGGTTCTTAGTTGCTGGCTGAGGTTAAACCACAACACTAATAAATTAAGTAATGTTTTATGCTTGTCACAGGTAATTGTGGTGCACTTTACAGTGGATTAGTCCATTTCTCTTCCTGTAGGGCTGTAAAGTTGGCAAGTGGCAAAGAAGAACTGCATAGCCTGCTAGTGAGTCTGTGTATAATAGTACTAGGAGTATTTTCCATTTGCAAATCAGCAATTGGAACAATGAAGTAATTTTAAGTTATGCTGTTTCTGAATGTGCTTATTGCTTAGTGATTACTGCATCATCACCTGCAACATCTTGCAGTGCTAGAAAATGAAAAGCATTATCCTAACAAGTTTTGCACAGGATTTTTCATTCAAGATAGCTAAAGGACATGCAGATTGATTCTGCTAGCTTCTCCATGAAAATCTACTTCTACACCCAAAATTCTTCTCATCCTACGGTCCACTTTAAAGATTCTTCTCCCAAAATGCTTCACTATGATGACTGATGTCTCTGGCCAGCATTAAACACTGTCTTATTTGGTCACAGAAAACTTTTCCTGGAGATAAGCTCTCCCTGGTCTCAATAAATATTAATCTGTAAGTAGCCTGAGAAAAATTGCTCTAAAATATCTTTTGGTAATCCATCATCATAAAGGTAAGATCTCTACCTACATTCACAATGACCTAACCCTTCAGCACTGCTGGTAGTAATTACACACAAACCACACAGAAATCACTCCATGTGCCTCCTGTCACAGAAATAATCTGTACCAGTGGTGATTTGACTTGGGCCATCTGCCAGTTGTTCACCCTGCCACTTCCACTCATAGAATCACAGAACAGCCTGAGTGGGAAGGGGCCCACCAGGATCATCCAGTCCAACACCTGTCCCTGCACAGACACACCAACAATCCCACCCTGTGCATCCCTGGGAGCATTGCTCAAACACTCCTGGAGCTCTGGCAGCCTTGGGGCTGTGCCCATTCCCTGGGGAGCCTGGGAAGTGGCCAGAACCCTCTGGGGAAGAACCTTTCCCTGATATCCAGCTTGACCCTACCCTGGAACAGCTCCAGCCATTCTCTGAGTCCTGTTCCTGTCACAGAGAGCAGAGATCAGAGACCAGAGCTGCATCGGTACTGCCCCTCAGAAGGGACATCCCCTTAATAGGAGAAGCAGATAAAATCAGATGAACAAGCTGGATGGGTTGAGATAAGGACAGGGAGACCACTTATGAATTACTCTCATGGGCCAAGCATACTCAGCTTGGGAAAAATTAATTTCATTTATTACCAGTTAAAAATAGAGTCAATAAATCAGAAAGAAAGACAGAAGATTAAAACAGCACCTTCTCCTCCTGCTTTTTCCCATGCTGGACCTCACTCCAGCATTCTCAGCCCCTCTACCTCCTCCCCCATTGGTGAGCAGCCCAGGGAGATGCTGTGACCTCACTAAGGGTTGTGGTCAGTCCCTAATAACTCCTTTCTGCTGCTCCTTCCTCCTCACACTTTTTCCCTGCTCTGCTGTTGTCTTCTCCACAAGGGATGTCCTCTCAGTCACCTGGAACATGTCCTCTCCCTTTTTCTCCACTGACCTCAATGTCTGCTGGGCTGTCTCTCATATTTCCCTCACTCCTCTGCCTGTCCAGAATTTTTTCCCTTTCTTAAACACATTTTCACAGGGGCACCACCAACATTGCTGATGGGCAGCTTTGTCTACACCTTTTCTTTGAAGGAAAGGGAAGAGTAAAACAGAAGGGGAATTGACTTTCTGGATGAGCTCATCACTACATGAAGATATACCTTTGCTCAGTTCAGATTTTGCATTTTCCTATTTCTTTTTATAAAACTTGCCTGCATTTTTGCCTTTGCTCAGGTGCTTATATGCTTTCTTGAAGAGAAATGGATCCAAAAATATGCCTGAGTGCTTTCTGAGGTGTAGCCAAAATCTCTACGTAAATAGAGAGCCTGTAGTATGTGAAAAGAGTCTGTTCTAGTATATTTTAAAGACATCACCAGGGTAAAAACCCCAAAACTCTGGCAAGTACATCTCATAAGTTTTCAATGTAGGCAATGAACTAAATACAAAGAAAAGGAAGAAGAGGTCCTCTCTTCTTTGTATAGCAGCTTCATCTGCTCTCATTGAGAGAGCTACAGTAGAATATTGCCTAGGACTTTATTAGCTTTGATAATTTGCCTCTATTCTGAAATCCTAATGACACCACCTGCACAGTGATAGGCAGAAAAACTTACAAAGCACTCTAAACTTCTCTCCAAAGAAGAGATTTTGTGATTTTGAGACAAGAAGGTGCACTGTTGGAACCCTGGTTACTGTGAATTTGGGGCTTTCTGTGCTGAGGCGCACTAACCCTTAGAAAAGCACTGCATTTGACCTGAGGCCATGGAGAAGGCTTCCAACATTGAGTGATAGCACTGAGATTTAAACTACTGTGTGTAGTTTAAATAGAAGTGTGTAAATATCACAGGGTGGAAAACTTAGGGTTTAAGGTTTTAGAATAATATAATATATATGGGGAAAGATGGAGGTTTTTGGGTATTGGCTAGTTCTTCTTCTTCAGCTTCTTCTTCATGAATTTTGGGTAGTAGTTTGTAATTGGACAGGAGAGCCTGCAGTGCGGACTCTGGGTTTTTGGTTATTGGGTCGTAAATAGAAATAATTTAGGTGTCACTTCTTAATTGGATAGCTTAGCACTTAAAAGACCTTAGGAAGGAGAAGATGGTGGCCATTTTTCACTTTGCTAGCTAGAACTCACAACACATGAGACTGTAACATAGATAAGAATTAATAAACTGAAATTTTAAAATTAAATCTGAGTCCAAACAAGAGAAACTGCGTCGCTCATCTTTAATCCTGACTCTAACAAGGAGAAAAAGAATATAAGGCAGCCACAGTGAATCATAGAGCACCTGACATGAAAATCTAGTATTTTCCCTTTCTATGCAAATCACAGAAGTCTGGGGAGTTGGGCAGTTTGGGAAGGTGGTAGTTAATATTGTTTTAATTTCAGGCTAAAGGGTAACTTCCATTCCCTTTTTTAAAACACCCCAAATGTTGCCAAAAAACAAAGGCTTAAAAAGAGAGGAGACAAATAGAATGCCTTGTACCCATGTAGTTGACTGTCTTCTTTTGTATACCCTGGCAACACAAAATGGGAAATTGTGCCTTTACTTCAGCATATTTCCTCCACAGTAAGAAGCCTGTCTTTGAGGGGTTTAGAACTGTCTTAGTAATAATTCACATTTTTCACATTTGTCATGGTTTGACACTGGCCCAATGCTGGTGCCCCCATGAAAATATATTTTCTTCAACTAACTGCTGTGAGATGCGACCAGTAACAGAGCAGAGCAGAGCAAGCTCAAACTTAGAAAAAGAGAGGAAGAAAAACTTTATTAACTTACACTAAAATAACAGAAACACACAGGAAACAGAATGAAAACCTTCCAAAACATTCCTCCTCCTCCCACCCAATTTCCACCAAACCACAGTAAGACAAAACCTTGGAAGCCTGATTAAGTTACCCCTACTCAGATAATCAATTCTCAGTCCATCAGGGGAGAGAAGAGTCTCTCTTGTACCATAGTCCTCCCCACAAAACACAGTTGAAACTTCTTATGTTTCCATGTCCAGTGGTGGCATCCACGGACCGAAACTGCTCATAGGGTTCTTCAAGGATGCTTCGCCAAGTACCTAAAACCAACCATGTCTCATTTTTGGGACAACAGTCCCCCCCATTTTCTCATCCCCTGGGGCCGAACAGCTCAAGAACAGAGCTCTTCTTCTGCCTGAAGACAGAGGGCACCACCACACCCTCTTCATCTTCCTCTGTTCACTCCATTCCTTAATATGATGTCATTACAGCAGGTCACTCTCTTGGCTCAAGCCATCACATCCCCCTAAATGCTGTTTCAGGTATTACAGGTAACTTGGTTCAGTCTATGGCTATACAAGAAAAGTCCAGCTAAAAAAGCCACTCCATCATCTCCTCCCACTTCGGCCTCTCCACATCTTCCTCTAAACACTTCAGGTCCCAGACTGTCTCTCTTTTCTCTCAAACCACCAGCCAGGAGGACTAATGTTTCATAAAGTTTCCTTCACCCAGAAAAGGGTTAAAAGTCCGAGCTCCGCTGCCCTCAGGAGACTGAAATCTCATGGCAGCGACTCCCACATGCTGGGCACCTTCCCCCCCCGCCGCCTCCTCTGCCGGCACAGGCTCGCTCGCTCTCTTTTCTGGGGTTGGGGGGATACCTCGGTGTTTCTCCACCCCTCAGTCCTGCAGGGGCTGGCCCGGTTCCATTCCCTTCCACCTTCTCTCTCTCTCTCTGGGGCTCCGGCCTACCTCAGCCTGGGCCTTCATGGCTCCCCTCCCCCACCCAGCTTGTGCCTAGGCAGGGGAGGAGATGTGCACTCTCTGCCAGACTGGAGCAAAGGAGAGGGAACTTTGGGAATTCTCTACTTTTGACCCCATGTGTTCTCAGATGTGACTCGTCTTCAGTGGTCACACCAGGTGTCAATATTCAAATCGGACCACTGATTGGTTTGACTAAAACTTCCCAAAACACTCACTTCCTCTCAAACCAAGACAACATTTCATGTAAACAGGATTTTTGGGATAGTGGTTTTCGTATTATCTTTGTGGCTGAATTCATAACGCCAATTGCAATCACACTGCCAGAAGCATGATTTCTAGTTTGGGAACTGTTGGTCCAAAGGAAAGAACAAGATGGTCTTTGTCTTCACATGGAGTTTAGACCCAGGAGGGCCCAAGCTTGGTTTGGTTTGAAAATGACAGTTTTCAAGCACCATGTGGTGCAGCTTCTCTCCACTGGAGGGGTTGGGACCGTAACTGTCTGTGGAAGTCTGGATATGAACAAAGCCTTAAAATGGCAACTACTTCTGAGCTTCTGGTGTAGGCTCAAGATTTAGAGATGCAGGACATACTTCCTTCAGCTGCATAGAATATGTTATAATTCTATAGGCATGCTGGTAACTGAGAGATCACAGCCAGCAAAGGCACTAAACCTGTCCCACAACCTCCTTTGAGCTGAGTACTGGACTTGAGGATTAGAGAGATCTGAAACCCAAACTATGTTAATGGACTCAGTTGTGTTTGAGGTCTTCTGCAACCATAATGGCTTTATAATGCCCACTAAGGATTGGAAAGTCCTATATTACCAAAAGGTGTAGCGTAGCCAGAGAGGATCTGTACAGCAAAAGTGTTAAAGGACGTGGAAACCTCATCAGGAGTGTTTCAGGAAGATAGATAAGGTTACATTAGATAGACTAAAACTGTGGACTACCTGCCTGCTAACACTTACACTGAGTCTCTGTCTTGGTTTACAAGACAGTGTCTGCTAGGGAAGGCGGCAAGACCTCCCTTGAAATGGAGAATGCAAACCCCCTCCCTCCGGATTATTAGTTTTATATATATATATATATATACATATATATATATATAATTAGATNGGGCGCTCTGGCACGGGCTCGGCAAACACGTGGTGCTGCTGGCGTGGCAGAGACAGGAGGGAAGATGGAGGAGAAACGCCGCTCTACGAAAACCCCGGGGCAGCCGGCCCGGCGCCTCCAGCAGGACTCTCAGGAGCAGCAGGCTGGAACAGCAGGGATGGGCAGGAAAGAAAATCCCAGGCTGGTGGGCGAGATGCACCAGAAACTCCGTGGCAGCAGCTGGAACTGTGGGGCGTCCCGGCCGGGTGTGCAGAGAGCCCAGAGCAGCCCTGAAGAGACAGCGGGAGAGCGGGATAATGGTGACCCGGCTCCAAGCAGGGCAGAGAGGAGAGGCAGGATTCCCCGGAGAGCACGAGCAGAGGCCGGTCCGTCTCTCCGGCTGGTGATGAACTATCTCCGCAGCAAGCGACAGCCGTCCCCGTCCTCACCCGATGCCACCCCGGCAGCAAGAAAGAGAGACTGCCCCCAAGCCCTCCTTTTACCTGCCTCCTACTGTCGCAATGGTTCTGCCCTTTCCCCTCCCGAGTTCCCCTCCCCCCACCCTGTAACAAGCACCCAGTTTCTCAGTTCCTCCCCAGCACTTCTAATGGGGAAAATTCCAACCTCCAACAGTCTCTTAGTTTGATTTTTTTAATAAGGATTCCAGTTCGGGAGCTCCAGGATTGCTCAGTGGTGAAAACCGAATTGCAGTAATTGATGTTGATGACCAGATGCACTTTAAAAGCCCACTCCTCTTTTGGTTTCAAATTCTATTCCCTTATTTTATTTAGCTGGAGCATAAAAAACAGTTAGGGCTCCTATTCATTGCTTCTAAGTGTCAATGAAAATGGCACTAACTGAGAGCACCTGACCATCAGAAATTCCAGTCCTGGGAGGCACAATCAGCACAGGTTAATCAGAGAAACCTATCCTTTGAAACCACATATATCTTTCACTATCTTCTCCCAAATCTATTGTTTCTCAACATCTCCTAGGAAATACTTATAAAATAAGAGAAATAAACAAGCCACAAACAATAATAGTTTCATTTCAATGGGTGTCTTGTCCCATTTTCAGCAAAGGTGTAACTGCTCAGATTTCCCTTCTGATCTGATATATTTATGCTGCTTTTCCCAACCAGTATATGCCTGTTAACATCCATTTCAACAGAATAAGAACACAATAAATTAATTTATTCATCTCATAGTTCTTCAAAGGAAAATTTAGAAACTTAAGAGATACAAATTCTCCTTGGCACTACAAATTATAAATTTTATACACACCCTTATGTATTAACCCAACTCTCCTTTCATGGTAGTTGCTTAAACATTAATAGGGTCTCTTCATGGTAAAAAGCTCCAATATATTTGTGTCATGACCTTATAGTGGAGAAAAAGATCACAGCTACTACCAGGGATACCTTTTAAATCAGTACAAAGTCACATAACCTCATATCTCTGTCATCAACCATTCCATGGAAAAAAACAGCTCTTTATTTATTTTAAACCCCCAACTTACTAAAAAAGTGATAAAGAGTCCAAATTGTCAATTCTAATGGCAAGTTTGGTAAGGAACATAGGTAAACAGATTCTCTATTAGATGTTAACTTTAAGGTCATGCAGTAATTGTTAAAGGGTTTGAAAATTAATATATAGCACATACTTACTAAAGGAGTCGTAGAAAAATAAAAGAAAAAGGAATTGGAAAAGGATAGCAATCAAACTCACTATATCTGTTATCTGTGTACTTACATGCACTATTTTATACATTCAGCTATCTCAAAAAATTAACAGAGACTGTTGCAGAAATTTGTCATTTCAGCTGACAGATCCAGTAGCTCATAAAATTCAGCCATGAAGAGGGAAGAAAACAAGAGAGCCACAGTTAAAAATAGAAAGTCTTTGAAATAAATGTCTTATCTCCATCCTCAGCAAAAATAGTTGTGTGGTTTTTTTGCTGACCACAGGTTGATAGAATCATAGTGGATGAAATCCTGCATTGGTATTGTATTAGAATAATTGATTTTGTTAGAAGTAGATGGATTAAAGCAACGAAGCACCTGGCCCATTTTAGGTACTGAAATTAAAATATTGAAAAACACACTAATCTAAATTCACCAAAATGTTTAGATTAGCACATGATCATTGTGCTGAGCACGATAGGGAAAAATCAACTTCTTGTAGGAAAGTTATACACTGAAACCTGACAAACCTATTTACCAGCTGGTCACCCAAGGTATATGATTTTTACAGTTACTAGAAAAAAACCCAAAAACTATTATTAGTAAAAGTCTCCGGCAGACTCCAAGACTGAGAACAAATCTTCACCACATCACAGTATTCCCAGGAAATGTCTAAGCTGGTAATTGCACACGGTTAATCCCCCCTTCCCAAAATCTTGAAGAATGCCAAAGCTGCCAGCCTTGGGATACAGATGAACATTGGGAGGGTAGGCCTAGTGCTAAAGAAAGCAGGAGGTACTAGAATGTCCTTTTTTTAATAACAATTTCCATCATATTACTAATGAGGGTTTTCTGTAGCAAGAACAAAGCTCGAGCTATTACACAGTTCAAAGATTAATGTGACTAAACCCAGATGTCATCGCTGAGTCTTTATGTGTACAACAGGTTTTTGACAAGGTTTCATGAGCTTGGCATATTGTGGGATGGTACCTTTTACTGTTACAATGCTAAATAAGTAGCAAAATGCTTAACACCACAGGATTAACATCTTGCTTTTAGGTGAAGGGCCTTCTAATTACAATCATAGCCATCTTCCCAGATTTATGACAGTGCTTCACATTCAGAAGTGCAGCAGCCTTTCAGGACTGTCCATGACAGCAATGTGGTTGTACGGCAAAATAAATAAGAACCACGTGCTCACCATTTTTATTAAAACAGCATTTTTACAGCAGTGGCTGAGAACACCACATCTTGGAGTAGTGCTGCTGTAATGCTCTAGATCACTACTGCAGAACAGTTGCATTTTTATAAGCTTGATAGAAAGATTAAGTGTCAGATTTAATAAACCCTTTGGCTCTTTTTCTATTATTCTATGCCATGGGTCTTCCCTCTGCTTTGAAGTAGCATATTTTTTCATTTGGTGGTGGCAATAATTCAAATATATAAACCACTACATATAATTTAATATAATTTGCATTGACTGGCAGGTTTAAAGCTAACCTGTATTAATGAATTTTTGCATATGTAATATATGTGATACAGACAGATCAGGACAAAAATCTTATTAGTAAAGTATAGGGAAAGTTGCATTTGGATGAACAAAAGTTTCATTTCTTCTGAGCTGGAAGATTCTAAAAATTGGGTATGACTGCACATTTAAAGAAAACCATTCAAATATTCTTACTAATAATCAAAAAGTAGTTATTAAGCTGACTAGCCAGAGCCTGTACAAGGTCTCTGGGAGCAATCTCTTTCCTTGGCTTACACAAGCCCTTCAGATTTGATTACAAGTTGAGCTGCACAGGAATCCTGTGTCATGATGGTGATGCTATATAATGTTTATTTATCCAAGACTAAAATACCTTACTGGGAATGTACTTTCTCTGACTAAACTACCAGAGAGAATGATCTGGGAGATGTTTCTGTATGACTTTATAATCACAGAGTAACTAATTATTTGGCAGCTGCAGAGTCACCAGGGCTGTATGAAATTATATCAAAAATTTCTTTAAGATTTGGGAGAAAACATGATAGCACACTGAAAAACCCTCCAGAAGTAACACCTCAGCCTAGCAGGGTGTAGGTACTGTTCTGAACCTTTCAAGAAAGCCAGGTTTCAAGACTAAAACACTGCAGTAGGCCTAGTGAAAGAACAAATATCCCAAGGGTAAGAAGCAAGTGGAAAACTGAAAGACAATAATACTCTCCAGGCAGAATATTAAAACAGCAGTGAGGGTCTGAACAGCTGATTGGAAGAAAATCCGGTTGGAAAACATCTAATGGGAGGACAAGGCACAAGTGAGAATGCTTCAGCCTCTTAAGCACCTCTACAACTGTTTAGAAAATAAGGTTGAGTAAGAGGAAAGTTTACAGTACTTGCTAAATAATTGTTTGTTAAAATTGAAAATATCAACTTTCTGTATTTCAAAACTTCTAGGATAAATATGTCCTGCTCAAAGAGGGAATCATGCTCACCTCTTGGGGTTCCTGTCTTTATCTTCAGTGACCTCTTTCACTGTCCTCAGATTTTTTTTAAGGAATCAAAGGAAATTTAACAGTTTCTCATGAAACAAAAGAGACAAAGTATTTTTGTTTCCTGACAAAACACTGAATAATACATCGAGCTTATAAAAGTCTCTGCAGCATAAGAGCTGAGAAAGGTCAGAAGACACTTGACAGCAAAAGTGGCTCTGACCCTATTACTTATAATGATGCAGTATTTCATGTACAGCTTTTTTACTCCTGTTACATGCTTTATCCAGCGAGCTAAACCTTAATTTAAGCTGGCCCATCCAACACCATTGCCTACAGTTCCACCAATTTTCCTGCACTTTAAAAAACAAAAGAATAAAGCGTCTATAATGGAGTGCAGGTGGAGCTCATTTGGGGTAATGAGGTTCTAAATGGATGTTTTGCAAACAAAACAGTCATTGTGACCTGACAGCTCACCAATTCACATGCTGTTCCTAAATGGTTTGTTTTGTTCTGTCGGAACTCAAGTGGAAATGAAGATTTCTGCTGGTGATGGTGGTGTTCCTGCAAGGGACATACAAATTAGTCAGCTGCGATTCAAACAGGAAGATTCACTTGTTTCCCTTTTTCTTGTACTTGAGCTGCTTCCTGCCTACCCCTTTAGTTGGAGGAACAAGCAAATGGGTTTGGGACCTGGAATTTCAGAAATTTCTTAGGAACAAAAATAACAATTCTGCTGTGGCCACGGTGGCTCACAGGTCTTAAACACAGGATTCAGGGAGCTAAAGTTCAGAGTTCACCTTGTATTGACTGTTACTTAAATGCATCATTTATATCCTTGTAGGTAAGAAATATGTTGTGAGGAGGGGAACACAAATATTGTGCCAGCTCCTGGGTGTAGAAATTTAACAATTAAACCATCCAGGACACAGAGTGTGCTCTACACAGGCACTCCAGAGGGGCTGCTTTTCCCAGCAAATCCTGCCACCTACTTTTTGGGCTGGTAAATATATCATGGACTTCTGGCCTCTGGCACTACTTGGTCTAATGAGGCCTTCTTTGAGCTATGAAATTCTGTATTTTATGTCACTGGATATAGAATAGATTCCCAAACATCTCTAGCCATTTGAATTCCAAGGCATCAGCTGGAGTGACTTATTGTATTTCCCTGAAAAAAAAAGAGGAGGGGAAGAATGCTGCCTTTACCTGGGCTTAGAATTAAAAGCCGAACACGGTTAGAGGGGAAAAGGTGTTTATTAAAGATCCTTTGTTCCAGGCAGGAGCACCCTGCAGAAGTGCCCGCCCAGACCGGTGCACGGAACCCACACAAGACCCCTCGCGATGGTTCGCGTATACAATTATAGATCTTGCATATTAGCATATCTATCATAGATTTCCCAATGGGAGGCTCAGGAGAAGCCCCCTCGTAAGGAATGCCCCCCCCCCGCATGGGTCTATCTTAGTTTACAGAATGTGTTCTGGAGAGGACCTTGGGTCTGGGACTCTCTGACACCCTAACTACGAAGTTTCCAAGATGCTTAGTCTCTTGGCTTAACGGAAATTTGGGTCTAAGCTAGTTATCAAGCTTAGGGAATTACAAGTATGTGGGCTAAAAGCACTTGGGATACATAAAGCTGCATAAAAGTATGTATAAAAGGGGGAATATGAGAAAAGTATATGAAAAAGCGAAATCATCATGGCATCAAGAATGGGAAGATGACAGAAGTATAGAAACAGCTGCAAGGAAGCAACTATCCTGCAAAGCATCCTCATGCCATGGTTCTAAATTCCAGTGTGATTCAATGGGGTGTGGTTATTCCCTCTGAAAGGAAAAATGGAGATGGAGACCAGAACTACATGATGCAAATTTTACAGCACAAATAAAATATTGACCTACAAAACTGAGCAGTAACAAGAAAGACCTGGGATTGATTAAGGATAATACATCAGCTATGTGCACAATGTCTGGTAGCATCAAGAAGGTAAATAACATTTTGGCATCTATTATGTCTCTAGACATGAGATATGTCAATGAAAAGGTAGATACATATAGAACATGAGCAAAGCCTCATTTGCTTTTCTTTTTTAGTACCTTGCATAAAGGCTACAAGAAGCTGGAAAAGATTAAAAAAAGTTTTTACACTAGCATTGGAAACAAGGAAATGACTCATAAGAAAAGAGAAACCAGGCTCTGCAAGTATCCATAAAGGTACTTATATGGATAAGGAAAAGGAAATAAAGGAAAGGAAACTGAGACCTTGGATAAAAATATAGGTTCAAAAATATTCTAAAAAGGAAAGACAGATGCCAGTGTAAGATAAGGTATTTAATACAATAACAGCTAATTGAAAAACAAAGATATAATAGCTTAAATGATGGTAGAAGTCAGCAACTTGAAGTAATTTGGATGGAATTAGTACATCGATGAATAGCTGTTGCATGCTGCAGAGTAGAAAAGGTCATGCATCAACTCAAAGGAGCACTTAGCTACTGAACATAGGCAGGTTGTGTCATAAAAGAACTTGAGAAAGTAAATAGTTTTACCATCCCATCTTGCAGATAACCTATCCATGCTAACAAGTTCATAAAGTGCTCTCTGCAATGGATTTGATTTAGCTTTGGTCATGCAGAAAATACACATGATAAAATCTGCAGTTCAACAGCAAACCCCTTCCCTAACAGAAATTTTAGGACCTGCTTTAAGAGATACCCTTATAGTAAAACTTATCAAAGGAGATGGTGAAGATGGGGAAGAATAGCTGGACTTTATACAATAGGATACAAAAGGAGACTTCACCTGAAATGTCTGTGCACAGATTTATGGCATAGAGATAATACCAAAGCAAAGCATCTTCATTATATGGAGACTACTTTTCTCTAACTGCTGCTGCACATAACCAGACAGTCTTGGTGAAGACTGTTTTTAAGGAGAGCTCGGAGGCATTAGAGGTTCTGAGAGGGAAACAGGTGGACATCCGCCCTCCATTTTAAGAAGAATTGATTCCCAAATGGACTAATTTGTTAGCTTTCTTCTCAGGTGTTAAAATTTCTAATCCAAGATTAGCAACTAGGAGAACAAAGGCTAAGGAAAAAGGATGGGATACAGGCCTCCTGGTTGTAGTAATAATAAACACTTTGAGAAAAAACAATGGTACAGCGCATTCCTCTGGCATAGCTTGTCTGGGCAGAGCTGGAACACAGCTTTGCAGGGCTGTTTGTTTTGCAGGGACAGAAGAGGGTTCGGCATAGGGTGAGAGAATTAGAAGGAAGCACTTTCCCTTTTCTTTACATAACAACTGCCCCTTTGACTCACAGAATCACAGAATGGTTTGGGGGGGAAGGGACCTTAAAGCCCATCTAGTACCACCCCTGCCATGCACAGGGACACCTTCCACTATCCCAGGTTGCTCCAAGCCCCGTCCAACCTGGCCTTGGACACTTCCAAGGAGGGAGCAGCCACTGCTTCTCTGGGCATTCTCTTCCAGTGCTTTACTACCAACCACTGTAAAAAATTTCTTCCTGATATCTCTCCTGAATCTACCCATTTTGTTTTAAAGCCAGAATGGCTCTGTCCCCATCTTTCTAAAAACCTCCTTCAATAAGGTCTCCCCAGAGCCCTCTCTTCTCCAGGCTGAACAGTCCCAACTCTCCCAGCCTTTCTTCACAGCAGAGCTGCTCCATCCCTCTGATCATCCTGGTGCCTCCTCTGGGCTCTTCAGTATCTCCACATCTTTCCTGTGCTGGGCCCCAGGGCTGGAGCAGCTCTGCAGGTGGGGTCTCACCTGAGCATGGCAGAGGGGCAGAATCTCCCCTTTCCTTCTAATCACACTGGGAATCAGCCCAGGATACAATTTTGGCTTTCTGGATTGTGAGTTTGCATTGCTGCCTCATGTCCAGCCTTTCATCCACAGCATCCCCAAGTTCCTTTCCCTAGGGCTGTTCCACCTGCTCCTCCCCTCTTGGGTCACAGGGCAGGACCCCCCTGCAAAACACAACCTCAGCAGGAGGGGAAGCTGGAAGTGTTTAATCTACAACAGCTGATCCCTGGCACCCGGGAGTTCTGTCACCTGACTTCGCTTTTCATAGGTAAATTGGTACTCTCTGGAGTTGTTCTGACATCTTGAATGTAAATTGTTATCTTCTTGGTTTTGTGAACTTTTGACTTATCCCTTCTTCTAGTATGTGAGTTTGAAATACTTAAATGCAGGCACAGTCCTCAGAAGACAGCTTACTGGTTGGGGCACTGGGAAGCCTCTAGACTTAAGATGCTGCCCATGCAAGCAGAGAAAGAAAAGTTTGACTTCTTATTAGGTTTGTAGAATAACTACACCATTTAAGTAGGTGGGGGGAAGATTTGAAGGAAAATGTGGAACACCCAAAGTGATTCTGTCTGACAGCTTGCCTTTACAAAGGCATTGAAGGGAAATGAAAAGTTGAGATTTTAAAATTAAAGCCATGATTAAACATTTTAGGCAATATATTTGTAAAAAAAATAAAAGAATATCTGAGTTTGTATCTTGTCAGACAAAGCCAGGTCTCCTGGGACTTTAACATCCCTATGCAGAATGCAGGAATTGATTTTATTTTCACATATTAAATTTTATTTTATGTCAATAGTGTTGCACTTCCTACTAGAAAACAAATGTGATCAGCATCAGCAACAAAAAGCACTATCTGCTACAAAAATGAAATGTATTCCATAAGACCATAAAGTAGTCTTTTAATAAGTGAGATCTGTTTATGTATCAATAGATGTTAATGTATGCTAATAGGGTGAGGGAGAGACACAGACTAGGAATTCTCATGATTTGCACTACTCATTGATCAAAATAGGACCCTCAGTTATGCATAGAAATTTTCTCTTCACTTTAAAAGTGGAATTATGTTTCTACCTAAATCAATAGAAAATAATGTTTCCCTGCCAAAGCTGCAGTGACCATCTCCAGATAAATATCCGAGCTTGGAAAATCTTCCATCTGTATTCCCATTCAGCATTCAGAACGAGGGTTATATCTGATTAGTGTCAGGCTGGAAGGCTGGATTAAATAAAAGGGGATCCCCTGTCATTCTGTAGGCTTGGTTTTAAATAGGCAGTTCCACTGTCAGGCATTTCATTTCTCAAGCAATGACAACTGGAGGATAAGAAGAGGTGAAGTAGAGAGCAATTGCCCACTTTTGTAGCCTTAATATCCCATTAATTAACTTACTGTAAAAAATTAATGGATCAAATTTTAATGGGCTTGGCCCTTTCTGAGGGGGAGGAAGAGGCTGATGAAGGAAAAAAGTTCTTACCAACTTCTTCAAGAACAAAAAGTTTAGGAAGTTTTTGGGATGGCTCAGCAGAAAATGTAATTAAGTCCTTGCAGGCATAACTTCAGTGAAGCCACAAAGTTTGGGACTGAATTTGCTTATATGAATCTTATGTTAACTTTCTTCAGTACTAATAAATCTGAGGTAAGGCACTCAGGCCCAAAAGGTGCTGTGTGTTGCTGTGCTTTGCAATAAACCACTTTTCTGGAATTTTAATAAAAATCAAACAAAAATTTTATTTAGAAAATATAACATTTTGACATCCTGTGTCTTGTCCTGCTTACTTTCCTGAGTTGAAAGGCACAGTGAAACACAAGTAAAATGGAAAAAAAGAATATAGTTATAATCTTTACTGAAAATCATTTAAATGTTTTTTGCTTTTGCATCCTGGTAGGACCTGTACTTTTGAATCTAAAAAGAAAAACACAATCCTTCCATCAGTGACAGAAAATAACTCAAGAACATGACAAGAAAAATCATTAGATTCTCTGATGGCCAAATAATACTTAAAGTTCTTTCTGAAATTTTTTAAAAATTTAGCTAAAGAGTATATAAAAATTTAGCTAAAGAGTATATAAAAATTCTGTGTAGTAGAAAAGAATGACTTATTTTTATTTGTTATCTGCAAGGTTTGTAGAGAAATACAGTTGCAGCTAGAGATCTATTCCTACGCCCATTTAAATTCATTCATGGATACTCAGACAATGCTATGACTGTTCAATTCATACTAATTTCAGAGGAATTAAAGCTCCTTTATTTGTTACATAAACAAAATGTGATCATGCAGAAAATGTGATCATTACTGGACTTGGATCGGTTCTTAAAGCCAAAAATCATTGACTGTCTTTATAACAACTTCCATGGGCTTTGCATCAAAAATCCCAAAACAGACCCTACGGGCCTGTTAGTCTTGGACATTAACTTCTGTGACCCTACAGACCTCCCAGACACTGCCATGGGTGAAGCAGGTTTCTCCTGCTCACATACACGGCGTGTGGATCCTGAAGCTTCTGGACAGCAAAGAGGAAGAATTCAACTGAGAAATTGTGGTTATTTTGGCTTCTTTGACAATCTTGACCATCAGAATTAAAAAGCCAAGGAATTGCTAAAGCACTTGTGTTCAGATGTGAGACAATGCTGAAAAACAAATAACATGCACATTGCAAAATTCATCAATTCAGAGGTGTTTTATAATTTAAGCTGTAGTTGGGCATAGTCCTGAGTCACTTTTCAAATGGTAATAACATTCAGTTCTGGTTACACACAGATGCAATTTGCATCTTGTTGCTAGAAGTTTACAGGAGGGTGAAAGGTCTCCCAGTCTATTCTCCTCATCTGGAGGAACCTCTGGACTGCTTTGGGAAAGAAACAGGATGAGCTGGAAGGCACCATGCAGTTGGAAGATTATGATTTGATCACTATCACTGAGACTTGCTTGGCTGGAGTCCTGCTTTCAATGGCTATAAACTGCTCAGGAGGGAAGGAAGGAATCGGGGAGGGAGTTGCCCTCTAAGTAAAAAAAAAAAAAAAATTGATTGATTGCACAAAGCTGTCCTTCAGAAACAGCAATGCAGAAGTTGAGAGTTTATGGGTAAAGAGCAGAGACTAAGCCAACACAAACATCACAGTTGATGCTTCGTTCAGGTCATCCAAACACAGGGTGATGAAGCGTTCCCACTGCAACTGCAGAAAGCATCACATTCACAGCCCCTGATCCTAGCAGCAGATTTCACCCACCCCAACATCTGCCAGAACTGGGAGGCACCAAGGTGAAAGCAATCTTGGACACCCCTGGAGTGCATCAAGGATAGTCCAGAGGATTTGGAAACCTGAGTGAAGGAGGTCCTTACGGGATCTGTGTCACACCTACACAGAGGAACTTACTGAAGTGGAAGCTGACGGTATCCTCAGTTGCAGGGATCATGTCCTGGTGCAATTCATGATCTTGAGTCCTATTGCCCAGGAGACTGAGACCCAGAACTCTAGCTAAGTGAATTTTCAGTTTAAAAACTGATGGATGGCATTTCCTGGGAAGCTCTTCTCAGGGATAATGGAGCTGGACAGAGCTGACAGCCCTTTCAAAAATTTTTCTTACAGCACAAACCCCTTGATTCCCATGTGCAAGTAATGAAGAAAGAAAGGCAGAAAACCAGCATGACTGAGTAAGAACCACCTGGTCACACTGAATAACAAGTGGGGAATGCATAGGCAGTGGAAGAAGGGGCATAAATCCTGGAAAGAATATAGGAATATGGTCCAAGAGTGTAAGGAAGGGATCAGGAAAAGTAAAGCATGTTTGCAGCTAAGTTCGACAAAGAATGTGAATAATAAATAATAATAATGTCTTCTACTAGTGAGTTGGGCAGAAAAGGAAAATTAACAAAGATGTACCCCTGCCTTGCACCCCCAATAGCTAACACAAGAGAGCTGGTGACAATTGGCATGGAGAAGGCTGAAGTGCTCAAAAACTGTTCTTGCCTCAGTTCTAAATGGTGATCCCGCTCCTCACCCTTCTCAAATCCCTTAAAGTCAAGTCAGAAACTGAGGAGAAGAAATCTCTCCCATCATAAGTGAAGATCAAGTTTGAGCTTATCTGAAGACCATGAGCACAGGCAAATCTGTGGGGCCCAACTATATGCATCACTGGGTCGTGGGGGAAGTGGAAGATGTAATTTCTAAGCAGTTCTCTCCATCATATTTGAAAAGTCCTGGCCTGGTTCTGGTCTGGACAGGGTTAATTTTTTGCCAAGAGGGGCACAGCAAAGACCCTGAAGTTATTCTATACTGACTCACATGGTTGCCAAGTGTGGGGGAAAGGGAGTCTCTCCCAGGGTGTAGGGATTCCTCCTGATGGAGAAAACATGGCTGAGGGAGCTATCTGGTATTGTCTGTTTTCAGGGAGCTCTTCTGTGTGAATAATTTCTTTTACCATCTGCCATTAGTACTGTTGCTGTTAGCATTCCTTTTCTTATCTCATCACTGTTTCCAGCACCTGTTTCTTATCCCAGCCCACGATCTTCACTTTTTTCTCTCTAGTTGTCCTCTCCAGGTGGCAGGTGAGTGGTTTGGAGAATCTTGAAGAAGGCGCTGAACTGGGGAGCACCATTTTTACTTGTGGACATCACGATAGTCACATGAAGTCTGCAGTTACAGGAAAAAGGGAAAAAGCACTAGCCTTTTGTCTCTTTTGCTGCCTTATATTGAGAGACTTTTAATCTTATTTTGATATGAAGTTTCTGTTTTCTGGTGGGTTTCTGTGTAGAAGACGACTGTGGTAAAATACTTATTTACACTTTCTAAATTCCTGCACAAAGAAATTCCAAGTGCAGTCTCTTCAGGGTGCAGGTTTTAGACTATGCAAAATAAACGTGTGGATTTAGAAATGAGAAAATACTGCTGTTGTAGTTTGAAGTCTACTGTCTTAGCAAAGTTACAGAGGAAGAAAAACATGACTCTGTGAATGTGCATGCTGCAGTTTGGTGAGAAAAAACATAATTTTGATATAACTTTCAGGATTGATTCTTTCTCTGGATATTGATATTATGAGCTAGTCAGAGACAGAACAGAAAAAGCATCTGTGTACAAGACAGTGTAAAATTTCAGTAGAAGATCTAGCATCTCTAGAAGTCCAGGACTTAGCTGAGATTAATTCAGAAATCTCTACATTTTCAGTTGCTCTCAGTATGTCAGATAGCATAAATTACTTCTAGATAAAACTGCAGCTACTGCTTTCTTTGTTCTTTTAAGCATATTATATTTTTGTAGAGCAACAGAACATGGCAGAGTACTGAAGGAGAGGATAAAACAGATACTCGAGGTTATCACTTACACACACTGTGGTAAAAGACCTAGTTCTAAAGGGCAATATTAAGCCCTGTCAGTGGTACTGGTAACGTAATTAACCATGAATGCTATTCAAATGCAGCAATGTCAAATTACATTTTCCTCCTTATATACTGATAGGCCTGGGAATGCTGGAAATAAATATCATCTTTAGGGCTGGATTCCAATATCTCATACTTGATCTGCAAGCTGTTAAACTCTATTAGTTTTCTTTGCCCAAGAACGGATATAAAAGGACACATGTAGCAGTTTTGTTGTTTGTTTACATATTGTAAAACAATATACTCTTCTTTTTACTTCCCCCAAGAAGATTTAAAAAGTCACTGACACTAGTAAACAAATAAAAGAAAGCCATAAAGATTCTTCCTAGTTGTCCTGTCTAGAAATTGTATTGAAGAAAAATACTTAGGATTGAAATTTCTTTGCCAAATTATGTAAGTTGTGAGTTGTTTCTCTTACAGATAAAAGTGGCTGTGAGGAAATGGATATTATGTCTTTTTAAGTTCTTTTTAAGGCTATTATCCTTTCCATTTGTGAGAACTTTGGTTCTCTCTTTTCATTTATTATGTTATCTATTAGGTCCTCATTTCTTGTACCTTCTCTGTTGAGGTTTGTAAGAATTCTCAGAATTCTGTGTGGATTAAAGGCTTTTTTTTCATGTGAACATTTAAAATGAAGACTTTTTGCTTGTCTGTGGCACCTAATTTCCTGAGTTTGTTTTTCTGAAGATTTAAGGTAGCTACGAGGATGGGGAAGGGTCTGGAGGGGAAGAATTATGGTGGGGAGGGGGCTGAGGGCACTTGATCTGTTCAGCCTGGAGAAGAGATTGAGGTCAGACCTCACTGAGTTCTTCAATTCCTCATGAGGGGAAGAGGAGGGGGAAACAATGATCTCTCCTCTGTTGTGACCACTAGACAGGATTAAAGGGGACATCTGGAGCTGTGTCAGGGGAGGGTTTAGGCTGATATCAAGAAAAGATTCTTCCCCCAGAGGGTGCTGGGCACTGACCAGGCTCTCCAGGGAATGGACATGGCCCCAAGGCTGCCAGAGCTCCAGGAGTGTTTGGACAATGCTCCCATGGATGCACAGGGGGGGATTGTTGGAGTGTCTGGGCAGGGCCAGGAGTTCAACTGAATGATCCTTTTGGCTCCCTTCCAACTCAGGATATTCTGTGATTCTGTGATGTTATGGTTCTGTGATTCTATTATTCTGTGGTTCTAGGGTTCTATGATGATACTACTACAAATTCCTGCTGCTACAGAGCTAACTAGTTTTCTTACTACTGTTAAAAAAAGATCTGCCCCACTTGAAGGGATGAAAAAATGGACACAACAGGCTCTTCTCAAAGATGAGGTAGTCAGCAGCAAGTTAAAATATGTGCTCTGGGTTTCCCAGCTGCCAGCTCTGGGTCATGTGCACGTATTCTGCTGCTGGGGGCTGCTGGGGTGGGGCAACCCATGCAACAACAGCCCAAGAGAGGGACCTTCAAGCACAAGGCTGGAAGGTCTCATTGTCTGCACTATCACCCAACAAACAAGGCTGGAAAGGCCCACAGTGTTTCATCTGATCCCACCTCCCTGCTCCTGCAGGGCCATCCCAAAGCACACAGCACAGAATTGTCCAGATAGTTCTGGAATATCCCCAGTGAGGAAGACTTCATCCCCTACTTGGTCTCTTTTAGTGCTCGGTCACTGCACTGGAAAGTTCTTCCTCATGTCCAGGTGAAATTTCCTGGGCATCAGTTCCTGCCTGTTCCTCTTGTTGTGCCATTGCTAGGCCCCACGGAGCAGAGCCTGGTCCATCCTCTTGACAACAACACCAAAGACCCTCAACTCTCCCTCTTACATTCAGTGTGTGCTCCTTATATCTCTCTTGTGCTTCAGCAGACTTGTCAATTAATGGATTCTGCAGGGAAGGAGATGCTGGGTGAAGCATCTCAGAGGTCAGTGGTTTGAGGGATGTGTGAATGCCTGCAAATTTATTTCTCAGGTTTCTCAGTATAATGGTCTATAACTCAGTGCAGGTATGGTATCAAAGTCTGTTTCTCTTGGAGAAAGTGAGAATAAAATCCGAGAGACTAATGGAACATAAAATGCTTGTTTATATCCCTGACAAGCTGTCTGTGTTGTTCTCCATGTCTGAAGTGCATGCAGATATACATTACCCATCTGACCTGCACTATCTGGGGCAGGCATTTGCTGTTCCATGCAGCAGAGGAAATGAGATTTTAGTCATGTATTAGTAAGCTGTCAGTTCTTTGCTTACCTACTTAAGCAAGACAGGAAACAGGAACAACAAACCCTTAGAGCCCCAGCACATTCCCTCGACTGGTCTTTGCATGTTTTACTTGGACTAAGTACATGGCAGGTGGCTGATGAAAACAACAAAAACAACAATAATACTGTTCTGAGCTGAAATTTGGATTGAAAATTCTTCATTTAATTTGAAATTGAAATTTCATCTTTTTTTTTTTTTCTTGGAGAAGAAAAACATGATATTTCATAACAGTTTATATTTTCAAACTTTTACAGGCCTCTTTGAAGTTAAGAACCTAAAAACATTATGCATGAACTTTGCAACATAACTGTGTAATTCCATAAAGAAGTCCAGAATTGCTTGTCTTTCTTTTGTAGCTTTTTTTATGGCATGAGAATTAAGCAAAGGAGACACATTATTTTGGAAATAACCACAATTCATACTTATTTTTTTCTCACGGTATGACTAAATCTGCTGAAAATGCTCTCCAAATTTACACATTACCGAAAAAATAATGAAGTCCATGCAGTTTTTCTCAGCTGCTTCTCTTAATGAGACTTCTTTAAAATAGGCAGAAGTGCCATCTGCTGCTACTCACAAGAATCCCCCTCTCTCTCACCCCTGCGTAAAAAGGACTCATGATGAAGCACCAGCATCTGTGTTTGTAGCAAAACAG
Source organism: Promerops cafer (assembly GCA_013398275.1). Lineage (NCBI taxonomy): Eukaryota > Metazoa > Chordata > Aves > Passeriformes > Nectariniidae > Promerops > Promerops cafer. The sequence goes on along the minus strand of VZSE01003456.1, from coordinate 158,236 downwards.
TAAATTTGGGGTTCAGTTACCAAACCAGTTAAGTGTAGCCCACTGGTTGGATTTTACTTTGGTAGGAATTTAGCCACACACATGTGGATTCTCCTTTGCTTCTATTAGCACCCAATTTGCTGCAAAGAGTTTACAATGTACATAATAACATAAATGGAAAACTCTACCATGTTACTATCAGGTTTTTCTGCAGAGAAGTTGTTTTTATGTAACATGTTTAGGTGATAAAGAGAATTAACCCAACAAAGGTCCTTTATAGTCTTCTGTGAAGGCATCTAAGAACCAAAGGGAATGGTAAGTACAGAAAAAAAGAAAAATGCACAGTACACACAGCAGATTTGATTCTACCACAGTACTTCTAGCAGCTCCAAAGGAAGAGGAATATTATTTCATATTTTCTCTTGAGTAACTTGCTGATTTTTGTAAAGACTTAGCCATTTTCCTAAATTTACCATGATAAACTCAAAACACATCTCTAGGAAGGAAAATCAGTTATCAGACAAAACGAGGGGAAAATCCAACTAGCCAGCTAAAATAATTTCAGTGAGATATCCTTGGAATAAATCTTGCAGTGAGAGAATGACAACATCGAGTACCTAAGCCCAGCTGCTCAGCTCCTCTATTGCTGCTGGTTCTGTTTTATTCATGGGAACTCCTACACCTGCTATCATCTCATCTGTTATCTCGCTGGAGTTTCTTCTCAGAGCACAGCCACAAAATCCCAGCCTTTACTGGCAGAGAAAATGTTTGCCTACACACTGTACAGTAATCACCCAGTTAGGCAGACTCCTGTCTTCTGGTGCCTTTTCATTGTCAAAAGACAGACTGTTCAGAGTTGTTGGATGAACTTACAGAAAAATTTTGTATTGCCTTTTTCTCAGTTAAAATTTCCCTACTGAAAAAAAAGTTTCCAGTACCATAAACCATGAAAAATTATGTTAGTTTTCACCTTGGTCAGACAATAGTGTTGATTTAAGAGTTTGGTATAAGGACAAATAGTGAATTTGTTTTTCACTAGCAAATTAACTGATTTTGTGACTGAAAAGCAGAGTATATGTTTTGTTGAACACATGAAAATTTCATTTATCAACTACATACCACAAGAAAAAGCAACATTGCTAATAAAGAACTAGATTGAGTTAGATGGTTTAAAGACACAGCAGTATTAACCTAGGCCTAAGTTCAGAAGAGATTTTGGGAAGGCACGCACCTTGATGGAGATGCCACCTGCACCTGTTCTGTCTCTCTGTTAAGAGAACGCTGTGGTCCTTGGTCACTGACATGCAAAGCAAAACTAAGGACAAGGAAACAGAATGCAGGGGGATGCAGCAATATTGGGAGCCAGGAAAGAGTAACACAATGAAACTGATCTTGGAAAATGTCAAGTTAATACACCTAAGGAAGAATTATTTCAAAACTTCGGAGATTCACTGTTGATGTGGGAGATATGAGAGAAAAGTAGAACTCACAAAAGGCAACAAATGAAACCTGCATCAGTAAGGCAGAATGTCAGATGAAAGAAAAATTGCAAATAGGTTATCTGTGCTGCATTTGTTAAAGTCATATCATGATATATACACAGAAATAATGCCAGGTAGCACCACGGTTGCACAACCCACCTGCAACATCATATTTGACCTTATGGCTGTAAGAGGGTGCCAGAAATAACAAGACACACAACACAAATAAAGGGAAGTTGATCAAGCTCTGCCAGGCCAAGAACTCTAAGCTCTCTTCATTCAGGTGAATAACATTTTGAAAAGATGTTCTCATCCATGTTTGTGAAGTTAAAAAAGTCTTTAATTAAATCTCTACCTTTTCCTTATGTCTCTGTTTTCCAGTTTTTAGTAATCTGCATGGCCTCCTGAGTTGGACTGATCTTGGCTGGACATCTGGTGCCCACCAAGATGCTTTATCATTCCCCCTTTCTCAACCTGACAGTGGAGAAAAACTATGATTAAAGGCTGGTGGGCAAGGTAAGGACAAAAATATCCCTCACACATCACTAGCATGGACAAGCTAGACAGCTCTGGGGAATTCATTTATTACCAAATAACAAAGGAGTAGGATAATGAGAAATAACAACAAACTTAAACCAAACTTTTTCCTACCCTTCCTTCTTCCTGAGCTCAGCTTCACTCCCAACTTGTATAGCTCCTAAACCTGAGCAACACAGGGGACAGGAATAGGGATTGTGGTCTGTGCATCCCATGGTTTTTCTGCTGCTCCTTCTTCAGCACATACTTCCCCTGCTCCAGTGTGGGATCATACCCATGGAAGACAATCCTTCATGAATTTCTCCAGACTGAGTTCTTACAATGGGCTGCAGCACTTCACAAACTGCTCCAGCATGTGTCCTTTCCACAGGGTCAGTCTTTCAGAAGAAGGCTGCTCCAGCCTTGGTCACAAGTCCTGCCAGAAGACTTGTACCACTTCAGCCTCCTCTCCAGATGACAGCTGTGAAGGTTCTGCCAAGAGTGGGTGGGGATCAACAACTTCTTTGACTCAGGCATGGCCAGCAGTAGATTCATCCCAGAGCTGCCTGGAACTGTCTGTGTTGAGCATGAGGGAGCTTCTGGCATTTTCTCACAGAAGTCACCCCTAAGAGCCCCTCTGTATCAAGGCCTTGCCACAAACACCCAGTACCTCTGGGGAATGTGACCTGAAGAACTCAGGGAGTGTGAATACAACAGTGTGTGGCCAGAATACCCAAAACTCTCTCCTCTGAGAGGTTTCTTGCCCAAACACAGATGGTTATGATCAAGAGCAAATTAAAAATAACAAGGCTTCCTTACAGTGATGATCAGCCAAATTAAGATCTATCCAGACCATGATCGAGACTTTGGATGAAAGAAGGCGTCAGCTTGAAAAGGCATTAAAATTAAGGATGGGGAATATATGATGCAGGGATTGAGAGGAAGATAACAGACACCAGAAAGCCTGGGCTTGACACCCCAGGAGTCACCTTTCCAACAGCGCTCCCAGACCAGTGTTTATGGCTCACAAACTATTCCTGCCAGACTGGGAAGGACACAGGGCCCCACCCTGGCTGTGCAGCCGTGGCTCTCCAGGGTGTTGGTGGCTCAATGGTGTATGAGGAGCAGCAGGAGGACACTCAGAGCTGGACCACCAGCAGCTCCCACAGAGGGTGTGCAAGGAGGGGAATCCTCAGAGCCAGGAGAGAGGATTTGTGATGGCAGCACACATGGTGTGGGGGTGGATCAACAGGAGTGTGTGAATGACACTGTGTGGGAGTGCATACTTTGAACATTTTGCAAAAAGGTATTAAAGGGTTCTAGAAATTTATAAGGTTTTATTAACAGCTGTTGAGTGTGTAGTAATGCCATTTAGGTGTCATATTGCTGCTATTGATTATAAATGTATAGCTCTGGGATTGGCATTTCATTACCTGTTGTTCAAATAAAAATCCATAAACAATTTTGATCCTTTACTTGAGTTAAAATACATAACCAGAGCCATCTTTTCTTGTGTCATTCCATAAATATCATATCATGTCTGCCTATGTGGCCAGGATGGTCACCAATTCTATCCTGGTAGCATTCCAGAAAGCTCAGTGATGGATCATTTTCTTTATCACTTCTGATTTTATACGTACATTACTCCTGTCTCTGATTTAATTTCTTCATTATGAAGGAGTGATGACAATACACCCAAATTCCGCAAAGTTGGTTTGAAGAATTTACCACTGAACTACTGCCTGTTGGAGAAAAATATTTCAAAAATCCACATTTTCTTTTTCTGCCAGTGCAAAAAGTGAGCTTGATCAGACTCTTCTACAGGCCAGAAGTGGCCCCATTCTTTCTGTCAGGATATATAATTCAACTTACTTATTTAATAACTATGACTTGTGATGTTTTTTATTATTTCACACTTGGATGTGGATACAGACACAACACATCAAGCTACACCATGCTGGTAACTATGACACAAACCTGAATTTCACCTTCGGACTTACAAATGAATTCCTTAGGACTTGGCAATCAATTCCTGCCCAGATGCTGGGTACCTCCATGTCTCTTTCTAGTTCCTTCACAGGAGTGATTGAGCTTGTGGGCATGGCAGATCAGAGAATCGTGGAATTCCAGACTGTTTCGCTTGGAAGGGACCTTAATGATCACCCAGTGCCACCCCTGCCATGGGCAGGGACACTTTCCACTAGCCCAGGTTGCTCCAAGCCCTGTCTAGCCTGGCCTTGGATGCTTCCAGGGATCCAGGGGCAGCCACAGCTTCTCTGGGCACCCTGTGCCAGGGCTTCACCCCTCTCACAAGGAAGAATTGCTTCCTGATATGCCATCTAAACATACCATCTCTGAGTCCTGTGGTTCAAGAACAGGAGAAAGTATGTCAGAAAAATTTAATTATCTGGACCAGGGTATTCTGCTGAACCATCATGGCCCTGAAGACAGAAACTACAGTATCCCCAGATACTTTTACCTCTGGAAGCTTGCAGAAATTTTTTGCATAAGCAATGGGCCACATGGATGCTCCCTGGATTTTGTTCTATGTATCTAGATCTAGAGAAGAATAAACCAATTAAATTTAAAGCCATGGGCTCTTTAATTCAAATCAGCTCTGTCTAAATAATTTATTGCTTTTTTTGTTCATCATTAAGAAATATATTACCATTAAAAAACCCCACCAAACACACATCCAGAACTCCCACTAAAAACATACCTTGTAGGATGACTTTCTTTTGCCTAGATTCAGCTCCACATGTTCCATAACCATTCATGTCTGTTTTCCATAATCTGAGTCCCTTGGAGACTTGGGTAAAAGCAGGACTAACAGTTTACTGCCAACTGCCTTTTTCAGAGCAGGGAGCATGGGAGGATGAGTTCAAGTGCATGAAGATAGATTTTAGGGCCATTAAGAAGGAGCCCACTTGAGTGGTCCTCTGGGAACAGCTCTAAATCTTCTAAACTTCTTCAGGGTGTGGGTTGCTGTAATTTACCTGCAGAATGAAGGGAAATGGGTAGGAGATACAAAACTAAACCGAGCTCACTTTAACACAGCGAGCAATCAGCGGATTTGCCTTTGGTTTCCTTATTTTCCCATGAATTCTTTGATTACCAGGAGCAGGTCTTCTATGCTAATTTAAAATTGATAAATAAAAGAGGTTATATATTCTGGGCTGGGTGTACTTTTTTTGCTTCAGAAGTGGGTAAATAGAGACTAGTTAATTGCTTCAGTTGTTTTTTATGAAAATAGACTGTTTTTCAAATGAATCACATTAGTGAAGCATAAGAAATGGTGACAGAAGATTGTTGAGGTTTATTTCTAATTAGGGCCACTGAGAATAATATTGTATTTATTACTGTGTTGAATTAATATTTCATATTTAGCTGCAGGTGTTCATTTCACTGATTTATTCTGGTTTAGCCATTGAAAAAATATAAAAAATCAATCCTTCCTTCTCACAAACACACCACAGCTTTTTTTTCCAAAAATCTTTTTCCTGCAGAACAAGAAATTATATGCACTTATTTTCATAACTAATTAGGATGAAAAAAATTCCAAAGATATCTAAAAAAAAAGGCTTATTTTTTAAACTTTTTTTATTCAGAGTCATTGAGAGATGCAGAGTTTCTCTCCAACCTGGGAATCCAAAGATGAAAAGGATAAATTAGGCAAGCAATTTTTAAGGATAATTTAAAATTCAGTGGAGATTATCAACTTCATGAAAGTCAATTTCAAGAGATTTTATGCTGTAAATAATACATTTTTGGTAATATTTTGCCTGAAATTGAGTGCCTTGGGCTGGAGAAATGCTTATCTCTGAGGTGTTTTTCAGAGATCCTGTATCCTTGCATGACACAAGTAGGATTTAGGCAGTTGCTCTTTTCCTATGCACATGGTTTTGGTGTCTCTTTCCCACTTGCTCTTGCCCATAACTCTCACTTTCTCTTTACTCCTCCTTCCTTCCTCCTCATGATACCCAGGTCAGCCAACAGCAGGTCACACACCTAGGGAAATATTTCTTATTTAAACCAATGAAAAGTATACACAACCTAGTCCCAAGTGGCACTTTTACACTTATGAATCATAGAATCATGGAGTCCCAGACTCTTTTGGGTGGGAAGAGACTTTAAAGCCCATCCAGTGCCACGCTCTGCCATGGGCAGGGACACTTTCCACTAGCCCAGGTTGCTCCAAGCCCTGTCCAGCCTGGCCTTGGATACTTCCAGGGATCCAGGGGCAGCCACAGCTTCTCTGGGCACCCTGTGCCAGGGCTTCACCACCCTCACAGGGAACAATTCCTTACCAATACCCCATTTAACCCTGCCATCTCTCAGCCAAAAGCCATTCCCCTTTGTCCTGTCACTCTATGCCTTCTTAAAAAGTCCCTTAAAAGTTTGCCCTTGAGTTGTCAGAATACCTGCTTCATCATCCATTGGGAATTGTTTGGTATTCAACATTATATTTTTCTGTCAGAAGGATTAATTCTTCCCATAAGCACAGCCTGAAGAAGTATTTTGGTGGTGTTCTTTGCTTTGGTTTAAAGAATAATAAGCAACTGTTATGTGAACACTTTCTAGATAGCAAAGTATTTATTTTAGGGTGAATATTTACATTTTCAAGACTGTTCATATGAAAGCTAATATAAATTAAATTTTCTGTTAAAATTTTGAGACTTGGTAATACTACCAAAAGCATTGGTAATATTCAAATCTAATAAATATACTACACTTACTTTAAGATAATTGTAATGTTCTTTACTTTGGGCCATAGTGCAAAAATGAGCTTACAGCCACACAGGACACCTATGCAGAAACTGACTGAGATGGGTGGATGGATGGATGTCTTGAAGAGCTGGAATAATTTTCTGAAAAGATACAAAACAGGATCTTTTTTTTCCAGCCATGAAACTGATATTAATATTGGCTGTGGGGAAGCTTTTCTTTTTTTAATGAAATCCACATTGTTTGTTTTGAAATGCTGTGTCACTACCTATTATTTCACTATTTGCCTTGCTCCTTTCCCATTCCAGATATCAAAAGATTTGAGTTAAATCTAAAATCTGGCTTTAAAAATGCAATAATAACTTGTTTTCCATCTTTGTGCTTCTGAAATAGGCTAAACAGAAATTGAAAACCTTGAAAAGCTCCATGCACATGTACCTATTTGGATCTGAGTGCATTGTTTGATGTAGTTTTTCTCTTGTGCTCTATGTTTGTTTTGTACAGACTCACACAGGCAATATCACCCTCATTTGAATAGGTCCAAGAACTAGTGAAATGAAAGAATATATGGATATCCTACTATAATGAGTTTTTAAAACAAGCAATCTGTGCTCCAGATTTTGTTCTGAGAAAATATTGTGAAAATTTCCTTTTTCACTGAAAAAAATACCCTAACCAAAAAATAGTCACATTTCACTGTCACATTACATCATTTTAGTGCTATTTTCATAAAATTGCATTTTCTAGTTTATTTTATAGTAATGGAGAATGTTTTAAAAATTCTTTGTGTCCTGGTTCTGGCCAGGACAGGGTTAATTTCTACAGTAGCTGGGAGGGACATGTCCAGGACCCAGACATTCTATACCCACTCACAGCACTGCTGGAGGTGCAGAGTGCTAGAAAATGGGGCTTCAAGCATTGAAATTCTGCTTTTGCAATTGCTGTGTAAGTCAGGATATATGGATTGATAAATCTGCACATTTCTAAGCAATGAATTATTCTGTGGATCACAATTCTGACCTCAGCAGGCAAAAACCAAAACAGTTTCTGATCAGATCATCTTGAATTTCATGTCTCATAAAAACATGAAATGTAGCCTTTTTCTTATAAGGAGTCAGTGTTGTGTATTCCCCTCAATGACTTTTAGTGATTGTTAAAAACCCTCAGCAAATGCATTCATTTCAAGAGTTTAAAATCAAGGTAAATATTCAGTATTAAAATAGAACATTTATGATTGGGAGATTCAGATTACTACCTCTTATTGGAAGTCTCCTATCATATGATAGGAATCTTAAGTCAGGAGGAACATGCAACAGTCTTCACTCATCTGTGTAAATGCACCCTATTAATAGCCTTTAAAATGTTCTATCCATGTTGTTCACACTTCTTTTCCTCTGTGTGCTTTGCACCATAAATCAACTTGTTGGTATAGTAGCTCTATACCAGACTGGTACAAAACAACTCTGCACATGCCTGCACCATTTTCCTCAGTTAAGATTTGTAATACAAATATTAAGACTGGTGTGGAGATATGTTGAATGAGAGTTTATGTGCATGAAAACACCAGTTCCTTATAGCAAGGACAAGATGTACATGACACCAGATGTTGGTGGCACCTAATTAGCAGATTATCAAGATCAGAGCACACTATTAGACATTCTCAAGGCACTTAGACCGTGAAGGCCTGAGACATCTTAAAAAACAGATTAGACTTGTCTAAAACTGTATTGCTTTGGGAATATTCTGCCAACACAATAACACTTTTAGGTAAGAAAACTTTAAGTATTATGCAGGGTGATTTCAAAATATAATACAGCATTGGATTATTTACTTAATTTGAGATTAAATGAGGTTGGATGAGGACAGGACATGAGTAGATTCTTGTACACCCGTATGAAATTCCTATCTTTTTTGTGTAATCTCTGTCTGATCCCTTTATGCACTTTGCAATATTCTTGTACTTTGCACCTTGCATTTTTACTAAAAAAACAACTCAGCTGATAGAAACTAGCATGATTCCCCTGCACTAACACAGCTCTGTGACATCTGATGGTCCGGTCCAATTTGGATATAAAATGGATTAGGGTTTGGGGTATTTGATCCCAGGTGGTTTCAGCAGGGACTCGGTCTGGCATATATCCAAGGCCAGCACACTTGTATGTGGATGTGTGGAGTCTTGTAAATGGATGTTTTCCCAGACTGGACAAATTTAACTCCCCTGCTTTAATTGCTGCTCTTAATAGAACTTAACTGATAGCCACTTAGTTACTTTTTTGAATGACAGGAGAATAACTGCAAGGTCATCCACTGGTGCCCTGGTGGATGCACCACCACAGGAAGTGGCCAAGGCCAGGTTGGACAGGGCTTGGAGCAACCTGGGACAGTGGAAGATGTCCTGCCCATGGCAGGGGGTGACCTGGATGAGCTTTAGGGTCCCTCCCAACCCAAACCATCCTGTGACTCTATGATTCCTGATAAAACAATAGTTCTCTTCATAGAACAAATGTAACCGCAGCTGTTCTGTGTGTCTGTCACAGACAAACTCTGAGTGAACAAAACCACTCTAGTCAAAAAGACCAAATATAGAATGAAATAATAAAGTCAGTCTCTTCTGAGTATATTTTCTTTTGTTCAGACTCCTCCATGTCACTTCCTAGCATGACAAAAAGTGTTAAATACTAAGATATTTTTATTGAAATTAAAAACCAAGGCAGTGGGAAGGTAGAGAAAGCAACAAGGTTTCACTCATTTTTTTCTTTAAACATTTCCCTTGATTGCCTAGATCAGCTTAAATTTGCCTCAGAAATCAACTATAACTCTCCTTGTCTTCCTTAGGAACTCTCAAAGTCTGTTGTCCCCTTGTGACATGACTTTCATCAGCCACAGCCAGAGCTGGGTCACATTCCTCCTACATATGGGCCCCTCCAGAAAATCAAGATGCTCCTAAACTCTCAACGCTTTGCCTAGGCCTTAAGGACTATAACAAGCAAATCAAGATGATATTGTCTATCACTAAATTACACTCTTTATATGCAGAATCATAAAATCACAGGTCAATTTAATCTGGTAGTTCTGCTGGTCAAATCCCCTGCTAGAAGCTGGTCTTTTTGAGGCATTAGCTCATGTTGCTCAGATCCTTGTTCTGTTGAATAATCAATATCTAAAAACATGGAGATTCCACAGTGATTTCTAATGTTTCTTGACATTAANAAAGTTTTTTTTAAATAAAAAAAAAAAAAAAAAAAAAAAAAAAGCTTTGGAAGGAATGTTTGCAGGTTATCTTCCTATATCTTCCTAGCTTTCTGCAGGGGGACAGGGGGATTGATGTTTTATATGCATATGGTATATTATAGAGACATTTCAAAAAATGAAGAGTAAAGGAGAAGTGAACTTCAGATATCTTTTCTTTGAATGTTTTGCTTGATCAGTCTTCTGTTTCTGTAAAGAGACAGCTCCCTCACTCTAAAGAAAGGAAATTCCTTTCCCAGTCTGTTCTAAGCAAGATTGCCCTTGGTGCTAAAATCTGTCAGTGACTTAGAGAACCGAGTGACAGGAGTAATTAGTGCCAGCAGGATGAAGCTTCCTAAGAGGGAAAAATCAAGTAGAAAGAGACCTGCATGAGAGCTCATTTCTTTCTTCAGAAGTGAAATTGGTGAGGAAGGAAGACTGGGCTGCACTGCACGTTTGGCATTGAACTGCTTAGACTACAGAGACCTCAAAATAATAAGGGAAGGGCTAGTTCAGCCTGAAATATTTAATAGGATTGACTGAATCATTTTGTTCAAAATTATTTCACCACCAAATGGATTTAAACTTTCCTTTTTTGCTGAACCTATGAGACAGAATCATTGTCATCCCTGTAGAAAAAACAGTCAGTGTACTTATAATTTTTCCACATCATGAAGCACTACTGCACCAGTGTTGCCTTCCTGTCTCATAATCTTTGCAACTAAAAAGGGAAAACAATTTTTAAGCACTTGACTACTGTTGTTGGGATGGTCCCATATAAGTATGTATGTGGAGTGTGTGACTGAAGAATCCCACAGGTCTCCTGTCAGGCACCATTTATTTGATTTGAAGGAGTTAACATCTAATTTCTTTAAATTGCTCTGAAAATCTAGTTTCCTGACTCCCTGTTCTCTTGAGTAAGGAGAAATCTTAAAAGAGTAGACAATTACGCTATAATTATGTACTCATAAAATTGCATAATTATATAAGCATATTATTATATGAACATCTAATTTTAATATATTAGACACCTGGTAAAGTTGAGGAAGTTATTTCACAGTGGCTTTGCAGTGCCCATTTGCAATGTAAGAGTCCTTTACAAGACATCATTTGGGATAGAAGATCTTGGGGAAAGGAGTCAGAAGGAGTGAAAAAGGAGGAGTGTCAATGCACCAAGAGTCTGTGTAGCCCACCCTGTTTTGGCATGGTGATGGGGATGGGCTTTCTGTATCCTCATTTGTCCCTCCTTTGAATTAAAAACTTGAACTTTGGGATAAAGAATATTACAATAACTTGAGGCAAGTTCTTCCATGGTTACCTTTTACCAGTATTAGAATATCGGGGGTTACAGTTTAAAAGAGGACTATCTCATCCTTATGCATTTAATTACTTTTTGCTAATTACTTTTTCCTAATTTCTTCTCCTTTGCTCACTAAAACAACATGATTTTTTGTTTACTTTTGAGCTCAAAGATGATGTGGTTTTCTGAATTCCGTCTTCCACTGATTCATGGGAAGCATGTAAGAGAAGTGTTTAACTATACATTAGAGTGAAATCTTTCAACACATCTAATACAGACAGATCTTTGAACACGGTTCAATTTGTTATTTTGCAAGAAAGTTTTAGCTTTTTCTTATTTCCTTGCAATTACCCATTAATAAGCTGTATTATGCAATATTTTACATAGATAAAGTCTTTATATATTAAAATTAGGCAGTGGTTAGTCATTTTTCTACCACTTCGTAGATATCAGTGCTCTTTCCCAGGCAAAACTAAATTTAAAAACAGAAGAGCCTGATCCTGTTCCACCTAAGGCACTGAGAGATTTTCAATTGCCTCTAGTGGGATTTGGATCAAAACTGAAAGAAAAATTACAGCATTGGTATACTTTTATTAACAAATCTCATTTTATTTTAAAAAAATCTGTTTAGTGGATAAAGTAATTGTAGTATATTTACTATAGCGGAATATTAGCAATGCTTTTATTACCAAGTCTCACAATCTTAACTGAAAAGTTAATGTAAATTAGCTGTCATCTGAACGACTGGCTAGAGATTTGAAAATGTGCTAAGTAACTATCTTCATTTCTAAATTCTGCTTTTTCTCAGAAAGCTCCATCAGTGTTTGGAGAGCACTAGAAACCCATATGAAGTGCTTTGTACTGAGCTGTGCCATAAAAGTATTGTGTCGTCAGGGATTTGCCAGTTAATTGCACATAATTGTGCAGCAAATTCATTCATTTTCACTTGTCTGCAAGCATGTGAACATGTGTCACTTTTCCATAAACTTCATTTATTTTCATGACACAGAGGTCTGATAAAACCTGATGGTCATTCTTACCTCTGTATTGATCAGTAATGCTACATCGTTTTGAAACACTAACAATTAAGGGTCTTGCTGTGAGAGCTCATGAACGTATTGAGTTAGACTGTTTTCCATTAATTTTTTTTCCAGTAATAATCTTGGTCCATTTGAGACATTGTTTAATAGCCCATAAATCCTACATTAATAGGAAACAATAATGGATTTTTACTTGTACTTGAATACTGTAGGCTATAAATTTTAACTCATTTAATACCCAGTTAATGATACATCTTTGGAAATAGTAACGGAAGCAAAGTCTGGGCCCTCATTGTTTGCATATGCAACCTCAAAGATTTACAGGGTGTCTACTCAAATCATGTAGAGTACAAAGGAATGAATCTTTTTCCTACAGGGGAAAAACCCCAAACACAACAAAACAAAATAAAACCCGAGAATGCAGTATAACCAACAACAGTACATCGTGATTTGCTAACGTATATCATCAAGTGTTTTGTAACACATCCAACCACAACTGTGTAAATAATACATACCTGCAAGAGATCAAACTGCACAACTGGGATTCAGGAAGTCATCTGCAAGGAATAAAACCAGCAAGATACAAAGTATGTTGACTGGCCAATAACATCATCCCTGTTGCTTTTGCAGAGCAAGGCAGGAAAACAACCTCTTATCATTCATTGTTTAAGCATGTAACTGCTAAGCAAGAGGTAGCCCTTGGTTGTGTGTATTGATAATAATCATCCATCAACTAAAATCCTTACTTTTGAAGTTGGTTTATCAATATTTTCAGCATTTCTGTCCCACTGATCTCTGATTCCCTAAGTGATGTACAGGTATACAGACATTCATGAACCAAAGTAAGTTTGAGGTGAGAAGGGATCTTTTCAGGTGATGTTGCCCAGCCCCTCAACTCAAGGTGCCCATCTAGAGCAGCTTGCTAAGGACAGAATGTTGTTCCAGTTGTGTTCTTTTGCAACAAATGTATGTGCAAGCAAAACATGGGAAATTATATAGAAATTTCACTATTTGCTTGCTTGGAACATCTTGATTCTTTTCTTGCATACTTCACTGCTCTACAGCAGGAATTCACTGGGATGTGTAAGAAGTTGATACTCCAGATGATTTAAATGAATGGAGAATTGAGCTCCTAATACATTGATTCTGTATCTTTCTGCTGATTGATTAATGACACGTAAGCATAAAAGTTCTCTTTCTTAGGGATAAAAGTGATAGATTTGAATACTACGGAAGAACTCAAGCCTCACTCTTTCTTAATTGAAAGAAAATTTACTGCAACATAGTCTTGTAATTCTGCTTCCTCTGTGGCAGGCAAAGAGAAGAGCTTAAAAATATTGCATGTGTAGCATTAATTTGCTAAGTCATCCTTTCCCTGGGAGACAGCCACTTGTGTGAGTTTTCTGGTCTAAATACCTGAGAGAAGATACAGTTTCAAACACCACTATTTTCTGAAACTTATTTGCTTTTTATTTTGTTAATATCACTCTCAGGAACAACGGGGAAGGAGGGCAAAGAAGACAGGGAGGGAGGAAGAAAAGAAAGAGTGAACAAACCTCTCTAACAGTTTGCAATTTAGTAATTATATATAACTGAACATCCATGGTCATAGAAATTACTGATTGCGTGTGAATCTGCAGGCCAGTGCTTGTTTTTAAGTAGGATTTGAGGAAGCACCAGGGCAGCATCAGAAGGGAAATGATCCACCTTCTCTGCTAGTACTCCAGATCAATAGGCTGAGATGAAGATATGACAGTCAATACAGTGCTTTGGTGAGGGGTGGGTGATGGAACACACAGATGACATGGTTTATGTTATTTTTCCTTAGCCTTATATATGTTTCAGATTTGGAAAGCAACCACTTTTAATGTGCATTGACAGTCTGGTCACAATGTAACTAGAATGAATGGCAGGGTGTCTCTGCCACTAAACATTTTAGGTGAATAGAACAAGATGCAGTGGGGGATGCAGAGATAGCTGACAGAATTGTAATAAAAACAGCAACTAGTGCCTGTAGAATTCTCAACAGTTCAACTTTGCGCCCTAACAATTCACATGTATCTGAAGTGGATTTTGCACAGGGGGCACTTTTGGAAGTGGTGCAGGGGAAGCTCTTGGCAGTTTCCTCCGTGTCTGACAATAACAACCAATCAGTAATTAGCTTTGAGAATTGACACTTCATTACACCATTGAGAAAGTTCATACGCCTCTGTGAACACTCATGTCAAAAATGAAGAAATCCCGGGAATAGCTCTCTTGATTTCTGGCTGAGAAAGAGGTAACAGGGGAGTGGGGCCGGGCGGCCCTGCTGCAGGGCCCCCCCCCCCCCACCAACTCCTTCCGTCAGTTACTGGGAAGGGGAGGGGGCTGCGCATAGAGAGACAGACCAGGCTGCTGCCATTGCTAACATCATAGGCACCTCCCCGCCGCCAGCCCGAGCCCAGCCCTCAAGGTCTGGTGGGGCCTGGCCCTGGCCTGGCCATGTGGGTGCTGGGCAGGGGAAGAGAATACATCAGCCTCAGCTGTGTTCCTGTTGTGTCTAAGCGGCTGAGATCCTGGCCCTTCCCTCAGCACAGCTGATCCTGACTCCTGCTTCAGCTCCCAGAGCCCACCAGGGTCAGATGCCAATCTGCAGGCCCTGGGCGAGATTTTAACCCTCTCAGTGCTTTGATCCTCCCTCGAGAGAGAGAAAAGACCAGAAATGCCAGAATGTAACAAGACAACATGATATACTGAGTCAGTGATGAAGAAGCTGAATTCCAGAGGGGAAGGATGAGGAGCTGCCTTGATCTTGAGGCTGAAATCCTCTTGCTAGGCTATGGAGAAAGACTTTCTTTTCCCTGTAATGCATGAAAGAAGTATGGGGAGGTGGCTCTTTACTTAGCAAAGGCCCTTATGTAGTTCTATGAGAACTTTGAACAAGTAGAGGGAGAGAGTGAAAGAGAAGAGTGATGAGGATTCTGTGCTCCCAGAGACAAAGGAGATGACTTCTGCTCCCAGTGATGAAGATGAGCGGAAAAATAGATGCAGAGACCCTTTGCTTTGGAATAGTTCACCTTTAAACTGGTACCCCATAAGCTGACATGGCCCATACCCACAGCTGTGGGAAGGCTGTGTGAAAATGGGAGGGACTTTTTACGATTGCAGGTTTCCCTGGGCGGCTGCTATTCGTGAGAGTTGAAAATCAAAAGAGAATTGTTTTCTTGTGGAAAGTCTCCATGACAATTTGCAAGAGGGACTTCTCTCCCCAGGTGAACTGATGAAAGACTCTTGTAAAGGTGGAAAACTGACTGAAAATATTGAGTTTTGTTTCTTTACATTGTCAGTGGGAAAGAAAATGTAGGGGGAAGGGAAGGTTCTGAAGGGTTTGTTTTGATTTTTTCTCATTATCTTTCTTTTAGTTACTGTCAATGAACCCTTCTTTATACCCTTTTAAAGTTTTGAGCCTGTTTTGCTTTCCTCCTAATCCCATCTCACAGCAAGAAATGAGTAAGTACACCCTAGTGAGTGCACCTGTGATTGGCCAGCACAAAAACCACTACACTATTTGATGCATTGGCCGGGAAATTTTGAATTGGCAAACCTGAACCACTACAATATTTTATTCAAGTTTAGGTAAACCCATGGCATTAGAGCTATATAAATGAATATTTACAGAAGCAGTGTCCATTGTTACGTAAGATTTTTGGAACTGGCATTCTGTTCAGGTTTTGATAAGATAGTGCTCCAACCCCCAGAAAACTCTTGGGAAAACTAATATTTTAGTGGTTTTGTCATTATATTTGTTTTAAGATTGGGATTTCTACTTTGTTTTTGATATATTACAGCACTGAATTATTAAATAGATGAAAAATTACATGGTGCACTAGGGTGGCAGACTTTATTGATTAGGCCTTTTTACTACTTAAAAGAATTTTTATAGAATATTTGAACTTTTTTTGTATTAAATAGGGACCAAAAATATTAACTGCATCTTATATACAAGTCCTACTGTGGGATAAGGATGCAGCATGATGATTTTTTTGAGAATTCTCCCCGTTAATTTCATACTTCTTTTTCTTTCAAACAAGTTTAGTTACATCAGTTTTTCTGGACGTCTATAGAATCAGACTTATCATTTGATTTTTTTAATTGTGTTTTTCTGTTGAATTTAAATTGTGCTCTTTAATGATGCTTCACATATTGGTGCCGACAATGGTGGTTTAAAGAACCTGGAGCAAATCGCCAGTCACAAGGTGCTTTTGCTGACATCACCTTGGAACATGGTGTAATTGACAAAATTTTCTAAGCATCACTCATTTATGTAACTGAGGAACTAAATAGCTGTAATCCTGAGTATCTGCTGTTTGTTTCACAGTTGCATTTTAGTTTTCTTCAGAAGTTTACAAGGGAGACCTACATTATCTTAACAATACGAGTTAATGGCTAATTAACAGGTTCTGTGTCACACATGATGATTGCAACCCCTGAAATCTAGAGAGATTTGTTGTTTGTAAAAAAAAAATACATAACAAACATTTGTGGAGATTCATCATCAAAACACATAATTTCCTCTCCTTTTGAGTATGATTTGCCTTTATTTTTTTTAACTAAACTGAAAAGCTAAAGCCATCCAAGCAATAAGATGAGAGCTGGTTTGGCTTATTTCATTTCAAATTTGATGCCATTCAATTAATACCATTGTTTATTTCAATTCTAAAGTGTAAAAAAAAACGTTTTTACAGGATCTCAGATGGTTAAAGTTAAAATTAAGCAACAACAGCCAGAAATGTTTGAAGAATAATGGATTATGAAACATAATGAATGGACTGTGTGTTATTTGATGCAAAATCAACTTTATTAGACTTAATCTTCAGACTTGTTTTTTAAGATGTTCTGAGATACGGCACAAATGATGGTAATCAAAAGGGAAGAGGGGAATAAGAAAGGTAAGAAATTATAGATACTGAAAAAAAATCATTCTATTGCTTTCTGTTTCTCTCTGAAATAACATATAAATGCTACATAGAATAAAGCTGGACTCTGCTAAGAACACTGATAACAAAGGCATTACTATCCTTTCTCAGTCACCAAGAAAAAATCTGAAACACTTGATTCCCTGTGTTTAGGGACTTCTCCTCCATGGACAGCATTGATCTGCTTCTGAATTATTGTATGAAATGTCTTTCTTTTGGTTAAAAACAAACAAATGTTGCTCTAATACAGAGTGGGTAGAAAAATTTGTCAGCTTTAACAGTGCATTTTTTTTATTTCTTGGCTGGCCTGAAAACTGCAGTGGAAAACCTGCAACACAGTATTTGCAGACAGATAGGTTTGAAAGAGCCCTCTGTACACATTTCAGTCCTACTAAGAGAGAGGACAAAGTTCAGGTATGTTAACAGTTTAGCTTTATATAGCTTAGTTTGCGTATTCACTCAAAAAAAAAAAAAAAACTGAAAAAAAGCAAAGGAAATTGAATTCTCTAGAGCCATTTTTTGCCAGTCGTGGTTACAATGGCTTTTCCCTGATGTTAGAGTGAAATAGGAAAATCTAGAAATAACATATGCCGAAGTATGGGTAGACTTCACAGTATTTACCATCTCTTGTTTTCAGCATCTTCACTCAAAAAGGAAGGGGGAAGAGGGGAGAATATGGAATCATTCTTGTGATTTTGTAGGTCAAATTCCCTTTAATTTTTTTTTCAGGACGAGGCCCTGAGCAACCTGCTTAATCGAAGACATTGAACTGGATGATCTCCAACAAAGGTTTTTTCCATTCTCAAACATTCCATGATTTTGTTTCTAAGATAAGAATGGACAAAGTTGCAAACTGGGTGAGAGGAAGAAAGGAACAGTTACACCTGGAACCAAAATGTGGTGTTAACAAAATGCAGCTATACACCATTCCATCCTTTGAAAGTACCACACAATTAAAACAGAACGGAACTCAAACAGACTAAAAATCAGTTGGTTTTTATGCAGATTTAGCACTTAAGCCTCTGGACATTTTTCAATTTCTTAGAACATGTTTGTTAATAGCTAATAGTGTTCCAAGCAAAAGTAATGCTTTTATAATACTTACCTCTAAGTTTTCCTATTTACTTGGCACTCATTATTCTTTCAGTGAATAAATAGATTTATTACTCTAATTGTGTATTACATGTGGGAGCTGTAAATAATGTCCCCTATGTGGAAACAGGAAATAGCTTTCCTGGAAGCTGTCCATGTTTGATTTGGTCTCTAGTTAGAGCTAACATTAATTCTTAAAGTACAGACTGAGTGCAGATTTGTCCAAGGGATATACTGCGGATGGTTAGGCTGATCTCATAATGGCTATGTCACAGAAACACCAAAAGTCTAAGGAAAGGTAACTGCAGCTGCTTTGTACTAACTCAATAACCTGACCAACCTGTGAGGGTAGAGCTTCCACCAACTTCTCCAACACTTCAATACCTGGGAAATACATCACATAATGACAAAAGGCTCTGATTCTTGTTGTGATTTAGTTCTTTAGTAAATTAATCAATTAAGCCATTGCTCTAAGGTGAAGTACTTGCAGATACTAGAGGACAAAAACTGGAGATGGGCTGGCAATGTGTGCTCTCACAGCCCTGAACTGCCTATGTCATAGGCTGATCTCCCAGTGTGGGCAGCAGGGGAGGGGGAGTTCTGTTCCTCTGATCCCTCAGGTGAGACCCCACCTGCAGAGCTGCCTCCTGCTCAGGGGTATCTGGTACAAGGAAGATATGGACCTGCTGGAATGGGACTTAGAGGAGGGCTATGAACAGGACATAAGGGCTGGAACTGTGCTCTTGTGAGGAAAGGGTGAGCTGGTTATCCTAAAGAACAGAAAGCTCCAGGAAGCTTTATTGTGGCCTGTTTGATATATAAAGGAGCCATGTAAGAAAGATGCAGAGAGAATTTTACCAAGGTCTGTAGGGACAGGACAAGTTTTAAACTGAAAGATGATGACTTTAGGTTGGTATAAGGAAGATACTCTCTATTATGAGGGTGGGGAGGCCTTGGCACAGAGTGCCCAGAGAAGCTGTGGCTGCCCCTGGATCCCTGGAAGTGTCCAAGGCCAGGTTGGATGGGGCTTGGAGCAACTTGTGATAGTGGAAGGTGCTCCTGTCCCAGGCAGGGAGATTAGAACCAGATAACCTTTAAAGGTCCTTTCCAACCTGAAGCACTCTGTCATTTTATGATTCTTGTTGCAAACAAGCAGTGACAGAGTAAGGAAAAATAACTTCCACAAGAGTTTGTTTT
This sequence comes from Promerops cafer, assembly GCA_013398275.1. Classification (NCBI taxonomy): domain Eukaryota; kingdom Metazoa; phylum Chordata; class Aves; order Passeriformes; family Nectariniidae; genus Promerops; species Promerops cafer. The sequence goes on along the minus strand of VZSE01003456.1, from coordinate 138,723 downwards.
CATACTTATAGTGGCTAAAAATACGGCTTTAATTTTTTTTCCATTTCCAGATTATGGTCATTACTGAAGAAGACAAGAAAAGGGACTGAAATAGAGAGAAGAGATAAATAAAAATCATACTCTATGTGTTGTGCAGGAGATATTTACAAGGAGATTAACAGCCCAAATGACCAACAGTCATAAATAGTTCTCATGGAATCACAGAATATGCTGAGTTGGAATGGAACCACAAGGATCATGCAGTTCAACTCCTGGCCCTGGACAGACACCCCAAAAATCCCATCCTGTGCCTGAGAGCATTGTTGAAACACTCCTGGAGCTCTGGCAGCCTTGGGTCTGTGCCCATTCCCTGGGGAGCCTGTTCAGTGCCTACCACCCTCTTAGTCCTGATCTCCAGACTAAGCCTGCCCTGACAGAGCTCCAGGCATTTCCTTGAGTCCTGTCCCTGGTCACAGAGAGCAGAGATCAGAGTTGCCCCTGTGCTGCCCCTTGGGAGGATATTGAAGAGCTCAGTGAGGTCTCAGTCTCCTCTATCCAGCTGAACAAAGTGCCTTCAACTGCTCCTCATTTGGCTCCTCCAGATCTTTCCCCCTCCTTGTGGCCCATCTCTGATAGTTCAGTATCTTTTTTATATTGTGGCACCCAAAACTGCCCCCAGCACTCAAGGTGAGGCCACCCAAGAGCAGACTGGGACAATCCCCTGCCTGGCCTGATTGACGGTGCTGGGCCTGGTGCCCCCCAGGACAGGGATGTCCCTCCTGGCTGCCCAGGCACTGCTGACTCAGATCCAACTGGCCATGGATCAGGACCCCCAGGGCTCTTCCCAAGCTGCTCTCCGGCCTCTTGCCCCCCAGTCCATACACAGAGCCAGTGGGGCCCTGTCCCAGGTGCAGAACCCAGCCCTTTCCTGTGTTAAACCTCATGCAGTTTGTGCCTGCCCATCTCTCTAATTTGTCAAGGTCTGTGCAGGGCCTCTGTGCCCTCAAGGATATTTTCTCAGAATATAAGTGTAGGAACTTCCACTGCTTAATTAATTCAAGAAAGAACAAGTAAAATGAAAATGAACCAAGCATTTAGTGTAGGTACCTCATTTCATTTGTGTGCCTGCGTACACAAGGTATCCTGACTTCCTTTACATGAGATACCCAAATATTGCAGGCACTTTGGAAAACTTCATCTGCTTCTTGGATCATGAAGAATTCTTTGAAATGCATTAGCCAGAACTTTCTCAGTCTGAGATATAATTAAGTATATTTATGTTTTTAAAATCACACTCAGACATGCTACAAAGGCCTACATTTTCTACCTAAATTGAATTTAAGAAATAGCTTTCAATAGATAAAATTCCCACAATGTAATGGTGAAGGGAAATATTCCTAAACCAGTTCAATATCTTTGTTGTCACTTCCTTCGAGAAAAGTCCTGAAACAAAAGCATGCAGTGATCATGAGAGTGATGCAATCCCAAAAATACATCAGGAAGCTACAGCAGAGATATTTTTCTTGTTCTAAACAGAAATAATTTACTGCATCCCCAAATGTGGCTCAGCAACATATGTTAATAAAATAATAGATATAAATATTGAAAAAACCAAAACCTGTAATAAGATTAGACTAGTAGGATTTTGAAATTGTGAAGCAAATCAGATTAATTTTCTCAAGATGATCACTGTGTCTGCTAGATATCAGTGTCATAGGCAACTTTGTGATAATTTATATTATGGACATACACTTTTGAATATATTTAGCTTTTGTTTATTGTACAGTTTTGGGTAGAAGCCACTAAAAATGGGAACTGGATGTTGTTGGATTAAATTTTGAACTCTGTTAAGAAAGAAAAGGCTCAAGACCAAAGGTCTCAAATGTTTTCCAAAGCTGAGCTAGTGCTTTTAATCTGAAGTTAGACTAATAAATAGTTATTTTTTGTTTATCATTCAGTTTACTGGTGGCCCCGGTGAAGTTACATGAATGTTCATAATTTTAAGTTTAGATGTTCCTGTACAATTTATATTACTGGGGCCTTTGTAGCTGACTTTGATTTCAGAAATAAAACTAAAACCAGCAAAAGTTTCAACATCTGCATGAAAGTCCCAATATAGATGCTGGGTTTAATAGCTGAGGCCCTCATGCACTTGAAAGATATATTCTATTATCTATCCTGATTCTAAATTTTTAGATAAATTATTATATTGGCTATATTAAAGATTATGGAAATTGACAGATATTTTAATAGTGATTTATTTTTAAGTGCCATTTTTATTGTAACTTTAAAGAACTCCAAATCACAAGGTATCCAGTAATTATATTAAAAACTTTATGATGTCTCTCTATTCCACTGCTTGAAATATAGATTTTCCTTTGAGCATCCCATAGCTGCTTTTCAATAAGAATATATCAACCTATGGTGCAATATGTCAGTACTTTCAGACCTGTCTGTCACTTTATATAGATCAGCCTGAGAGATTTTGTAAGGAAATTTTAAAATTTGAACTTGTTAATCTAATAATATATCTGAGACAGAATCTTTAGATCCAGATTTGTCTTTTTAAAAATTCATTTGGTGTTCTGTTTCAGGATTATAAACAGAAATATTCATGTTAAAAATGTTAAACAAGGAAAACCTCTAATTCTATGTATGTGTCCATGCAAGACGGAATAAATGGTCAAATGGTCAAAACTTCTCCATTACTATTAATTTTGTCCTCTCCCTCCCAGTGCAAGAGCTGCATCAGCCCTTTACTCACCCATTAGGTACCAAATTTAAGTATTTGTGGCTGAAAACATCTAAAATGGAACCATAGCCCTCTAGGATGTTCCTTGATACTCCTTTCTCTGACAGAGGATCTTTTTCTTTTGGAGTGTGATGACAAAATGACTCAGAGATAAAGTATTAGCACTACCATTCTAATGATTTATTTTTTTTTCATACTGTGCAGAAAAGTGATTTTCTAAAAACCACATGGCCCAGCTAAAGGAATATGAGTGTTGTACGTTGAGTAGATGGCTTATTTTCTGCTTTCCATAGGGTGAATTTATAAATTGTTACTCCTTCCACACAGAAATATGGTCTAAGTATTTTTCTAGGCCAGTATATGGCTGTGCTGCTCATCATTGGCATCTTTTATTGATAACATGTGGATGGGATTTTAACAAACTTTGTATTTATATAAACTTTAGAATTCTTATTCTACCCTCATCTCCAACTGTCATGTCCCATGTTGTCACCTTATAGAATACAGTATCTAACCACCTGAAAATACAGCTGCAAGAGCTAAAATTGCTACTTATTTTCTATTGCAATTGACACACTGAAGGCTGAATAGTATGTTTTTAAAGTTATAAATTTGGAATTGCTTTCTCTATCCACCTTCCATTTAAGATGCTTTTTCCTTTATCCAAAACAGTGAACAAAAGTAAATCAGGCAGTATATTAAATGGCTGGAGACTGAATATCATCTACTATGCAGTACTGAAGAATTATAGCCAGAATTTGGCATAAGGTTTACTTCTAATTCCCGTATACAATATTTTGTTAACATATATATACTACTCTCAGCATAATTAATTTTGAATTAGAAAAGTGAAGGAAACTTATCCAAACCTAAATGGGAAGAGTAGCAAGTCAGAAGGGAATCATCTGGATTGCTGACAAACTGGGACAAGTAATGACTGTGGCATGGTCACTAATGCAGGCTGAAATAAGGTTCTTGTCCTCTCTTTATGGGAGAGGGACAATTAATGATAAGATCTGGAGCCAGGACAGTCTGTGCATCTGTTCAGTGGTTCAAATGCAGAAGAAACTGATTACAGAACAATATATTCTTAAAAGGAGGAAAGGCCCTGAGGCAGTTCTGAATCTCAAAATAAGCCTGGCAAGAGATGACACTGCACCTCCAATTTAAACCAGAGGGTCCACTTCTGGTGGATAATAGTTCTGGTGGGTTTCTTGTCCAGTTCAGCCTGTCTTGTCCTCACTGAAATCCTTTAGAAAAGCACCTGAGAGCCAAAACAATTTCTGTCTAATAGTCATACCTACATCTTTTTCAGTGGTTGTCTGCTCATCTGTGTTCACGGTCTGCTGTTGACCTCAGGTTGCTTTTTTTGCTACCCAAAGTTAAGCCTGAAATAGTAACAACAGGAAGAGAAAAGAGAACACTAAGGATAATTGGGTGATGTGACTTGAGCTAAATCCAAGACCACAGGAAAGAGTGGAGATTTGGGGTTGCTATTCCCAAAGCAAATCTCTAGAGATTCATGTGCAGCCAGACATCCACCTCAGGGTATAGACTACTTGTGCTGGGTGGAGTCAGAACTCACAGATTATCCTGTTGCCTACATAAAATTTCTACTAGACCAGGTTACTCCAAGCCCCATCCAAACCTGGCTTTGAACACTTCTGGGGAAGGGGTAACCACAGCTTCTCTGGGAAGAATTGGTTCTCAGACCAAATTTCTGGGTGGCCCTGGCTATTACAAAACAAAAGCCATAAACAAATGTACAATGCCATCAATATACGACTATTTTCCTAATCACAAAACTTCATTTCAGCTGCTTTTGATTGCTATCATTATAATTTTTTCACAGCTTGATAGCATCAATTAATTATGAAGAACTAGAAATTTAAAAATGCTTATTTTTAAGCTTTGGATTTTTGCAAGCTCTCATCTTCTCCATGAACTTTAGAGTTTGGCTTTCAAAAAAGGAAGTTGAAAAATATCTGAAACATTAGGGCTTTTCAAGTATTCTCAGTCATATTTAGACATGCTGTAAATTAAAATTAACCCATGGCTTACTGGAATTAGACAATGTTGTAACTAATTTAGGCATGTAGTCTCTTATTTCTTGTGATTTATAAAGAGGTTAGGCTAGTCTGTTTGCACTGCATATCTAATGTCTTGAAATTTTTCTAGTACTTTCTTTTGTTTCTGGTACTGGATTTTCATTATCGATTTGAAGGATTAAAGACATCAAAGATGTATTCCTTCATTTTTGTGTTTTGCTTATACTTTCCCTTATCTACCTTTTCTGTGCTGCAGAGAACATCTCTACAGCTCAAAAACTGACATATTTAAACTACTTTTCCCTTTAAAAATATAACAGCATTTGTATATTTAATGAAAGGTTTTGAGAGGTCCCTGACTGTTGCATTTCAGTGACATGGAGACATGAGTACAGAAAATGTGCAGAAGGCTGGGAGGAGGCAAAGCATTATTTCCAGCTAAAGTGCTGAAAAATTATTAGCTGCCAAACATAAAGAGATTTTTGAAGTGTATTTTAAAACTTATGTCTTACTTTTCACTGTCCCTGTGCATGTAACCTTAGGGTGGCACTCCCAGGCTCACCTTGAGTGAACCCTGCCTTCATTCTCAATACATGTTTGCAAACATCTTCTTTATCTCTTTTGTAATCTGCAACCCACATCTATAGGACTGTGGTGAATCATTTCTCCTCCTTCTATCTAGATCCTGGGCTTATTCTCTCTCTGCTCTTGGATCTGGCAAGAAAACGGAAGACAATATCCATCTCTAGACAGTGCAGATTCTGCATGTTGGTTGTGCAAGGCAAGAACAGTTTCTTTACTATGGATGGAACTGGTTTTCTGTGGACTATTGAAGATGTTGCTCCTTCTATCTACAGCCACTAGTCACATATAAAATGGACAAGTGGGCCGCTGACTGTAGGCAGAGATTTCTTTTTCAAAGAGGGCTGCAACTGCATGGGAATGTGCCAGATAGGTTTGTGTTGGAAATTGTAGGAATTGGCGGAATGGGCAAAGCAATCAAAACAAGAAAACATTATTACTAATAGATCAGCACTCCTAATGTCTTACCCAATAGCTCTACAACCTGTAGGCAGGCTTCTTTCTCCTCTTAATTATTCTTCATTTTACCATCTCATGGCCACTGCAGCCAATAATACCTTTGACCTTCACAAGGAAGTCCTCATTGTTGGTGTATATGAGGCACCACAAAGTATATCTCCTTGTTGTCTACTCTACCATTTGGGTGAGGAAATTGTCCTTGATGGTCTCCAGGAATCCTCTGGATTGCTTATGGCCTGCTGTGCTGTCTCTCCAGTGGATATCAGGGTGGTAGAAAAACCCCATGAGGACCAGAGCTGCTCCTATCTGTCTGTAGAAGTCCTCATCCATTTGTACTTCCCAGTCAGGCAGCCTAGAGCAGATCTATACCTGCCTCCTCTAATCCTAACCCATAAACTCTCACTTGTCTCCTCATTCATCCTCTGGCACAGCTTCATGCACCCTAGATGTTTGCTCACATGAAGGGCAAGGCCCATTCCCCCTCTTTGCATCCTCTCATTCCTACAGAGCCTGTATCTCTTCATTGCAATGCTCTGATCATGGAAGCCATTCCACCTTGTCTCCATGATACCAAGACTAGATCCCTACAATTGCCCAGGTTGAGAAAATAGGGAGGGTAGCTTACGGGTTTGTTTCTGCACACCCATCTGGCCTCCAATCAGATATATATAATAATTCTGTCATTTTTTAAATTTCATCCCATTATATTTTAACACAAATCATTTCAGTACAGTCATTGAGACATATAACACACCTTTGATTTAATCTCACTCTGCTGTCTCCTTTTTAGTACTTTTTTCTATTAATGTGTCACTCCAGCTCAGCATATTCTGTGATTCTATGGTTCCTTTTTCTATGTTACTGAATTGTTACACTTGTAAAAGCATGTTTCACGAAGATTCCGTTTCCTGCACTTGAATTGAGGAAAAATGTATTGAATACCCCTAAATTTGTGTGCTTGCTATTGATCTAAGATATCACAGCTTCACAACAAACAGCTGAAAAAACCCCACATTAATCTCTTCTGGGGTAAAGAAACCCATCAGCTTCCTAACACAATGAAGCAGTGACAGATTTGGGTTGTTTGGCTCATCTTCTCTGTTTACCATACAGTTTAAGATATTGAACTTTGTAATTAATGATTTGCTAAAATATAATCTCCTTGGATTACCTTTCACTGTCAGTGTAGCAGCAAACATGATCATTCCTCTTAAGGGCTTAGTAAGAGAATTATCTATACTTTAAAGAGAGTTAAATTCATAGCTTCCTGAAAAAATTTTATTTTCCCAATTACCTTTTATCTTTTTGCAGTTTTCCATTAGAAGGTAAAATAACATCATCTATCTCTGTTAGACACCACAGCCCGGAAAAATATTGCTGAACCTTGGATGTCATAAGGATTACATTTCTTTTCTCTTCTTGTTTCGGGAAAACTGAAACTTACTTTTCAAAAGATAGATACAAGCTCAGTGTCATTTTGATTAATTAGACCCTGACCTCTTCTTTTTCCTGTCTTATAAAGAAATCTGAATTACATTTTAAACAAGGATTACCAAAATTAATCCAATGCACATTTGCAGAGAGAGGGAAAGCTGAGATGATGGTTAATAACTTAACAATGCAGAAATCGAATGATAAAACAAGTTTTCCCTTCTAGTTTTAGTGTAAACTCTAGCCAGCCAGGGATTTGGGTTTTTTAAAGATGGGATAAAAGTGATTTGTCCTGTTTTTTCTTCTGGCACAAGCCTATGTGCACTAGATGATATAGCTGAAAGCATCAACCCAGAGGTATCTTTACATATCATTTGGCTCAACAAAGAAGTTTAAAAGGATTCTTTCAGGTTGTAGGATTCCATAGCAACAAGTCCCCATTGCTTTCAGTAGATTCTGGCTGCATGACAAGCTGAGTTTTATGTCTGTATATATGTTGTATGACTATGTAGATTACACAGTGCGTATTTATATATATGTGTGTGTGTGTGCAAAGAATTTGCAGAAAAACTTAAAAAACATGTCTGCTCTCTTCCTCACTGTGATGCAACAATAGCTTCAAAACTCCAAAATATCAGAAGGTGGTATTGTAGTAACTGACAGAATTTTACATCCCTCTAACATAATGCCACAGTAGTTCAGTTGGTCAGAGCAGGGTGCTGTCAACACCAAGGTTGTGGAGTCAATCCCCACATGGGCCATTCACTTAAGAGTTGGACTCAAAGATCCTTGTGGGTCCCTCCCAGCTCAGAATATTCTGTGATTCTTCAGAGGTCTCAAATTCTCATCTCTGTCCAAAAGAGAAGTCCCTTTCCCTCAGCTAATGCCAGTAAATTGTGTCCTGTCTACCCACAGAGTGCACTTATTTAACAGAACAACTGGTGATCCCTCAAGAACCAGTGTAGCAGTCTTCCTTAAATTATGTGTGCCAGGATTTTATCATGGCTCGTTTCCAGTAGCTTTAGTACCAGACTTTTGTTACTTCCCTTGGGAAATGCTTCACCAGCTAAAATCTCTCTAATAGGAAAACTTTCTTTGATAACTTGTCTGAATATGCTAAACTCAGGGAGAGAAAGACAAGTGTCTAAGCCATGAAGTCTTCAGTTCAGAGTTCAGCATATCTTCCCAGCCCTTTTTAAAAGTTTCCTTTCAATCTATGTACGTGGCACAGGTTTTGTGCTCTCCTGAATGTAGATGGCCTTGAAAGTGTGAGCCTGAACAGAGATTTCTTTTTGGCTAGGGGAAGGAAACCTATATTCTTTTAAAAACAGACCTTTGTGTGATGAACAAAATTTTTTTGTCTGGTGTATAAAAATATATCCACACATTCTTGCATATGTTCTCAATGAAGGTGTATACATCTTATATAGCATACAAAATAAGGGATGCAATGCACAGAGAGTTTAGAGCTGCCCTACACAAACTATACATCAACTGGTACTAATTAATTAATTCTGCTTTCTCAGGTCATCAAGCTCTGTCTAGCATATTTCTCAGTATTTTCAAATGTGATATGCCTTCACATAACTATTGCCATTCTTAGCAGGCAGTTCTCCAGTCACACTCAATTTTGCATTTTTCAAGGCTATAATGGTTTTTAGAAATACTTATTAAAAAGCAAAATATACAGTTAATGTGAAATTTACAGCAAGCAGTTATTTAGTTGTTTTCAAAACCCAAGCTGTTTCTGTTAATCTTGCCGAAAGTAAACATCTTAAGATATATATATATATTTATCATAATATGCTACAATATTTGGTAGGAAAAAAAATATAAATTTTAAATGCATCTATATAAAAAGATTCTTTGAGCTTCCTTTCCAAATTGCCTCCAGTTCATTTTTTCCCACTGCAAAAGTACACAACTTATAGACTGTGTACTTCTAAAGCATACTTCAAGAAGTCAGATTCAGAATTTCCAAGTTAAATAAAACTGAAATTCTTCTAAGACTCATTACCAAACAACATTAACTCATTATTTAGTTATTAACTTACTTCTTTAAAAGTATTTCTGTGATAGCAAAAAACATTAATGCTTCTGTATCTGTGGTACTAACTACTGGACTATTTATGCCAAATCCTAGTAATACATGGAGCTTATCCTGGACAGAAAAGCCACTGAGTTAAATAGCAGCAGCATATGACTAAATATTTTGCTAGCACAGAGATGTTGTATATTTAAATATCTCTGGTCCAGCATGCAAGTTTTGTTGCATCTTGTTGTGAAATTCCTACATGTTAAATCAGTGCTGATTCATTTTCCAATGTACGAATGAGCAAGCAGACACAAGAAGCTTAGTCAACTTTAATCAATTTTTAAAAACCATTTAGCATCTCTAGTAAAGCATATTGCATAGAGGAGTAATGGCAGGCAAAATGAAAACAGGGAATATATTAGGAGGTAGCAATTAGAGGTTGTCTTGGCCACAGAATTTTTGAAATTGCCATGTAATGCGTTTTAAAATAGTTGGGGTGGGTTCCATTAAAGCCATGCCTTGACTTTCTGTAGCACAGAGGGGTATTTCTTGTTGTTCTGTCCTCAAAAAGTTTTATGAAAATGTAGATTGTTAGAAAGGGCAGGAAAAACAGGCATTGAAAGAGATTCTCTTTCCATCTCAGTCATTTTCAACAAATTCCCTCATTTTCAACAAATTCCCTGCATATTTCCATGGATAAATTTCTGGGAATTGTATGCATGATTACTTTTGCCCTTAAATTCTTCCACTGATTCTCTGTTACCATTTCTGTGCATCCTGCAAGCAGCAGCTTTCGGTTTTTTCAGAGGCACAATGCTTGAAAATAGGACAGGCAAATAGCAGAACAGATTGCACAGAGTCTATGCTGTCTCCACCCTTGGAGGTTCTTGACCCCTGACTGGACAAAACCTTGAGCAATCTCATCTGAACTGCAGATGAGAAGAGACCTTCTGTGGCCCTTTCGAACCTCAGTGATTGCATGATTATCTGATAACAGGGGAGAGAGGTGATAGAGAGAAGGGTGGTCTAATGAAATGGGATAATCACCACATCAAATATAGCTGTCAGGAGCAGAGGTGTTTTGGGTGGTTTGTGTCATGATGTCTCTCAGCTGGCATGTTTTTCTCTGATATGTAAGAGTGATATACCAGAATGACTAAAATGAAATCACAGAAGATGTAGGAAGGTAAAAAACAGGTGTCAGAGAATGATTCCCCAATGGAATGAATACAAAAAGGTCATTAAAAATGCTTCTGGCTTGAGACCTGATATTTTGGAACATTTATAATGAATCAATCTAATAATCTGGGATTTGATGCCCAAAGGGAGCTTTGGAGGTACTTGTCAAAGCTTGAGTAGAGGTAGAGGGTGAGTAGTTGATGTTGCAGTTGAGAAACACTGACTTTGAGACAAGGAAAGTGCCTCAAGATTGCAGGCTGCTGTTCCCACCCCAGAGATTGAGGTCAACAGGCCAACAAAAGGTTAATAAAACTTGTCAGGAAAGACAAAAATTTAGGAGAAATATACAGAAACCAGTCTTTTTCCCCCCCAGCACATTTTCTTAGCTCATTTTGTGCCTTTTTGGATGAAATAATAAAAATAATCCAGTTTGTAGAAAATTACTGTTAATCACTTTAAGCAGCTCACTGTCTACCAACTCTGAAAAAATAATTCATGTAGTGTTAAGTTCACAGAGCCTGTTGCATTGTGATATTTGGATACAGAGGTAGCTTGTACTCAGGAAAGACTCTAAGACTAATTGTAAGTCTGTGTCTGCTCTTGAGGAAGGTGAGACCAGCTACCTAAGTAGCTCATTGAGACAATGGAGAGTTTTATCTTGTAGTAGTGTAAGTTATTAGCATTCCAGTTAGACTAATTTTTCTGAGACACTCTTTTAGAGCTGTGGTTGTAGCTCTTCTAGTATTGTGTCTTATTGAACAACAAAATATATTCACAAGTCCCCAGGCAAGGTGAGACAAACCTTACAGGGAGCTGAGGAGATTTAACATAAAATGATTGACATGACCTTCAAATGCCTAAGCTGTAATGTGTTGGCTCCCCTTGGGTGATGCTTTCCTTGGAACTGAAAAACACCCTTGTATAAATCCACCAGGATGAAAAACAGCCTATCATTTGTGGAACCACTTTTGTATTCCAGGTGAATATTTGCAGGACGTTTTTAGAGGGGAAGAGGGCAAAACCAAATAGGAATCAGGTTTAATGTGAGAAATATTGCTTTTTTTGTTCTGCATTTGTGAAATTGTCTTTAATTTAAAATAGTTTTGTAGTTGTCCTGCAGATGAGATCCTGCCATTAGGAAATCTTACTGGTACTTTATTTTCCTTATCAAAGTATGCTGAACTTCAAAGAATGAGTAACACTTTGTATTACCCATCTTCTTGGGAATGAGTTGCCTGGGACTGCCAGGACTGTGTCAAGGGCTCATTAGAAGAATTGGAAAAGAGAGTTCTAAGCTTTAGCATGGTGGATTTGGACCATACACTAGAAAGGAGCTGGAGAAGAGACCAGAAAATGCAGTTCTCTGGCTGCTGAGGAAGATGGCACTTCTTGCTGTTCTCTTGTACGTTCTTATGCCACATGGGGTAGCAGATAGAGCCTTGTTCCCACAGTGGCATTCACATTGTTTGTTTGCCCTTTGATTCTTATCCAGCGGCTCTCAAAAGTGCTCCAGACATTCCAACCCTTCCATTACATACCGTCTTGATACCTTGTGAAGGCTGACCGAGAACAGAGACTAGAGAGAGTTAAAGAATAAAGTAGGTATTTATTAAAAAGCCTCAGTGGATACACCTTGGTCAGTACAAGAGCCCAGCCAGGACCACACTCAAGATGAACCCAAAATGGTCACAAAATGGACAACCGGTCACGAGGTCTCTCACTTTTTTAAGTTCTGGTCCATTAGCATATTGGAGTTAATTGTCCAGTTGTAGCTTTAGATTATGAAGTCCCATCCTTCTTGCTTTTCTCTGTTCATTCTGCCGTTGTTTATGCTCTTGGGCCTGAAATTTGAATCACTTGTCCTTGGTCCCCAGTTAGAGAAGGAACTGTTTTGTCTACCTACTCTATGAAGAGAGCTTGCTATCCCCTAATATGAAGTTCAGAACTACACACTAAAGCAGTCCAGAATCTGAAAAATATAAAAGCTAAAACCTGAGGCATCACTCTGGCACCCCTCCACATCTCTGCCCCTGACTATCCCTCCTGAAGAACCCGGAACTTTCCATCAGGGCACTCCAGTCACAGGACTCATCCCATCAGGTTTCACTTGTGCCAAGGATCAAAAATCTCTGGCACTGGGCCAAAGCCTCGAGCTCCTCTTGTTTGTTCCTTGTCATGAGTGCACTGATACAGAAACATTTCGGATGAGGTTCATTGCAGCCAATGCCTCGTAGAGCAGATTGAGGGATCCCATTAGTGCTCATTTCCTCCAGTTTTGGCACTCCATCCCATTGCTCATCACTGGCCAGCCTGGTTTTGTCCTCTTCCCCCTTCCAAGCTACTTTAAAGCTCTGTCAATGAGCCCTGCTGGTTCCTGTGCTAGAGCTCTTCTTCTCCCTGAGAAAGGTGCATCCCATCAGGTGTCAGTAGACCAGGTGTTTAGGAGATCCTCCTACGGCCAACAAACCCAAAATTTGCATGGTTGTAGATCCTAAAATTATTAGAACAGTGTTGCATTTTTAGACATCTATGAAGAGCTGCTGGAACACCAAAACCCTGGTCTGGCCTAAACAAATAAACATAAAATGATGATGTATTTTAATGTGATGTAAAATAAGTCACAGAATTTATTTCTCATTGAATGGATGATTTTTTTTCTGTGATGGAATTTGAGTCTTAAATTTTATTGCACAATCTACTTTTTAAACTAATTCACACCAAAAACAGAAAAATGTTATTATTAGTAAAGCCCAACTATTTTTACATAATATGAAAAACAGATTTTAAGTCACTTCTAGTAGCTTTTTTCTCATTTTTAGACTGGAAAAGACAAAGTTTTAATTAAATAAGAAATTTGGCAGGCAATTCTTTAGTCATTAATCTGGTCTGGTGCATTCTGCTATTTGTATAAAAAATGGATTTGTACAATTTTGAAATTCATTCCTAATAAATGGCCAATACTTATGTAGGTTTAATAGACTCAAGCCTCTAGTGCATGGAAAGCAGTCAAAGGCTTTTGAATTAATTCTTCACTGCATTACAATAAGGCCCAGTATGGTAACAGATGAGCATCTTAACCCTGGGATTTTTATGGTTATTCATCCAGACTTTTTCCGTAGCTCAGTATAAATCACATTAATTCTGTCACAGAATACTGCAGTGTGGGGAGCTAAATACCTTATAATCTCAGATGTTCAGTGTCCTTAAGATAATGCTTTATGAAAACCAGATGAAGCCAATGAAGTTTAACAGTTAACCAGCAGGACTCTGAAGGAGGAAAAATACCTTCCAAGAAGTTTTTAGGATGCTTTATGAATACAAAGTCATAGCTAAACTGCAGCCTACCTGCTGCATTTTGCAAGCATTACTTCAGAACATGGATCTCAGCATGAACTAATTTGCTATTTTTTTCTATTCTAATACATACCCGTGCCTTTGGCAGTTTAACAGACTGATGGAGGAGAATGTGCATATTAGTCTTCTGAACTCTATGCTCGACACATAAACTGCTTCTGTTAACAAAAATATCTCTAATTAATCCTGTTCAGCTTTTACCTACAACACAGCATTTGATGCTGTAGTTTTATCCCACACAGTCTGAGCTTTACAGAACAGGTTTCTTGTTCTGTCATGGTGGTAGAGGCTCTCCTCAAAATCAGCTCAAGATATTAGTGTAACCACAATTATTCTCATAAAAACACAAGAAACAAGGAATGAGGTCCCTGCAATTCTGATGGATATAAATCTAATTTAAAATTGCTCTTCTCTGTATCAAGGTTTACAAGTTCTATTCTTCTGCTCTATGCAGGATTATAGAAATAATAGAATAAAGAGACAATAAATTTGGGGGAGTGGTTGGACTTGATGGTCTTGAAGGTCTTTTTCAACCTAAAAAATTCTAGTATTTATTGACTACATCCTCTTTGTGAGTATTTCTGGACATCTTAGGAAGACAGATCCTTGCCTATGCATTCAGCACAGCAGAGCCATGACTTTTTTCCAGCAGTTAAGGAAGCAGATATTTCCAATACAGGAAATGCACAGGGATCACACAGTGGGGTATGTTAGACTGTTTCTCTATCTATGGCTTCTTTCAGAATGGCAAGGCCTTTCTAGAAAACTGAAGTGACAAAAGTTTTCCTTCATGTTAAAGAAAATGGAATAAAAACTGGGTGATAGATGAAGGATGTTGTATGTAAATCACACTGGAGCTTTCATTCAGAAACTGAGCTCTAATCCACGAGGTAAATACGTATGATAGCATTGCCAGACATGGCTCTGCTGACTACTGTAAGTGTTTACATTTTTATCCTTATTAAACTCTTGAAGGCAAAAATATATGTTCATCACCCATGGAGATGTTTTAAATATACGTAACCTTTTTTTCCTGAGTGTTGGAAATTTGTTTCTGCTGGTTTACATTTTTTTTTCCCCAAAGAAAAAAATTACATGTCAGAAGAAACACTGAATTCACTTCATTTAAAGTCTGAAGGTTTGGCTTCGTGGAGCATCTCAAGAAAGCAAAACCCAAAGGACAAACTCCTTCAAACCTTCTAGTTAATGTTTGCCCCCAGGTCTAATTGATCATTAGCCTTTCAAATTACTTTACATTATGATTTTCAACTGCCTGGGAAAGGAAATTCTTCAGGGAACTACATATCCATTATGCTGTAAATGCCTTTAAGAAAGAACCTCTGGTACATTTGTTCTAGCCGTGGGTTTTCTGGTCCAGGGGAGATTCCCTCCAGCTTTTGGCCACAGAGTTGTGCATTTGTTAAGGGCAGGTGGAAAGGAATGACAACAGGAAGAAAATCTGGTTTATTTACATAATTTTTTTCTTATGTGTAATAAGAAATGATACATTTTTGTAGACTGTATATTTAGCTTTTGTTTTGTGATTTATGTTGTGTTCTGTCAAGTAGGGTGACTGGATCAGGTGAAAGAGCAACTGAGCATGAAAATTGCAGCAAATGTGGTGGAGTGGTGGAGTCACCATCCCTGGAAGTGTTTAAAAAATGACTGAATGTGGTACTTAGTGCTATGGTTTAGTTGACAAGGTGGTGTTCAGACACAGGTTGGACTCTATAATCTTGGAGGTTTTTTCCAACCTTAATGATTCTGGGATTCTATGAGAAGAAATGGTATTACATTGCCATCAAGTGTCATCCAGGCCTTAGGGGAAATGGAAAGGAGTTCCCAAGGCTCAGCAAGGAACGAGAATCCTTCATCAGCACCCAGAAGATTGCTGAGTGATGGAAATTAAATCTGGAAGCAAGAACTCACCTGCAATTCAGCCTGGAGGCCAGAAGAGCAAGGAGAGGGTTGACTGTTGAGAAGAAGGTTTTTGAGTAATACTAGTGTTCTGATTCTTTTAGAATGAAACTCAATAAAATTACCCATGTCTGTAAACCTCACAGAAGTCGCTTCACCTTGTTTCCACATGTCTGGGCATGCAGGAATGATCACAACTGGAGGCTTCAGAAGGGTTGTTCAGGGAAACTTGATAATGCCTTGCCTTTTGAGTAAGAAAAGGAGCCAGAGCTGCAAGACATCTGACAGTGAGGATAAAGGACAGGCAGCTCCTCCTCCCTTGTTTTCTGCTGGGTTCTTCTGAAAAAAAAAAAACTTACTTCATGTGAACATATTAACAAATACTTTAACAAAAACTTTCTCATACCAACTGTGTCATAATTTCAGTCAATATGACGACTTTCCTATTGTTGCAGGCAAAAGCTGCTCACACAGTTTGCTATAAAACTGAATTAAAGTGGTTTATTGAGTTAGGAGCGACGTATCATTAACCAGCAGCAAGGAACTCTGCAACGGTGATCATTCTTAGCAATACAACAGGTAAACAAAAAGTCTAGACACACAACGTCAATGAACACCTACAGAGTTCCCAAAACCCTTCCATAAGTAGCACCTAAAAGATTCAGTTTCCCCTCCCACTTACACATATTCCTCTTCCTCCTAAATGAGATCATTATCATTTTTGGAACAAGACTCTCTTCAGACATCTCTGTATTTTCAATTCAGACACTGCTGACACTGGCATTCTTATCTGACATGTTGTTATCCAGCCCTTTTGCCAAAGCTGTGATATGGGACTGACGACCTCACAGGTGTTAATAACCCCGTATAAGTTAATTAACCTGAAATGGTTTAATTCATCTTCATCCCTTTTTTACCCCGCAGGCTCTTTTCCTTTAATAACAAGGCTTTAGCTATTTTTGCAATTTTGTGTTGATACTCTCCAAATTCTGTCCCTTCTTATATATCTATTTTCCCAGATAATTCTCAGAGCAAAAGCAGCAGTGCGGTCAAGGAGTTGGCCTTCAATGAGATACTGTTCAAAACAAAGGAAAAAAATTTATTATTTATTGTTGTATAGGCTTCTCTGTCCATCCCACATATTATGTGAGGGATGGAAGATTAAGAGGAAGACAAAGAGGGTCAGTCTCTAAGGTGCTGAGTTTTCACTCTGGGCAATGGAGAAATACTGTTCCTGTAGACATATTGGCAGATCAGCAGAGGCAGTTCAGTGAAGAATTGAGTGTTAAAGACAAGTTCTATTGATCTATAATTAGTACTAGACTCACACATGCAGCCTATTAGGTTATTGGACACATCTCTAATATTAAAAAAAGCCCACTTTGCTGTGCAAAGTCCCAAGTGTTCAGAGCATGTTGTGCTCAAAATTTGGTCAGTCTCATCTCTACAGTATAAAGCTGAGATGTATTTCAAAGCATTAAAGCTCTTCTGGAATACTTGTGGATTTTTTTTTTTTTTTCACTCTTGATGCTAAGAAAGATATTTACCAGGCCTTAAAGCTCATTTTCTCCTCAAGAAAAAAAAAAAAAAAAAAAAAANAAAAAAAAAAAAAAAAAAAAAAAAAAGATTATTTTTAAATGTCCTTCTAATTGATCCTTAGGAGGGTTAAATACAAATTAGTGAAGTAATTCTGCATTCATTCATGCAAAGTTATGAAGTGAAGCCTTTGTTATCCATCAAAATGGTGGCTGAGGAACAGAATGAGACTAAGTCGCTGACACTGGGAGGCACACCAGGATATTGTCAGGTCCCATCCTCCTGTTCATGCAGGATAAGCTACGGCTGGGTGTCCAGCATAGAATTTTGTCCATTTGGGGTTTTAATATCTCCCAGACCAGAGACTCTAAAACCTACTAGGCAACCTGTTTCAGTGTTTGATTGCTTTTACAGTAAAAATGTGCTTTCTTATGTTGAGAAAAAATTTTATGGGATTAAATCCAATCAGGTTTTTATATATTTGAGAAAATTTTCCTCTGAGCCTTCTATTCTTCAGACTAAACAGTCCCAGACCACTTAACCTCTCCTTGTGGGAGGGAAGATCCAGCCTCTTAGCCATCTTTTTGGCCCTAAACTAGGTAACTAATTTTCAAGAGTCTAGTATAAAATTTGCCTACTGATGGCCAATTTTTTAATATAAATTATATATTTTTTCTGGTTTTTTTCTTTCAAAGCTAAACTTGACTTCATTTGAGTTTCTAGGAGCTTTTTGTTTTCCTTTAAGTGATGCTATAGAGGAACAAATATTATTCCAATTTTATTACCATTAAAACCACAGAAGGTCCACTCAAGAAGTCTCCACTCAAATATATTGTTTTATTCCTGAAATTTTAGGCATCAAAAGTCATAAGCATAAAAAGGAGCTCTCATAATTTCCTTTTCTCCATTCCTCTTAAACACACAGCTAATCTGGAAGTATAAAGACATCTTTGTTTTCCTTCCAGAGAGCTTTATTCCAGCAGGATCCTCTAGTAGTGTGATCAAATAAAAAAGCCCCACAATTTTCCCCCAAGCACTATCAGGCAATGCTCTCTATTATGTTGAAGCATTGAGTAACTTTAATAATTTGAAGATAATGCTGCTAAAACTCTCATTGGTCTTACTGGTTTGCTGGAGAGTCTTTTAGATTGATCCAGCTCTTGTATATGTGAATATGTGAAACAAGAACATACCAGCTCCATGAAGATGTCTTTGTTGGTTGTACAGCCATTTAGAGATGGTAAATCCCATTCTTAACATTTAACTGTCTTTAAAAACTTGAAAGGAAACATTTCCACATTTTACAAAAAACAAACAACATTCAGCTACAAATACATATAAATACTTGGGAAAATCTTGATAAATGAAATTTTAGAAATTAGAAATTTCTTTTAAATTTCTTTTTTCATTTTTTTAAATAGTATTTTTTAGAAAATACTTTTTTTCTGGCTAGGAAGAAGCTCATTTAACCTAACTTTATTTCTAATTTTATTGAAATGGACTCACTTTCACACAATTCCTAAAGGGAAAAGAAAGAATTTTTTCTAGATCTTAACATTTTAAGTTCTCTACAATAAATTAAGCTTTTGTTTAAAGATCTTTGTGTTATCCCAGAGACACTGGTATGTGGAGCTATTCCTGTAATGTCCTAATATGGGAGTTGAAATATTTTTTTTTCATTTCAATGGTAATATGTGGTCTTCCACAATATCAGTAAACTTAGATTCTCTATCCTGACTTAAAGGACTTATTTGTTGTCTTTTCAGAGTGTCTTTTCAGACTGGAACTTGTAATGAATAGGTTTGAAATTTTGACACTGATGGGTAAAATGTGTCAAACAGTTCATGAGCTTGGACTGCTGACATGACGTGCCATAATGGAAAAAATACTAAACTGGCAAATCATATTTTGAATGAAGATTTATATTCTCAAATGAAGCTCTTTTAACTGTCATCTTGGCAAAATTAAAAAAGCCAGTAGAAAAATAAAACAAATGTAAAAATATTGATTTCCCATAAAACAGAAAGTTATTTTCAACCTGTTATATATCAATCAATAGGATGGGACTAAACGGTTATGTGTCTGTCAGTGGTTTCTGGGATAATTATTGTTATTATTTATGAATTTGTGGTTTTCCTGGTTTTGTTGTTGTTGTTGTTGTTAAAGAAAAGACATGCAAGAGGTACAAATCTATTTCTCACACGAGTTACCTCATTGCCATAACCCACAGGTATATGTGAAAAACATATCTTTCTAAACTCACAGCTGAAAAGGATGTGACCATCATAGGTGCAGGGGGACCTGTGGAGGATGGGGAGGAGTCCAGACAGAGCAGGATATAAAGGCCTAATTCCAGAGTATGCAAAGACAGTGAAATTGTGTGGGCAAGATCTACTTGTGGCTGGTGAATTTTCTGTCGTGGAGAAAGAGGGGAAAGCATTAGGATGGGGTGTGTTTTACAGGAAGATGTAAAGGGATTTTTTTATCGCATGCTTTTTAATCATGTGTCGCTTCTCCTTGGTGACGAGGAAAGGCTGAGGGAGCTCGGGCTGTTCAGCCTGGACAGGAGCCCCAGCTGAGAGGGGCCTCAGCCCTGGGTGTCCCTGGGTGTGCCTGGCTGTCCCTGGCTGTCCCTGGCTGTCCCTGGGTGCAGGGAGGGGCAGAGCAGGGCCCAGGCTCTGCTCCAGGGCCCAGCAATGGCACCAGAGCCACGGGCAGGGACTGAGCCCAGCAATTCCCCTGCACAGGAGGCAGAACTTCTGCCCTGGGCAGTGCCCAACCCTGAGCAGAGACCAGAGAGGCTGTGGAGTCTCCTCCCTGGGGAGGTTCCCACACACTCCTGTGCCCTGTGCTCTGGGATGGCCCTGCTGGAGCAGGGAGGAGGCACCACATGAGCCACTGTGGCCATTCCAGCCTGACCCATTCTGGAATCCTGTGTGATTTTGCCGTGTGATCTTACAAAAGGCAGCTTTAATCAGGCTGTGGCCTCTCCAAGATGATTTTTTGGGGGGAGGCAATGATGAGTGTGGAGCAAAAACTGCATACAGAGAAGAGACTTTTTCTTCCTTCCTCTTCTCTCTATCCCCATTACAGACAAATAGTAAGAAAGCAGAATTATTTATTTTTTTATAAGGGAGGAGCTGGGCTTGCTGTGCCCTGATGAGGACTGTGTGTTGGGATGGCAGAGACCTCCTGGAGTCATGCCTTTTGAGAGGTCTGTCCTGGTCACTGTGGCAGGATCTAAGGCAGCTAGACTGTATCCTGTCAACTGGCTCCGCACCATGGTCCTGCATGGGGACAGGTTTGCTACTCACAGGTAGAGAGAAGCCAGTCAGTTTTCTCCTGCATTTTGTGTGTGAAGCAACAGATGTCATGGCCAAATATAGGCAATGTTGGGGGGATGGGACACAGATATCTCAGCAGTTTTTTGGAAACTCTGCCTGTTTTGGCATGAAATTGACAGAGAGTAGGTTTAGATTGGCTATTAGGAAGAACTTCTTCCCTGTGAGGGTGAGGCCCCTGCACAGGTCAGCCCGTGAAGCTGTGGTTGCCCTATCCCTGGAAGTGTTCAAGGCCAGGTCAGAGGGGGCTTGGAGCAACCTGGGCCAGTGGAAAATGCTCCTGCTTGGGGCCAGGGTGTTGGAATGAGGTGAGATTTAAGATCCATGCCAACCTAAACCATTCTGGGATTCTATGATTCTATGTTCCATAAAGTGGATATCAAAGGTCAGAAAAAGTGCAGAGCCTGTGTGTGCTGAGGCTATCCTTATGTATGTGCATTGATATGAGGTGGTCAGCAAGACCCTGGAGTATGGTCAGTGATCTTTTTCCTGACTGTAGCATGCCTGGAAATAAATATAAATAAGCCTGGTGTCAAAGCTGTGCAGCTGGTCACGGTGCGTGTCCGTAAAGGCTTGGACCTGTAGTGGAAGTCCTACGGGCTAAGATGAATATGGTGGGTAGGTGGGGCAAGGCAGTGCAGATCCCTGTGGTGATCACAGTGAAGTGTCTTGAAATTGCTGCCTTGAATAACCTTAGAAAGGTTTGCTTTATTTTCTAGTTGATTTTTTATATGTGTGTCTGTACTCTCTTCTGGCTGTACACTGTAATAATAAGGAAGTATTGTTACCAGCTTGGCAATCCCAGAATGAAATGTTCTGAAATTTTAGACTAGTTGAAAATATTTATTGCAATTCTGACAATGACCACATTCATGATTTACAGATACAGCAAAAGAAAATAAAAGCTACTGAACACCTTTCATTGTTAAAACCTGATGTAACATTCATAACTAGAATAAGCTGTTAAAAGTTTTTAAAGTACCTCTGTTGATTTTTGACCCAAGTCTGTACAAAAAAAAGTTGATTGAAGTTTCATGCTGAATGTAGAATTTTGCATTCTATGAAGAGTATAAATTTAGGGAGGGAATAATCTGCCATGGTTTTTTTTTTCAATATTAAGATAAAATCCAATCTTTTATTCTTTATGGCACACAAACCATAAAGAGTTTTAGCCATAGGCTAGATGTATTTTGACCCAGTCTTGAGTCAAGTTTATAGACTCTTTTGCCTTTCCTTCATTCTGTGGATTTTGATATCAAACTGAAATTTACCTGATCCAGTCAGGTGAAGACATTGTTAACATAACCCCCTTTTCTTTTACCTAAAATAACACAAATATATGACATGAGGGACCGTGTTGCTGTATTTGAGTATCTCCTTCATCCTCCAAACAAGCAGATTAAATGTGTTTGGGACCAAACACTGGAGTATCACTGAGCAAAGGTTACAAGTCAGCTGTCTGTTGTGAAATGCTGATCTTTTTTTTTCTGGCTGTCTGTTTTTACCACAAAGTCTTTCACTGAGTGAATAATTCAAATTCCAGATGATGTCTTATCATTGTCTGTAGTGGGCAATTACCTACTTCAATTGAGTTCTCCTGAAGTAAAACCAAAGAAGGGGGAGAAATTGTCTCAATAACATCATGAATTTGCTGCTCCTTTGCTTTTATGGTAGCTACATACTTATAAAATTTCCTGAACTCACGTAAAATTATGTATTTGATCTCACTGGGGTAGAATCACAGACTGACTGGGAGGGAAGTTAATCTTGTTCCAATCCCCTGCCATAGGCAGGGACACCTTCCACTAGACCAGATTTCTCCAAGCTCTGTCCAACCTGGCCTTGGACACTTCCAGGAATGCTGATTACATATGGTTTTCTAGGAAACTTCCAGATGTTTCCAGGCAATGGAGAGCACTCAAGGATTAAGAAACCTAGTTTAATGAGATACCTAACCAATTTTTTCCCTGCCAGCATCTTATTTTAAACAGGTAGGTATGTCTATGAATTAAAGCAATTAAATTACATGCTTGCTTAAGCAGCTCACTGAACCCAGTCATAATGAATAAGCAGAGTGACGCTGTGCTGCTTTTGTTTCACAGAGCAGGCGGCTGTCATTACTCTGCTTATCTCCATTTTTATGCCCATTTTTATGACCTGCATTTGTGAATGCATCTCCTGTTCTCAAATCTTCATCAGTAATTTTTGAAATAAACAATTCTGGGCAGACAATGATAATTTTGTCACACTTGTTAAAATCTTCACATATCACTTTTCTGTTTTGAAAGACACATTTCAATCCATTTGCTTGTCATTTTGTGAACAGTCTAAAAAAAAAGCACAGAATCCTGTAAATACATTTCTTGTGGCATAGTTCATGTAGCAATAATTTTAACAAAAGAATGCCTTCCTACAGACCACAAACAAATTTTAAATGGTTCATAAATAATATCAGGATATAATTTAGCCCCTCTGAATGCATTGGCAAATGTGAGGTAGGTAGGAATAGAAACAACTAGAGAAAGAGAGAGTCAGGGGGAGAGAGACAGTGGGACAGAGAGATAGATTAAATAGAAAATATCACCACACCGTGGATCCTGACAGCATCCCATTGGTCCTCTTCCTCTGGTCTTCTCAGTGGTGAGGGTACCAGTCTTGTCCAAGTGATGGTTGCAGTCTGGATCTGTTGGCAGAAGCCTGGGAAACACAGTCAAGGTTCAGGTGGGAAGGCCCAGGTACCTCCCCTGGAGCAGGGTTTTACACTGGATAATGTAATCACAGGACACTGATGATACCTTCTAAGGCCTTACAGCTGCCTCTACACCAGTGAAGTTGAGTTAATTATGGCCCATGAGCAGGGATGAATCTTTCATGGTGTGTGTGAATATCCTGGTACTTCTCCAGAGGGGAGTTTTCACAGCTGAGCCACTTGTGTAAGGATGTTGGCATGAGAAGCAGCACTATCCCAATTCGGAGGATTTGCCCTTGTCCTGTTCAACACCCAGCTGCAGACCTCGGGGATGGGTGTGTGGCATTTACACCTGGGCGGCCAAGTGGTCGATTATTTGAGTCATTAACCATTAACAGTCCTGTCCCTCGTGTATCCCACCATGATTCTCCACACCCACAATCTGCAACCATAGCACCTGCTCAGGGAGATGGAACAGAGGGTGGAGCAGAGTGGAGACACCGTGGCCAGGCCCTGTTAAAATCCTCACAGGAACTCAGTGGAACTTTCCAGCTGAGAGAGGAGAGAGTGTCCTGCTGATGACTGGGGCAAAATCACTCCCCTCAGACGAACTTGGCTCATTATAGCCTAATTGCAATATTAAAACACACCTCCACCCCAATGTATACCTGCCTCCAAGGTCCAACCACTCCTCACTGGGCATGTACTCTAGATTTTTTTTATTATATCTTTAAAAGCAAAGTGAGAGAATTTTACATAAATCAGTAACAAAGGTATGTATGACTAGGGCCACTCAAGCTCCAGCTACACACAGAGAAACCAAATAAAAACAAGGAGAGAATGGCGAGAATTTAAGGAAGACTCCATTGTAACCGCTGGGATCAGCTGACAGGCTGAACTTGTCTTCTCCCCTATAGGGATGCCTATTGAGTGAGAATCACAGTCTGCACTGAATACTTTTGAATACTTTTGAATACTTTTGAATACTTTTGAATACTTTTGAATACTTTTGAATACTTTTGTTGGGGATTAGAGCTTGTCTATGTATTGCTTTGCAGTCAGACACTATCCCCTACAATCCTCAAACCTTAACCTGTCACAATTTGATATTAATAAAGAGTGTTATTCTGTAAACTGTCAGTGTGAATTCTTGCTGGGCACTGGCAGTCACTGGCAGCAGGGAACACACTCAAATAAAGGGGGACAGCTGCTGAGGCCTCTCCCTTGTGCTGTTGGCAGAGTTGAGGAAATCTCCCCTTTTCACGTGACAGCACATACATGGTGTGATATGCAGAAAATTGTCCAGGAATATATATTTTTGACCACATTAGTATTTAACATTGATTAGTCTATTAGACTGATGACACAAAGAAATAGATTGGCACTGCCAGCGCCCCTCATTAAACTGGTATACAGTTAATGATATATATCATATATATATATATATATCTTGATAATAAAACAGTTTTCTACAGTATATTCAGAAAAATTTTCTAAGTAAAAATACATTTTGGTGATTACTGCTAATTAAATATTAGCAATGCTTTAGCATTCTATGCACTGGTTTAAATATGCACATTCAATTCTATTTTTATCACTTCTGCAAAATTTGTACTTGCTTTTATTTTCCATTATTTAATTTCAACTTCTGTGTCCTGTCTTAATATTTCTATGGCATAGTGCCATCTTGGGGATGCTGTGAGCATCTGAAAGGACATGAAATAGTGAAAGAAAAACAAAATATTTTTGCTGCACTATGTTGTTGGTGCATGCTAGGACACTAAAAATAAATGTGACTGAAATCTAGGACTCTCTAAATTACCAAGAGTATCACAGCTAATGCCATGTCTATAGAAATTACCACAAATTCTTGAAAGCAGCATGTTAGCTGGTATTTTAAACTTGTGAATTCTAGTGTATGTGACAATAGAGCATCTCAGCTTTTCCTTTAAAAGTACATTTCTCCTCTAATTAAAGAGAAACACTGATGTAATACTAAATGGTTTGGAAGCTGGAAGAGAAATTGTATTCTGCTAAGGACAATGACACTATTTTGGGGAATCTTTGTCCTGATTTCCAGTAATTGATAGATTTATAAAGAGACAGTTTCTTCTCAGTGTATAAAGGAGGAGCAAAAATACAGCAACATTGTTTTAGTCACATTCTTGTCATTTTTAGCTTGACCTTTATTAGTAGCTGGCAGAAATTCAGAGCATAATTTGAGCTTTCAGGACTGCCTCTGCTTCCTTGATTCCCCAAAGCAAAACCAGACAGATCTGCAGTTCATGCACAGGCTACTATTGTCCTCAAAATATTTCAGGGTTTTATGTCCTGTGGTGCAACCATACCAAGGGACCACTGCTCCATCATCCAAAGCAAACATCAGATTTTCCTGTACATTTATTTGCATAACATTAAGAAATGTTCCACTTAATGGAGACTGTTTGTAAGCTCTCTGGAGAGATACTTCCCTGCAGCCTAACACAGAGCCATATCCTGCAGCTCAACAGGTGGTTGAGAAATTCCAGCCTGAATTCAAGCACTGCTGCTGCTGCTGCTGCTGCTGCTGAGTTTGCTGTTGAGTGAAGGGCTGGGATAGGTACAGGAGATGGTTCTCATTTCAGGAATCAGCCCTTTAACTAGTCTCATGCCCTCCTCACGTGCAGCTGCTGCTTTTTGCTCTTAGCACTCAGCAATGTGTACTTGTGTCAGAAGGTGCTACAGTGGGTCCAAGTTCACCACCTCACCCACAAGTCCTTCTCTGTTTGCAAAGGGCCCAGTAAGGCAGCTTTCCTCACCAGCTGTGTCAGGAAGTTCTCTTCCACACACTACAGGAACCTCCTGGATTATTTCCTCTGCACTGTGTTGTTTCCAGCAGACACCTGGTAAGTTGAAGCCCCCCATGGGAACAAGGGCCAGCNGCTACACACAGAGAAACCAAATAAAAACAAGGAGAGAATGGCGAGAATTTAAGGAAGACTCCATTGTAACCGCTGGGATCAGCTGACAGGCTGAACTTGTCTTCTCCCCTATAGGGATGCCTATTGAGTGAGAATCACAGTCTGCACTGAATACTTTTGAATACTTTTGAATACTTTTGAATACTTTTGAATACTTTTGAATACTTTTGTTGGGGATTAGAGCTTGTCTATGTATTGCTTTGCAGTCAGACACTATCCCCTACAATCCTCAAACCTTAACCTGTCACAATTTGATATTAATAAAGAGTGTTATTCTGTAAACTGTCAGTGTGAATTCTTGCTGGGCACTGGCAGTCACTGGCAGCAGGGAACACACTCAAATAAAGGGGGACAGCTGCTGAGGCCTCTCCCTTGTGCTGTTGGCAGAGTTGAGGAAATCTCCCCTTTTCACGTGACAGCACATACATGGTGTGATATGCAGAAAATTGTCCAGGAATATATATTTTTGACCACATTAGTATTTAACATTGATTAGTCTATTAGACTGATGACACAAAGAAATAGATTGGCACTGCCAGCGCCCCTCATTAAACTGGTATACAGTTAATGATATATATCATATATATATATATATATCTTGATAATAAAACAGTTTTCTACAGTATATTCAGAAAAATTTTCTAAGTAAAAATACATTTTGGTGATTACTGCTAATTAAATATTAGCAATGCTTTAGCATTCTATGCACTGGTTTAAATATGCACATTCAATTCTATTTTTATCACTTCTGCAAAATTTGTACTTGCTTTTATTTTCCATTATTTAATTTCAACTTCTGTGTCCTGTCTTAATATTTCTATGGCATAGTGCCATCTTGGGGATGCTGTGAGCATCTGAAAGGACATGAAATAGTGAAAGAAAAACAAAATATTTTTGCTGCACTATGTTGTTGGTGCATGCTAGGACACTAAAAATAAATGTGACTGAAATCTAGGACTCTCTAAATTACCAAGAGTATCACAGCTAATGCCATGTCTATAGAAATTACCACAAATTCTTGAAAGCAGCATGTTAGCTGGTATTTTAAACTTGTGAATTCTAGTGTATGTGACAATAGAGCATCTCAGCTTTTCCTTTAAAAGTACATTTCTCCTCTAATTAAAGAGAAACACTGATGTAATACTAAATGGTTTGGAAGCTGGAAGAGAAATTGTATTCTGCTAAGGACAATGACACTATTTTGGGGAATCTTTGTCCTGATTTCCAGTAATTGATAGATTTATAAAGAGACAGTTTCTTCTCAGTGTATAAAGGAGGAGCAAAAATACAGCAACATTGTTTTAGTCACATTCTTGTCATTTTTAGCTTGACCTTTATTAGTAGCTGGCAGAAATTCAGAGCATAATTTGAGCTTTCAGGACTGCCTCTGCTTCCTTGATTCCCCAAAGCAAAACCAGACAGATCTGCAGTTCATGCACAGGCTACTATTGTCCTCAAAATATTTCAGGGTTTTATGTCCTGTGGTGCAACCATACCAAGGGACCACTGCTCCATCATCCAAAGCAAACATCAGATTTTCCTGTACATTTATTTGCATAACATTAAGAAATGTTCCACTTAATGGAGACTGTTTGTAAGCTCTCTGGAGAGATACTTCCCTGCAGCCTAACACAGAGCCATATCCTGCAGCTCAACAGGTGGTTGAGAAATTCCAGCCTGAATTCAAGCACTGCTGCTGCTGCTGCTGCTGCTGCTGAGTTTGCTGTTGAGTGAAGGGCTGGGATAGGTACAGGAGATGGTTCTCATTTCAGGAATCAGCCCTTTAACTAGTCTCATGCCCTCCTCACGTGCAGCTGCTGCTTTTTGCTCTTAGCACTCAGCAATGTGTACTTGTGTCAGAAGGTGCTACAGTGGGTCCAAGTTCACCACCTCACCCACAAGTCCTTCTCTGTTTGCAAAGGGCCCAGTAAGGCAGCTTTCCTCACCAGCTGTGTCAGGAAGTTCTCTTCCACACACTACAGGAACCTCCTGGATTATTTCCTCTGCACTGTGTTGTTTCCAGCAGACACCTGGTAAGTTGAAGCCCCCCATGGGAACAAGGGCCAGCAATAGCAAGACTTCCTACAGCAATCTCATAGAGTGTTTCATCCTGGTTTGGTGGTCTTTTACAAAATCCCACCAGGATCTCTGCCTTGCTGGCCTTCCCCCTGGTTCTCACCCGTAAACACACCCCTCTCCTCACCATCATCAAGCTCCAGACCATCAAAACCCTCCCTCACACACACGGAGCTGCACGACCATCTCTCCTTCCTTACATGTTTCTTCTGGAGAGTTTGCAGCCATCCATTGTACCACTCTAGTTGTGCCAATCATCTCACCATCTCTCGGTGACAACTGCATCACAGCTTTCCTGCTGAAGGTATTGGTTAGAAATACACATTCTCCAGGGAAAATGAATGAGAAAACTGACTGTGCTTCAACTGCTGATTTATGATGAATGATTTGGGAAAGAGCTGCAACAAATAAAATGGCAAAGTAGTGAGTAGCAGCTGTATGTTTAGAAAGAGAAGAGGATACCTCACTGCATGACCTGTCAAAGGTGAAAACAAAGAGCCTCAATCTGTTAAAAAGTTTATGTTGGTTCATTAGCCACAAAAGGTTAATGGTGAGGATGCACAGGCATTTTTTGTTCCTTAGAAATAGAACAATGAGAATTAACCATTGAGCTTATATAGAAATAAATATAAAAATAAATACATAGAAATATATATGATGTCTTGGGGAGATGCAAGAGGCGGATGTGAAAGAGAAAACAGAGCAACACCCAGGGGTTGGGACAAGAAGAAAGGGACAGCTCAAAAAGCTATTCCTGAATCCTGTTGTAGTTATCTAACTATCTAGTAATCATCTTCACAATTTAAAACTATGACAGACAATTTTCTTCTTAAAATTATGAAAGCTGTCGTATTTATAGATAAGGCTTTTAAAATCCTTTGGATATCAGAAAGGATGTGACTCTTAAAGGTGTCTGTGAAATACCCATTGAAACTGTCACGTATCAGTATCCAAAATGCAATGATAACTGACGAAATTCCACAAGATAAGTATCTGAATAAGTTAGGGGTCTGAACAACTTGCTTTTTGATAGATGCTTTAGAATTATATTGTCTTACAAAACAACATAAACTCTCTAATTGTATGGAAGCAAATCTTTTTTTCCTTTCAAATTTATAGCTCTATTTCAACCATGATGTCTCAATTTTCACAGTTCAGGATATTACTCTTTCATATTAACAAATATTGAATAGTATTAAGCTGGAGTTTGCTCTCCAAAACAAATGAGGCTTTTGCAACTGCCACTATTCAAAATTGCTTGGAGCATCTCATCAGGCATTATCAGAGAATTTGTGCGTGGCGTTTCCCAGGTGGGCGTAACAGCCTGGGGTGGTAGACACTGCCCAGCTCAAGTGCTCTGCTTTGAACACTGAGCAGTTGTAGTAAAGTTTCAGTGCATATCAAACTGTGATTAACAACACAAACTAGCTTCACAAAAAGTGCTGAAGTCATAAGGCGGAAAATGGGAAACTGCCGGAGCAATTTCATAACTTACATTCTGAGCAGCACACTTGTGTACATATTTCCACTGCCTTTTGTTATAATATTTTCCAAACTGATATAAGCAACAGGTCAAGGAACCCATATTGAGCTCTGTGAACACTGATGCAATATAGAGTGAATTTCTTAATAAAACAATTTTCTTAATTGCTACAGAGAAAGTAGGACACTTATAAGGTATAAGAACAACATGGCAATGTTAATTTGGGTGATTTCCCCTTCTCTGTCATTACTAGTGGTAATCCTTGATGTCAAATGATTTTATGATGTAATAGTATTTAAAAGACCTCACAGTTACCCTGAATGTGCTCTCCATTTTCTCCTCTTATTCTTCTGCAGCAATGAAAATGGGAACAAGGACGTACACATCTATATGAATGGAATTTATTTACAGGGACCGAGTCTATATGCTGTACATTATTGTGACTAAAAACCCAGGCCAGTTTCAAACTTCAAAACAACACTTTTCTAAATTCACATTAAGTATACATATCATAAACTGTGAGTTCTTACCCTTTATCAGTCACTATCACATCACAATTATCAAGCTTATCCAAAGTTACCTTTAAATGTAAGGGAGTTAATGCTGTGAACCCCTACTGCTGTGGTCCTCAATGGTCTTGATCACCAAGGTCAAAGAGATTAGGAGAGATTTCTTGGTCAAGAGGAGCTGGAATCCAAGCAAGCATCTTCTTTCTTTTCCTGTCATGATTTGACACTGGCCAAATGCCAGGCACCCACGAAAGTCACTCACTGACCCTCCCCTGCCACAGCTGGGCAGAGGAGAGGAAAAAATTTAACAAAGGCTTCCTGAGTTAAGGACTGGGAGAAAGCACTCCAAGAGCAAATCAGGCTCAACTTAAAGATACAAAGTAAATTTACTACTAACAAAACCAGAGGAGGATAATGAGAAGTAAAATAAAACACCTTAAAAACACCTTTTCTTCCCCCAACTCCTCCCTCCTTCCCACCAACAGCACAGGCAGACAGTGCGTGGGGGTTTGGTCAGTTCATCACCCAAGGGTTCTTCAGGGAGAGGAGTCCTTCCCCTGCTGCACCGTGGGGTCCCTCCCACAGGAGACAGTTCTCTGTGAACTTCTCCAGCATGGGTCCACTCTCACAAGCAACAATCCTTCCAAAACTGCTGCAATGTGAGTCCCTCCCACAGGCACACAGTCCTCCCAAAACTGCTGCGACATGGGTCACTCTTCCATGGGGTGCAGTCCTCTGAGGACAGGCTGCTCCAGCCTGGAAGCAGGGCCCCTCTCTCTGCTGGGTCTCCCACTGGACCACAGCCTCCTCCAGGCATTCACCTGCTCCAGCATGGGCACCTCCCCCATGGGCTGTGGGTGGATCTCTGCATCCCCTGTGGATCCCCACGGGCTGTAGGGGCACAGGGGCTTCACCATGGTCTCACCACAGCCTGCAGAGGAATCTCGGCTCCAGCACCTGAAGCACCTCCTGCGCCTCCTTCTCCACTGACCTTGGTGTCTCCACATTGTTCTCCTATCACATTCTCACCCCTGCTCTGTCTGGAATTAAAACTGAGCAACCAACTTTGTTTTGATTTTCTTCTTAAATCTGTTATCGCAGAGGTGTTACCATCATATCTAATTGGCCCAGCCTTGGCCAGCAGCATGTCCATCTTCAGAGCCATCAGGGATTGGCTTTGCTGGACATGGTGGAATCTTCTAGCAGCTTCCCACAGAAGCCACCACTATGGCCCCCCCCCTACCAAAACCCAGGCTGTGCAAAACCAACACACTTCCCCATCTTTACTTCTCATCACTGATATAAGCTCTTTAGCAACCTCCTAAAAAGAAAGTATGTGGTTTCATCTGGTCCCAACATTGTTTCTTGTACTCTGAGGATCACAAACAATACTGATCTGGTTTTCCTGAGCTTCTTTCTTGCTAATTCTGGTTTCATCAGCTGCCTTGCTTGTTTGCTTGTACGCCACACATGTGCTTGCCTTGGAGATGTTACCACTTGCATGTGTCTTTTACATACCTCGTTTGGCTGACTCTGACATGAAACTCTGCCCCTTAGACATTGTATGTTCTTCCCATGTTTATGCTTATCTGTGTAATAAAATTATTACATAGGAATCTAATCTGCTAGTTACATGGTGACAAAATATATACTGTAACTATTTATGATCTTTTCGTGTGCTCATATCTGTTTTCAAGGCAAGGAAATATGAGATGAACTTGGAAGTCCCTTCCAAAGCAAGCAATTTTATGATTCTATGATTCTGTGATTTCATAGTGTTTCAGAGCACTGAAAATGTGAGGTATTTGCAAAATGGATTTGCAACATGCAATAAGCATATGAAGGTTTCTTGCAAGAAAACACTGGCTGTGGATCAGAAATTTGTTTCATTACTAATTTGTAGTGCTCAACAAAGGAATGTCTACTCTTCCTACCTGAAGTGGTGTATTTTAGAAATATTCATATTGGTGAAAAATTAAATCATGTCTTGTAATAAAGAGGAGAAAATGATCTTTGAGAATGGATGAAGGACAAAAAAACATCTACATGTCCTCTCTACTTACTTTGCTGGCTGGGATCCGGGGCATTCCCTGCTGACTGACTTCTTCCCAGACATGTATTTTTAATTATCCAACAGCTCCTGAGCTAGCACAGCCATGCTGCTAATTAACATGACTATAGACAGGGCAAGGGGACCTCACTTGAATAATTATCAGCTTTCCATGTAGTCTAGAGAGGTTTGTAATCCTTGAATTAACTTCTAGGAAAATTCAATGTCCAATGCCAGGAACACATCAGATTGTGTAAGACCTTTAGTGCTAATCAGGGAGTTGTATACTAACGAGAGGTGCTTATGTTTGCTTTTTTTCACAGAATCAATAACAGCTTGTTATGTTTAAAGCGCTGCTTTATAAGAGGCTCTGATCAGCTGAGAAACATTGTAAATCAGATCCTGTTTATAAATTTGCCAGATATATTACATAATTCTAGAATTCCTTGATAATTGTAGAGCTGGGTCCGCCAGAGCAGTCAAAAATCTTTCTGAATTTTGTAATTTATATAAAGGTAAAGCAAACAAAAGACCCAAATATTATGAGCACTATCTATTTTCCAGTTTTCTTTTAATTCATGTGTGTCAGTGGAAATTATCTTTCCTTCAGGTCTTCAAATCTTTAACTTTCTCTTTGTTTTACCTTATTTTGAAATAAACATACAGGAACACAGAAAACTTTTCTGCTATTTTCCTAAAGGCAGTTTGGTGTTTTCACAGGAACAGCCTCATTTGCTTTTGCTTTCACCCAGGCTGTAACAGCAGAGCCATGGATCTGGAACACGAGGATGGAGTCGAGCAAAGCCTTTAACACCTGCTGCTCACTATAATCACAGGTCTGTCCAACTGATTACTGGGGATCTGGAGTTAGGCCACACAAACAGGGGAGTCTGTGCTTAATTTAAATACTTACTGACTGAATTTAAGGACACAATAGCAAAAAACCCAATAAAACAGCAATACTAAATACTCAACAAAGACAAACAATAACACAGCACAAACACACCAGACTCACACCTGACTCATCATTATTAGGTGCTACTTCCAGCCCACACTAGGGATGGAACCCTGGAAGACATGGCCCCAACTCACACAACACCACCTGGACACCTGGACACCTGCAGAGGGACCTGCCTGACACAAGCCACTGATAAGAAGGGTTGTTCTGACTACTGCTCAAAGTAGGTGTAGCACTTGATTTATTCCATGACTTCACTTATTCCCTTCTGGGCGCAGTGAAGACAAGGCTCCAGTGCTTTCATGTAGCAGTCAGGCCTATGGCAGCTCTTTCTGAGAAGTTTTCAGAATGTTTTCCCCAAATTTGTTTTACCATACTACATTTACACCATTAAGTCTCCTGATATGCCTGTTATGTGGATGTCTCTGTAAAATACTTCTGACTATTTCATTCAACCCTTACCTTTTTTATAACCATTATATTTTATTTACTGTTGTTAATTGTGTTCTAAAATTATTTAGGGGGCTAATACATTTCTTTATTTTCATCTGGATTTTGCATCACTAATCTCCAAGCAATGCACTGTATGCATCCTTCCATCTATATTCTTTTAGTCTCTTTTCTTGTAGCTCTGAGGACTACAGCTGTAAAGATTGTTATGTGCATAATTGTCTCCTGCGAGGTCCTGGCATCAAGAGAAGGCCATTCAGACTCATCCACAACTGTTTGAAGGACTAATGTCAGAAAGCAATACTAATTAACTTTCTTTTATTTTTCAAATAGCTGAGATAACTCTCCATATGGTACATTTGTGCAAGTTAGTGTGGTTAGTGCTTTTATAATTAAGAAAAGCAAGGACACAGAAGATGCTGTAGCCTGCAAATAGCAATTTTGTCATCATGCTAATGCATAACAGGAAGGGTGCAGGTAAAAAAACAAAGCAATAAATAAAGTATATTGGTACTGAAAATAACTCTTTCAGTTGCTACTTAAGGCAAATCATATAACAAACCCAGAGCCTGGAGTACTGTGAATAGTTTGAAACTTGCTCTTACTGGTCACTGCAGCTTTTCAAGCCGAAGTTTCCTTTTCTAAATATGTCTGTAACTAATTATGCTTCTAGAAATTCATATACAGCAAAAAATGAAGCAGTTGCAAGGACAGTCAAAGAGCACAGTTGCTCTAATCCTGTCCATATTGATCTGTGTAGCATTTTGGTGTCCAATATAGGCATTTAGGTTAGATTCCACTATTTTTGCCTTTCACAATGAAGGTTTGTAGGTCGTCCAGAATAGTTTATGGGTTACGGAGGGTATTTTTTTGTGACAGAAAAGCATTCTGTTCCCCTATTAGACAGATGTTTTAAAACACAGTATCTTTTCCCACAGAGAGTTTGAGAAAAAGACATTCTGAAAACTTTCTATTATGTCCATGACAAGCAGAATCACAGAATGGTTAAGGCTGGAAATGACCTCTGGAGAGTCTCAAGCAGGTTCAGCTGGAGAAGGTCACACAGCACCATGAGCAGTTGGGTTCTCATCTCCAAGGATAGAGATTCCACAGCCTTTCCAGCCAAACAGGTCCTCTGCTCCCTCACAGAACAACAAATACATCTGCTTTACCTCCATTTTGCAGAGGTGATTTCAGAAAATGTCAAGACATCAAAACATTTGTTAATATATATGAGCTTTTAATTTCCTTCTTTTATTTCCTGAGTACTTTTTGTTCACTGATGTTATGGTCTTTCCAATTTGTGTATTGTAAAGAGGGAGTTCATATCAATTTTCATTACTGCACTGCACACAGAATTATTAGGAGGGGTACTTGCAAGAAAAGTAGTGCAATTGTTTGGGGGTTTTTTAATCTCCAGATAATCCACTGTGTAGGCTACTCTAGGTTTTGGTGCAGTATAAGCAATATTTTTAAAAATAGGTTTTATTCCAATCAATGTGAGAAGCAAACACATTCCAGACAATGTGAACAGCAAACCCCATGAACAATTCAAGGACATCATAATAGTTTAGAATTTCTGTGTTACAAGTTAATTGTTTAAATAGGATGTAAATATGACTGACTTATAGTCTCTGCACCAAGATACGATTTTGATTGAATGGGCTACTCTGGGCATTCTTCCAGAATAAATTTTCCCCTTTTTATTTCTTTTGCCAAAAGTGAAGGAGCAAAACAAAGACCTGTAAAAGCTCCAAGTCCTCCAAGACACTCTGATGAATTATATGTATTTAAAAAATAGTTTGTAGGAAAGATTTAAGATGGGGCATAATAGGTTAGAGCATCAAGGGGAAGAAGCTCAAATAACATCTGGAACAGTGATTGGGAAAAGTCAAACTCTGTTAATGAACTTACATAACTTGATGTTTTCCAGGAGGTTTTAACACTGCCTTGGAAGGAAAAAGACATTAATATCCATTTACCAAGGAGCTGTATTTGTATTAAACTGTGCTGTGAAGATCAATGGGAGTGGCAGTCTTTAGCTCATACTCATATTTAGCTCACATTTACAGTATAACAAAATAAATCTGCCAAAACTGAAAAAGACTACCTGCTCTGATTTTTTCAAATGAAACTTCTTCTTTGATGTAGAGGGATAATTGGTGCTTGGTATCAGGTGGACACTTGGCAATAAAGACCTAGACAGCAATTATGAGATCTAAAGCCTACTCAGAAATATTTTTTTTCTTTGTGCCATAGAGGTCTTTTGCATGTATGTTATAGCATCAGACATTTATTTCTAGGTTTTCCAATCATTCCCCCAAACTTCTCTTTTGGTTGTGTTGTGGCTGTTTCTAGATTTTGTGGGGTTTTAACTTTGTGTTTGTAGAACACATCATATGTACAAGATGTCACCATGCTCCCGTTCCTGTCTCACTGCAGTAGGAAACTATAATATTAATAATTCCCACTAATATTTCCCTGACTGAGATTGTTAGCTGGAGTAGGGAGATTTCTGGAATTTTTTTCATCCCTTTATTATTAGGTAAGTTGAATTCATCAAAATAAAGAAACTAAAAATTATGAATATTGTGAGAGTCACAGTTTTAAATCATGTTTTGGTATTGCCATTGTTCGTATGTACTTGTGAGACTGGGGCTTCTGATTTATTGAGGGAATGCTGCCTGAATTCCTGAATTACTAACATTTTCCATACTGCACATGTCAGGGCAATTGGTAGGTAAGAGGGATATCCTGTAGGGAATCCAAGTCTTAATGGATTTCTGTGCCTGTGTAATAAATCTGAGAGCTTAAAGGTACTTCCAGAACAGCCAGCTGGAGCCAATGGCCTCATCCTTGATGGCTTCCATTCAGTATTCCCTGTGGAACTAGGACATTTGAAGTTTTGAATCAAAGTTATTTTACTGTGAAAAGAGAGCAGCTTTGCTCCTTATTCTGGGGGAAACAGAGTACAAGAACACTGAGAGGAAGCATAAGGAAAATAGTAGAAAATCTAAGAGTGCAATTTTCCTGTATTTCAGCTTATTCACTTGCAATCACATTGGCCCATGATCCATAGATATAATTCACAGAAGAACATCTATTACAGAATCTGTTTTAGTTTGTTTTTAAAAAGACATGATATTTTAAAAATTAAATTAATAGTTTTTTAAAAATCAGGGCCATTCTTTTATAGGTTTCTTTGGTTGGTTGGTTGGTTGATTTGTTTTTTTCAGCAACATGTGTTCATATCTTGCTTGTTTCATGCCTGTGCCCAAAAGAATACATGGAGTTTCTCCTGTATAGGAGTTAGTAAAAATTCTAGGATTAAAATTATGATAAAGCAGGTGAACAGTGGGAGAACCCAATAAACATGTCAAGGAAGATAGTGTAACTATGAGGGAAATTTATGAAACAAGTTATAGTACATAATAAAGAAAAATAAACCTGAATTTATGAAAAGTAGAACATGAGAAAAAAGACTGAATCCATTAAACTGTACAAGACAATAGAAAAAAAAAGTCACCTAGATCAATGATACTCTGTAGGAAAAACAACAGCAATTACTTCAGAAAAGTTAGGAAGATTCTGAGTTTGGGGACATTTTTGGGAACAAAATAAAAAAGACCTGACAGGAAACTGGTCACATTCTAAATGAGCATACTGAATATTACAGGAGATGTGAGCAAGGACAATAGACATGATATTCTGTGATAACTACAATAAAACATAACTATAGGGGTACTCCTGTTTCTACTCTAGTGGACTGTAAAGACTATTCTGCCAAAAAAAATATTGAGATCATCACTCAAGGAACTACCAGAAAAATGAAAACACTACTGCTTTAGCAGGTTTTTAACGATGTATTATACTTTTTTTGTGAGAATATCTTCAGACATGAATACTAAAATCTCATTACATTTCCAAATACATCTAACAATAAGTAAACGAAAAAAAATTTCAGCATTTACATGAAAAACATAGTGTTTTGATAGGACAATTGGTGAGTTAATGACTAATGAATAACTAAACATCTCTGACAAAATATTAATGGTCCATGACTTTGCCATAGGCTACACTTCCATCCTTAGATTGCAAATGATTTAGAGGTGCTGATCTAATATTATTAATTTCTTCAAACTTCTTAAGGCACAGATGTTCTTGGGAACTCTTGCTGTATAAAACATTCCACAGGAAAATTAGCAGTTGTAATTCATGATGTGTTTGACATTCCTGAGTTTTGAGAAAAGTCTGACTAAGCAAAGGGTTGAACATAACTTTTCCTGTTTAATGCAGTGAAGCACTAGCACAGGGTGCCCAGAGAAGCTGTGGCTGCCCCTGGATCCCTGGAAGTGTCCAAGGCCAGGTTGGACGGGGCTGGGCTACTGGAAGGTGCCCTTGCCCATGGCAGGGGGTGGCACTGGATGGGCTTTAAGGTCTATTCCAGCCCAGACCATTCTGGGATTCAATGACTCTAATATTAATTAGATCACAGTCTTTTTGAAACAGTTTGTTCAAAATATACATGTATTACATCATTTTTTTGCTACTCTGATTGCTAAAATTATTATTCAAATTCTAATGTCAGGACTTGCAAGACATCATCTGACAGTGGGCATGTCCACTCCAATAAAATCCAAGCAAACAAAATCCCAACCCATTCCCCTAAAATATTAATTTTCTAAATTAATAGGTAAAGGTCACTGTGTTCTGAGAACATACTTTATATCTATTCACTAGTTTATGTTTCTTATGGTTCAGCCCTTTGTTTCGTCAAAAAGTTCTATCTTTAATTCTCCAGTTCTCTGTAACTGCAATTTAGGTTGGGTCTTCCACCATTAAGGATTAAAAAAAAATGTTGGTTATTAAGTAGCTGCTTTATAATCTTGTTTTGATCCACATAATCCATACCAGTTTTCAAGGATGAGCATGTTAGGGAATAAAGGAAATACCTAAGAATGAATTTCCAAAGTTCATATTATTTAAGAGTCGGCTAAAATGGTTGCCAAAATGTTTGTTTAGGACTGTAGGTTTATACAGAAAAAGAACGTATGCAATTCTCTGTCAAACTTGTTAGTCAGCCTGATCCTCTAATTGCATAAATAAGAAGAGGAACAAACCAGCAGAGTATTTACATTCCAATGTGTACCTATCTTATATGATTACTTGATTTTCTGTGAGCATCCTGTGAAAATTAAAGCACAGCTGTCGCATGATAAGAATTACAGACAAAACTATATTTCCTTCAGTGGGAGCTGAAATCAGTCATTATTGGACAGAAAGAATTAATTGCCTCACTGATTTGTTCCCCTACACTTAATAGCACCCTTCTAACTTAAATCACTTCTAAGCAATAAATTTATGGATTGAATCCTAGCGAATGCAAACTGAGTTGGTTCTTCTGAATTCAAAGATATTTAAGTTTATGCAAATAGAAAATCAGTTTGTGATTCATCAGTTTAGTTTACATATGCAGGATGTACCTTCTTTCATCCCTAATAACGAGTTCAAGCCTTTTACGTAATTTATAAGTTTTCAAAGGTGGCTGATCTTTGAAATAATTTCTTAATCAGCATTCAGGTACAAGGAGGAGGCAGACTGCATATTCTCTAAGTGGTAATTCCCAGGTGCAAAGTGGGAAAACTTTAAAGACCACAGAATCAGACAAAGTTTCATTAACATATCCTGCCTATTGTGTCTCTTACTACTATTTACAATTATCCATATAGTCAGTGCACACAGTTGAATAACAGATAAATGATACAGCTTACACTGGGATAGGAAATAGAATATAAAAGAGAGAGTAACCTGTAATTTTGGTATCATTGCTTCTACAGTCAAACAACCCTGCCTCACACTTCACTCAGTGGGGAAAACAGGCCAGCTGAAGTAAGAATAATCACACAGAAAATGCTAGAAGGAGGAAAAATCCAGTCCAAGCTTCTGTTGGCTTAAGTCTTTAAGAAGAAATTGCACAGATCATAAAGTTTCAGAGGGAATCAATTAACAAATCAAGAAGCAAAGAAAATAAAATCCCACTGAAAGAAAAAACCTGATCTTCTTGGCTTTTATTTCTTTTCAGGCTTTGTGTTATTCTTTAATAAAGACCTGAGATTCAGAATTTTATAGGGTTTCTGAGAGAGGAGAACTAAGCCTTGGGAACAAATCACTA
The DNA here is from genome assembly GCA_013398275.1 of Promerops cafer. Taxonomy (NCBI): domain Eukaryota; kingdom Metazoa; phylum Chordata; class Aves; order Passeriformes; family Nectariniidae; genus Promerops; species Promerops cafer. Next base: position 98,763 of record VZSE01003456.1, on the reverse strand, counting down.
AAGTTATTCAACTGTGATAATTTCCTCCCGCTCTCACCAATCTCTGGGGAAAAACATAGAAGGACAGACAAAATAACCATCTCTTTTATTTCTGTCTTTAGTTTCCATTGCTTTTTGGTCTTGCTTTCCACAAGACCCGTTTTAATGAGCTCTACATTTTGGCTAAGCTTTTAGGAGAATGCACTTTTGATATTATTGTAGACTTAATCAAATCTTGTTTTAATTATGATTTTCACAGTGAACTCATCATTTGTTCAAAAGCCTGTTGCAACCATATGTTTTTCTTGCCTCTTTCTGTTAATAACTTCAGCAGGTTTTGATTAAGGATTTTGGGGAATAGGGAGGACAATAAAACTGGGGATTTAGCCTGAGCTACAGTTCTGTGAAATCAGGGTGTCCTCTAAACACTCCAACAAGGAGAGAAGATTAGGCTCAATTTTAGTTGCAGAAGAGCACTGCACTTCCAGTTTGGTAAGTTTTGCTCAGGCAAAAAAGAAATTGGCTGAATGATCATTGGCAGAAAATAGTTTTGATTTATATGAATAATAATGTCACACCTTAAAAAATGTTAGAATAGTTTATGCATGGAATAACATTAGATCCATGGAAAGCAATATACCAGGTATTTGGAAAATGCAGGGTTTAATTTCTTTCATTCAACATCTATAGAATGTAATTATTATTTCTCATTCTTAAAATCGTTTTTTCACAAACTAGACTGTAAATTCACTATGTGTTCCTCCTGCAGGTTAAGTCAATTCTGATAGATTTGTGATGTTTACATTAAAATAATGAAGATCAAATCCATCCAGAAAACTAGTGAACTTGTCTGCTACCTCATGCAACACGCAAGTGAAATGTGAACCTTGGTTGAGTTATGTTCTTTCTCATTTTCTAGCAGTGTGGAATACATTTGAAATTGCAGAAAGCTAATCCCCAAAGTCAGATATTTTCCCATTCTGCAGAAAATGCCATGTATAAAACACACAAAGCATATAAATACACATATTTTATAATATAAAATTTATAAAAACATAGATTTTATAAATAAAGAAAGAAAATAAAATACCAATGTAATATATTAATAGAATACAAATATGCTATATAAATAAAATAGCTATATCCATCTATATAATATTTTTATATATAAAATATCTAAAGAAAAATTCTAAATATACATAATACTGAAAGAAATCTGAAAAAAACAGGAGCTGTAAGGAGCATATTCATGCACGGTGGCTAGATGCATACTGTGTGTGAAGGACAGAGCAATAAAAAAAGAGCTAACAGACTTCTTTACTTGGTAAAATTAAAATTTCTACCTCCTCTCATAGCCAATTCTTGGGATACATTTTTGCAATTACCTTTTTCCTTCTGAAGTCAAGCTTTTTCTATCCTGAAGCTCTAAAGCACAGGGAATATAACCTGAAATAATTACAAGGGGTTAAAAATTCAGATTTTAATATAATTTGTCATAATTATAACATTTATTATAATTTAATGGAATGTATAAAGAATTATAATTTATGATTTAATAATTCTTGTTTTATTGAAGTAATGGATGGAATAATATCCTTCCCAGATATTGCTTTAGTGTGACAATTATGTTATTTTTAATATGCTGTTCTGTACCTCTAAAATATTAGAAAGAATGGAAAAAAGATCACAGAAAAAATTGATCATGTAATGACTTGAGTAAGGCAGAAAGAGGGAGGTGTAGACTTTAATTTGGTTTAAGTGCATATAAACAAGTAAATGATCAGGACGTGAGCGATTACCATGCACAGAGATATATCTGTGTGTTGTTACCATTCTGTGTAAAGATTTTGAGTTTACACTGCTGACATCACTTCTCTTTCTGCTCTCTGTTTCAAAGCACAGCCTTTGAACTGAAGTCAGTGCCTTCTTTTGATTCGGGAGAGCTCCAGTGACTGACATCAGTGGCAGCATCTCACTGATTTGCATCACACTGGAACCCCTCCATCTCAGGGCACTTGGCTCCAGTGCTTCCCACTGTTTATTCATTCATTAAAAAGGATGTGTACAACTTCAAATTCAAGGAAGCTTGCATTAGCAATTAATTGAAAAAATCAATGAGATTTTAGGTAAATTAAAAGTCTTCTAATGACGAGTCCATGGAATGATGTGCTTGGATTAATCATTATTAATATAAGAGCCATGTTTGTGTTATCAGCTTGTGGTAATGTGATCTTACTATGTAGTTAAAAATGAATGGTATAACAATGGGTCCTGTTCCATTATTGGAGAATAAATGTTTGTTTTTCAAATGAATACTGGAAGAAATATTCAGAAAAAACTAATAAATGACATAATTATTTAAATTATGCATTTTTGTCCTTTTAAAAGTGTATACAAGGAGACTGTAATTTGTCTGCTGCTGTGGAATGAAGCTGAAACCTGCTGAACCTTTTTGAAAGTAATTATCTACAGCTGTTGAAATTTTCAGATCTAGGAAGAGCTACATAAATGGAGATAAGGACTCACCTTCAAAATTCAAATGTATGCATGATGCAGGAAGGGATATTTAGTATGAAAACTGAATGTCACACTTATTGTCCTACTAAGCAGTTCTATCCTCCTTGGTAATGTCACATTCTGTGTTCAAAGAAGGGTATTCAGCCTTCTTGATAGCCCTATAATGATCACAATACCTGCAGGAATGACAAAGTTAAAGCAAATTATTGAGGGGACTGCCCGAATGTCTCTTAAAAACTGACAGGTTTGAAGTAACAACATCCTCTTTTGGAAGTCTGTTCCAGTGTTTGACCACACTCTTGGTGGTCTTTGTATAGTCCTTTTCAACTGACACCATCCTGTGATTTTGTGAAACAGATGTCCCTGTCCATGATGGGGAGAGGTGGGGAAGTTGGACTCCATGATCTTTAAAGGTCACTGCCAACTGAAAGCATTCTATTCTACTTAGATTTGGAATACCTGCCTCCAGGAAGACAGATAGCCAGGTCTCATGGCTCAGCTTGATCTTCTGGGAAAATTGGGACATTTTTCCATGCTACTCTCTTATGTTACTATGTTCCTATCTGGTTTATGCTCTGGAAGTTAGTAGATCCATCTGAAATTTTGTGTAAAGTCAGTGTTTCTCACTGTTTATAGAGAAGGGACAACATTTTCAGCCTTCCTTTCTTTCTTTCTTTCTTTCTTTCTTTCTTTCTTTCTTTCTTTCTTTCTTTCTTTCTTTCTTTCTTTCTTTCTTTCTTTCTTTCTTTCTTTCCACCTTTTTCATTGATTCAGTGAAAACAAGCCTCAATTAGTGGTTTGAAAAGTCTCTCTCCTTGTCTTCTAATTACCACACTAACATCTGAGCCCTGAGCACAGTGGGGTGAGAAGGGAGTGATGGCCACACAGAACTGATGGTGTGTGAGACATCACAAATTCCTCTGTAAAATGCCGTGTTTTCTCACATAAAGTATCAGGTTTATGTTCCTTTCTTTTGTTTTATCATGGTCTAACTCACAGACAATGAATTAGTCGTGTAGCTCTTATATTTGAAAGATATACAATAAAAAAAATCATACTATAAACATCCTCAGTTTTCAACCTGTCAGTTGAAAGGAGAGAAGGAAGAACTGCAGCTACAGGTCTTGTATATAGATGTGCTGTTTATGAAAATCCTCAGAATGTTTTGTTAGTCATCATTGCAACAAAAGAGATATAGAAAGGAAATTGTATCCTATCTATAGATTTCAGCCTCTGAGCTAGAAATGCTCCAGCTAGGTATTACTGTGGTTCTTAGCTTAATTGTGTTCTCCCTCAGAAATCTGTTTTAAATTACGATTGTGTTTCATTTGTCAAGCAGCATCAGTTCTACAACGTGTATACAGGTGAATATTGGCCTTCAGGTGCCTGCACTTAGTGAATTAGATTAAATCTCTGGTATTAGCTTATTTCTCGTTCACAAACATCTTAATTCAGGCAAATTCCTTCCCTTTAATCCCATCTCTACCAAATTCCTCAAAATGGCATTTATGAAGAGTGTCAACACTGAGGGACAGGAGAAAGAGTTGTTTACATTTTACATACTAAAATTGTGAGAATTGCTGCTGATTCATCATTCTTTGTGTCTGTTGAGCAACAGGAAGAGTAATATGGCACCTGTTAGGAGACTACTGAAAATAAGTTTCCATCAAAAAAAAACTCACCCAGGAGTTTTTTAAAAAGCTGTGCAACTCACATTGCATTGTTTTGGTGTTCCCTAATAAGACAGTGTCACAATCAATCATACTATAGGGAGTCCATCAGGGAGGCCATGAAGGTATCTGCTATGAATCCATCCTCCAATGGTACTGAGAAATATGTCTTTTTAAACACCCTTTTTAGGTTTTTTTCCCTATACATTGTATTCCACAGTGCATATTTTGGCAGGTATTTATGCTGACACCTAGAATCTGTGCATAGATGCAACGAAATTATTAAGTGGGCAGAAATAATTATATTTTGATTACTTTTCCTGCTGGCAAAAGGCAGCAGCATCTACCACCAGGTCAAGGGTATATTAGTCTTTGGTTCCAGGTATCTTTATCTGAATGAACACAGTGTAAAGGTTTTTGAGTAGAGAGGCTCTTGGTCTTATTCGCTTCCATGGTAATGAATTTATGAACCACAACACTTCACTTTAAGAAAAAGTACTTCTCGTGATTTTGAAATAAACATTGACATCTACTTTATTTCAAAATTATACTTTTCTAAACTCTAAGATTAAACTGTATTTGCAGTGAAACTGATTTGGACATATGTGAAAAAGTAGCGTTTCTTTTAAAAAGGAACAGTGGAAATTCTTGTATGTCCTAAAGGCACCTAAACAGCTCATGGAACAACACAAGATTGAGAGCAAGGCAGTAAGTGTTCATGCGAGCTGGTTCTTTGTCACGCTGTTTCTGAAAAAGCTAACACTGCAAGCACTAGAAGTTATATTTTGGTGGCATCCCTCCCCACCTTAAGTACTTATGTCTTAAAAAATGCGATTTACATCAGAAATGTCTAAACCACCTTCTTGAAACTGCTTGTCAAAGAAATCTGACAACACCTTATGGGCTTTTATTAAATCAAGAAATTTTGTGAAAAATAAAACTAGTGTTTCATTAAAATTTCTTTCTGACAGTGATTTGCAAGGTTTTGAGATTTTTAAGCAGTCTGTCTTCTTGTCATGGTTTTAAACCCAGCTGGAAATTAAGCACCACATAGCCTCTTACTCAACCCTCCTTCTCTCCCTCCCTGCCACAGTGGAATGGGGAGGAGAATCACAGGAAAACTTGTATGTTGAATAAGAACAATTTAATAACTGAAAGTAAATTAAAATACAGTGATAATGGTAAATAATAATAGTAATGATAATAAAAAGTGAAAAACAAGTGATGCACAATACCATTGCTCACCACCTCCTGACCAATGCCAGACCCCCCTTCCTGAAGCCAGACTGGCCCTTCCAGATAACTCCCCCCACTTATAGACTGGACATGACATTCCACGGGCTGGAATATCCCTTTGGCCAGTTTGGGTCACGTGTCTCAGCTATGCTTCTTCCCAGTTTTCTTTGTGAACCTCCTCAGTGGCAGAGCAGGAGACAAGGAAAAAAAAGTCCTTGACTTAGGATAAACGGGACTTAGCAAAAACTGAGTTATCAACACCATTCTCATTCTGAATCCAAAACACTGTAACAGCTACTGAGGAGAAATTAACTCTATCCCAGCTGAATCCAGGACACTTCCACAGAAGCATGTGCAAGTCAGTGTGTCACTGATTTACTGATTCTTCCTGGAGTTCTCAGTAATCACATTAATTTCCAACAAGATTTAGACCTTCCACGACACTACTTTTGAAGAGAAGCCCTTCAATTGGACTTTTATAGAATCATGGAATCGTTAAGGTTGGTAAAGGTCTTTAAGATTACCACCAACCATCAACCCAGCACCACCACCATGATCAGCACTAAACCACGTCCTCAAGTGCCATATCCACTCCTTTTTTGAATATTTCCAGGGATGGTGTCTCCACCACTGCCCTGGGCCATGTGTTTCAATGCTTTAAAACCCTTTCTGTGAAATACTTTTCCTAATATCCAATCTAAATCTCCCCTGACACAGCTTGAGGCCATTCCCTCTCATCCTGTCCCTGTTTCCTGGAAGCAGACCCCAACCCACACTTGCACTCTCCTACCAGGGAGTTGTACAGAGCCAGAAGGTCCCTCCTGAGCCTCCTTTTCTCCAGGCTGAGCCCCTTTCCCAGCTTTCTCAGCTGCTCCTGGTGCTCCAGCCCCTTCCCCAGCCCCATTCCATTCCCTGGACATGTTCCAGCCCCTCAGTGTCTTCCTTGTCATGAGGTCTCAAAACTGAACATGGAATTTGAGGTGCAAATCTCTAGGACATGCACAAGCATGGGACTGACAGACTTCTGCCAGTTGCTGGTTGAACAACATTTTTTAAAGTTTTGGTCTTTTGAACATACTCTTCATCTCAAAATTTGAAACTAAATGATTCATTAGTGGTGATATATATCTGTGACATATGTCTCTAGATATGTATGTATAACGATTTGGTGTAAAATGACTGCATGCAAAGCTCTGAAATAAAAATGCCATCCTAAGAACGATGTCTCTATTCAATTTAATTCTAAATACAAAACTTTTCCCTTTTGTTTGACTTCTCAAAGTTGGTGCCACTAAATCTATTTATTTCTTATGCACTTGATAGCTTAGCTTTTTAAAGTCATAAATGAGAGGCCAGACAACCTAGTTATCTAATTTACACTTACACACACAAAAGAAAGAAAAATTATACTCTTTCTTCCTGGTAGTAGAATTCAAAAATTATTTTCAAAGCCAGAAATATATCTTTTAACAATACCTATACGTTTTTTTCCCCTTCTGTGCCAAAAATTCATAGGCTGGAAGAGTGAATTAATCTAGGAATTTTTTTTATGTATTATATTCAAGATAGTGCTCATCAAAGCTTGTAAGAGAAAGATCCACCCCTCACTTATCATTATAAGATTTTATGCATATCTAACCTCAATCTTGAGCCTTCATCATTCTTTGTTACTATTCAGCATCCCAGATACCTCAAATCTTATTTATTCAATCATTTTAAAGCACTGATAGGTCATATCTATATCGAGATTGTTTGCCTTTGATCAATCCTTATCTGAAGCAATTACTTTCAATTTCTTCTAATAAGAGGGCACTTCTACGTTATTTTAAATTGTAGGATAAATACAACAGCCAGAAAGCACCCAGGGATTACCTATTTCAGTATAGTTTGCCTAAAACACATTGAGTTTGTTAAAAATTTAATGTGCAGAAGCTCTGCCTCCTTGGTGCCCTGTTGGTCAAATTATTGTGTCATGTTGGCCTTGCTTTGGCAAGACCACTCTGCATTTTCCTTGGGGCCACTTTGGAATAGCCACAGTGGAAGAAATGGATGATTTAGGTTTGTTTCTTACTCAGATTTTAGCCAGATTCTGCAATATTTGGTTTTCATTCCCCAGCTATTCTCTAGTTGCATCAAATCCACGTAAAACCCCTAGTACATGGCAATTTTTATTATGGAATGTTACTTAAATTATTTTTACATGAAGATATTGGTTATGAAAAGCTACCTAAAAATCAGAGGCTCAAAGCCAAGGCATTGTTCCTGAAAGTGGGTTCAACTGTCCTGAAATTGCTATCCCTGTATTACTGGGGTTATAAATAGTATAATTAATTATAAAAGGCCAGAAATCTTCAGTCACCTTGCTCTATGCATTTGACAGAGAATGATAGAGAGACGAAAGGAAACTTCCTACAACAGCAATTAGCCCAAGCTTGCCAGTGCTGACTTGTAGGAAAACAGCTTAAGCTCATAAAAATCAGTTGATCAGCACAATTTCACCACCAGGCTACTGATTTTCCTGGGACACTGAAGAGAGGGAAAAAAACAAACATAAATCTTTCAATCCAAACTTATACTGAAAGGCAATTTGGTTTTCTTTTCAAAATATCTCAGGCTTCACCATATATGAGGTTACATATTCAGAATCACTTTGGCTGCTGTGCCCAGAGATTCAGTGAGGCAGAAGCCCAACTCTGACAAAAATCATGCTGGAAATAAGACATGGAAGATTTCGTTTGAAAGCAGAAGGGGTACAAGCCAAGAAGGAATTAGAGTTACAGGGCATTATTGTAGATGTTTATTGTCTTTTTAAAAGACATGGGTATTCTTTTTTTATTATTATAATTTTTAAATTACTTCTCTGATAAAACTTACATGGGTCTCTAAAGGAATGCAGTCCTTACTGGCCTTTAATTAGTTTTTACCTCTCCTTTTCCGCCACAAGATCAACCTTAAAGAAAGCATAAGCTTCTATTATTCAGTTCTTATAGCCATTTATAGAGACCTACTGCATGACTGGATTTTTCCTCCATAAATATATATATTTGTCTCGAAACTCATAAGGAGTATTTAACACCTTAGCAGTATTTTTGAGTAAATAGTCCTTTGAGAGCAATGGTGGGGGAAAGGATTGTCAGATTTGACTAATACGAAATATGAAAAGTGAGCCTGCATTTGATGGATTTCCAAGGGCTAAAAAGTACAGATCTTTTCTGTGTCACAGTGAGATGTTACAGAAATAGAGCTGAATGAGCTTGTGATAAGGAGATAATGCAATAATCCTTGCAGGCTGTGCTCAGCTCTGTCCAGAAAAGTAAGTAGTAAGGTGATAAGATCCCAGGCTGAAAGAACTGACTTGTAAACAACAGCCTAAGAGAGTGCTGGAGATGGTAAATCCAAACCACCTGGCTCCTTAAAAACGTGCTTCATAGAGCTTACTGTAAGGATGCAACTGTAAGTATGACAGCACTTAAGTCTGACTTTTAAATGTGGATAGTTTTAAAAATAAAAAAGTTAAATTACCAGGCATAAACATAAATTATATGTGGCATTAATGACACAACCAGAAGATTGGCTCTGAAGTCCCTTGCTGGACATTTAGAACTTTTCACCTGGCCTAAGGGCTCTATCAACTAACGAAAATTCAACACTCATTTAGATCACTGTACAAAGTGAAGAATGCATTTCAGAAACATATTTTCTTAAGTTCTGTCTGTCTTTTTTGCTGACATTCTACTTCTGTTCTTGCTTCATGTTTTAGCCAATATTTGACAACATCAAACAGAGCCTTTTGCTCCTATCTGTATAATGGCCATTGTTATGTAACATTATCTGTACAAAAGACGTTTTACCTTTTGCCCTCAAAAAATGTACTTTAACATTTTTGTTTTTCTTTTGAATTCCACTCTTTAAAAAAAAAAATCAGAGACCAGATAAAATACTTGAACAATTACCTTTCCTACTGTATCTTTGAAGCCTTAGTCATAATCTGAATATATTTTCCTTGTAAATCTACCTTCTACTTGCCAATGGATGTAATGAATAGAACATCAAGGTACATTTTATCATTTCCAAGGTGGTTGGTGTTTGGATTCATATAGGCTTGCATATGTAAATTTTTGCATGATGTTTATGCCGGAACTAATATAAATACAGCCCTTTTTCAGAAATAAACTTTTTTTTTTTTAATGTTATGGCCTCTGAGCTGCTAAATATTTTGAAAGTACCACAAAAACTTGAAATTATCGTGAGGTACTAAAGAGAAACTCACTTTTCTCTTAATATGGTGTATTTACTGTCTGCAGATCAATTTATGTTTAATAGATTTCATAGTTTTAATCGTCTTAACCCAGATTATCAAGTTTGACTGTGCCCTTATGCATCAGGAAAATGTTTTAGAGGTCACAAGGATATAGTCAGTTGCTTTGTCAATTTTTTTATATGAAATGATAAAAGTTTTGCATGTCTGGTCCTCAAATCCACAAGTCGTCATTGCCTTGTGTCACCAAATGCTCACTTTAGGGAACTCTTATTGTCTGCAAATTGAGATTAAATTAAAAAGAAGCCTGCCATTCTTGTCCAGTGTACCTTGATGAGAATTCATCAGAGCTGTGATTTCCTGGAGAACCATGTAGCACTAAATCTTTATTGGATACTGGTGGCCATGGAAAGATATAAATATTTTTCTTCTTAAACATTAGTTGTGGGCTGCCCTTTTTATATTCCTAGGGCCTCTTGTTCAATTATGATCTACAAAACACACAAAACATACAAAACATACAAAACATACAAAGCATACAAAACTTTGTCTTTTCTGTCTGTTCAGTGCTTTAGAACTAAATTATTATGCACAGCAATAAAAATGTAATGGCAAGCTCTGTCATAGGAGGCACAACAATTCTCAGTGTTGCTTCAATTTGCACCTTATGGCTAGGCTAGAAGTTAAAATAAAGCTAAACTAAGACTGCAATGCAAAAAAGTCAGTTGGATATTCACTTTTATTTAACATCAGGAAGATGCTCTCTCTAAATTAAAATTTTGTTTCTAAACAGCAAACTTTGCAGACCTGTATAAAAGGGAGCTTATGCAATCTGTGGTATGATTTAGTACAAGATGCCTAAGCAGTTTTAAGTGGCTTTCCACCCTTGTGAAGGGTATTGTATCTTAAAATTTATTTGTATTGACTCTCATGAAGGACCTACCAGAAGTCAATTTAATATAATACAAACAATATATCCCAAAATCAAGGGGTTTGGTTAATGACCCTTCCTGAATATGATCATTTTTCTTGACAGAAATATTCAGAATATACATGGTGAAAAAGTAGAATTTATATTTATAGGCAGAAAAAATACATAAATTTAGCATTTAAACAGATATGCTTCCAAAAGTGCACAGTTCTGGAGAATCTAACAGAAAGTGATGCTGTGGAGAGATTTATGGTACCGTTGGGCTTTATTTCTATTGAAATTGTCAGTTGTGGCTCCAGCTACCAATATAAGTAGTTGTCTTGACATCTTTAAAATTTTTGGAGATACCTCATATTGATAAATTGCACATCCAAAGATTTAACTGTATTCTGTTCTCCAGATCTGCTTTTAGTTCTGACTCACAGCACCAGCTCTAGATTTGTACCATCTGATATGATGATATGCAAGTCATTTAAGCTGAAATCTGACTCTGTCAGTTGAAGAAAATCTCAGCTAAATTTGACCCTATCAACTGATGATTCAATGTCCTCACACAGATTACAACGACTATAATATTTGAGTAAATTTTTCTCAAAATGAACCATTTTAAATGAAACATTTTACTTTTGCTATTACTTTAATGCATCTTTTTATACCTAGCCAGGGTTATATATTACTAATTGCTTGACCCAACACTGCCAACTATATTACTATATACTGGAAGCATATAGCTTTCCTTAATACTTTCCAATTATTTATAATATATGATATGTGATGAAAATCGCTAAAAGGTAAATCTCAATGAAAATTTTACAACAGTAATTTGGATAATTCTGAAATTAATCTCTGGAGTTGTTTTTCTGCCTAAGATATCTCCTAAAACCACCTTCAAGTCAGCCTGGACAGAAATAGAATAAAACGATAGAAAAAGAACAAAATCACTATTCATATCATCAACCTAACAACAGAATCACATAGTAGAAGGGGCATCTTGAGATTGCCTACACCCTGCTCAGAGCAGAGTCAGCTGGATTCCACTGTCCAGAACTTGGTCTGCTCAGGGCTTAAGTATCTCCAAGAATGGCATTTAAAGGAACAACTTTATAATGTTCAAGTCCATTCTCCATTTGAGTGTTGGAGGTGGTTAATTATCCCATTTTGCCTCAGGATAACATAGATTAATAAGGTTAAAATTAAAATTCCGTTAGGTCCAGCATGAACCACAGTATCATCAAAGACAGGAAAGAAAAGAGCAGCAGTCTGAATTGAAAGGAAAGAAGGTCTCTGGGTAAAATAACTCTACTGGTCAGTAATACACATAACTTTATATAAAATTCTCTTCATGCTGAGAAGCTGCACAGTTGACACAGCATTATTCTTCTTACTTTATCATAAAACATGTTGAACATAATGAAGTAGTTCAGTGTGGACTGTCATTGCTTACCTAATTTCTAAAGAAAAGATCAAATGTCACAGTAGATAACAGGTAAATTATGGACATGTTTTCAATTTTTTCTGACTTCAGCTCTGTGACAGTGAATTTCACTGAATGTGGTATGTGAACATACCACAACTTTCTTGTCAGAGATTTTTTCTTCTGAGGCTTGCATTGAGGAAAAACTGCATTCTGATCACACATCTGACATGGTCCTTAAAGAAAAAAATATTTTGTTTTTTTCCACCATCTCTGCATCCTTTATTTAAAAAAAAAAAAAAAAA
>VZSE01003456.1:67033-86083 GCA_013398275.1 Promerops cafer | reverse complement strand
AGGGAAGGGAAGGGAAGGGAAGGGAAGGGAAGGGAAGGGAAGGGAAGGGAAGGGAATATATAAACATATATGTTTATATATTCCCTTCTCTCAGTCTTAATTTTAGCTTTTTAGCTTTGGGCTGAAAGTATAACTCAATCATTTTAACTTACCTATGAGATTTATCCAGACCTAAAAGGGAGATTTTTTTCCTCACTGATTATCAACTATTACTTCAGACACTGAGGAAAGAGGAACTCATGGCTTAGAAAAAGCTATAAGGGCTCATTCTAGTAAATAGCAACATAATGAAATTCTTTTGTGGAATTCATGGAATGAAGGACTTTTTTCAGTATTTCTGACTTTATTTCCAATTAATGACAATTCATTTAAAACTCCTGTGATATTTTTAGGTGAAAAAAATTATGTACTTATAGAATACCTGATTTTTCTCACAATTGAACTTTTTATATCACATGAATAAAAGAATTGAAAGAATAAGGCAAGTTCAAAATCCATAATATGAGAGAATGAAGGAGCAGAAGGAACCATTCATCCAAATAGATTTATATTTTGCCTCATTATAACTTCCATGGAATCATCCTGATTGCAGTTAATAAAAATAGAATAAAATGGGGAAGTTACCAGGCAGATATATATCTCTTGATTTCTGCAGCACTATGCCAATTTACAGTACTTGAAATTATCAAAACCAGCAGATTAGGAGGAATGTTGAAAACAACACTGTTTTCTTCCGTACCACTTAAAAAAAAAAAAAAAGAAAGAAAAGAAAAAAAAAGATGAAACCCCAAGAAAATCTCTGTTCCAAATTCTTTCTCTGCTGTGCATAGTACATTTGAAGATATCAGTGGAATACAATCGTTGGCGTTACATGTCACTGAATAACTGCTTTTCAACTCAGTCACCCACAATTGAAACGTAAGGTATTGGCATTATTGCCAAAATTTAAGGTACTTTATATACTTATTTTCAACTAAGATTTCATCTGGTGAACTGAGTTCACTGTCTTATTAACATATGATATTGGGCTTGTTTGCAATTTTCTGTCCCCTGCCTGACATCCTACTTAGCTTTCCTTGGAACTTAAATTGATCTTTTCTGAAGAGCAAGTGAGACATTCTCGTCCTTCTCGTGATTTTATATAGCAGTTGTTGTTTTCCTAAGAACAATGAGAGCATCACTTGTTAGTTTAGGCTCAATACAGAATTAAAAATATTTTGTATTTCTTTTTTCTGATGATACTGGCAAATCTGCCTGTGTGATTTTGAAGTTCCCCCATTATTGTTAAGCCTTTTTTCATGCAAACATTACTAAACATTAGGGAAAGAATTAGTTTGTACACAAACTTGTGCAATGAGCAAGCTGTTGTGTCCCATTCTTAGAGCTTAATATTCCCATACAGTTTAGACAGTTAGAGATGGGAGCATTCTGTAAAATGCAATGAGAGAGGGAGAGGAGAGGCATTCAGTCCCTAGCAATGTATTCATATCTTGATCCTCCTTAGATATGTTATAGGAGAACTGCAAAACTTCAGCGAGAACTGCAAAACTTCAGCAATAACTGGTTACATTTTGGAATAAAAAAATGGCTATATAAATGAAAGCTATTTTTAGTGACTGCTGTTGAAATATAAATAGTTACAACAGAATGGTTAGTGTGACTGTGAAACATGAGTAGGGATTACAGGCAGGAATCAGCCAATTCCACAAAGAATTCTGGGTCATTTAAAGGAGTGGTTATTCAGCAACATAACTTCCTTACATGAAGAGCTACAGAACCCATTTTTCTTTTACAAGAAGGAGAATTGAAGCAAGGATTAGTTCTGCCTGTTTTGCCTTTGACGTATCAATATGTCAGAGAGGATACAGATTAGAAACTGGGCAGCCCACAGCACCACAGTGTCCCCAGGGGGTTCTCATAGCAAGAATTACACAATTCTTCTTCTCATTACCACCCTGCATTAAAAATGGGAAACTGAGGCATACATCCTGACAACCATTATTCTGTAGAGAGGAAAATAATAGACTGGGAATATGTAGTTAACCTAAATACTGAGATATTTTTCTGTATAGAGAAATCTAAGTTTCCCTAGCACTACTTTCAACTTAATGCCACATAGAATTTAAATACCTTCTAGAAAATACATACATTTACTACTTATGGCACCTTGTTTTTTTAACTCAGTTTAGTTCTAAAAACCTGCATTTCTTTCATCTCAGCTCAATAGTACCCTTCCCTCTTTTTAAAAAAATTACTGTTAATTTTGCACTTATAATTACAAAAGAAGAGCTGGAAGATACCAACAAGAATTATCTTCAAGAGAATAACCCTTGACTTTTGTCTACTTGTATGATTACATTAAATTGTGATGAATTAAACTATATTCTGTTGTGAATGTGGAGTTTTTTTCCCATGGTGCTTATTCACCCTTTCATCCATGATGAATCCTGTGAAGCTGGGCAAGGGGAAACTCCCTGAGAAACCACCCCAGGCACATGCAAAGGCCCTTCCCTCTGGAAAACAACTTGGCAGGAAAGGACAGGGGGGTCCTAGTGGACACCAGGTTGACTGTGAACCAGCAATGTGTCCTTGCAGTAAAGAAAATAATACAGACAATTATTATAAATAACCACATTATTATATTATTTATATTATAAAATTTAGCCCTCTGTAAAAAAAAAAAAAAAAATCCTATCAAAAACAATCTTTAACTAGCAAGTAAAGTACTAAGGAGTTTGGATTTAAGGTGTCTCTTGCCAATTCACACAAAACATAAGGTAGACATATGCAGGAGATAAAAAATAAAATGGTCTTATTTTCAATAAATAGAAAGGACAAAAGATAAATAAAATTTATATAGACCAAAAATTTAACGTAAGAGGTCTGAATCCAGACTGTGTGAGCTTAAAATGAAAAGAAATGCTTCCAAGTAAATAAAATCTTATGGAAGGTTCCTGAAAATTTGTACATCCCTGGCAAAACCGCATTAGCTGCTGCACTGGTAAATACAGTTAAGACACTCCTTAGGATTAGAACAAGGCTCTAATTGGGGGAGGTAATAAGAATAAGGCAAAGAACCCCTTTCCTGCATTTGAATGCTTTAAACAACTAAAGTTGTTCCTGTTAGTTCCTGTTTCATTTCCTTCAAGAGATCAGAAACTTCTAGTACAGACCTGTAAAAATTAAGTGGTTTTTTCCTTAATAAACAGAAGATTTTGATACATTAGGAGGCCCAGTATTACTTATCACTATTAGAGGTACTTTTCTTGCTCTGCAAATCTTGTGCTTGTGAAACAATTGGCATTCTTGTCTTATTATCAAGCTTGGGTGTAACAATGGATTTGTTGCAGTGATTACAGTTACCTATAGTACAACATTGCAGGTCATATACAACAGGAATAACCTTAGTATAAAATTCACTGCTCTCCCAGTTTATTAAAAACTTGAATGTGCTGGAATCACTGGGTCTTCTTTTTTATTAGTGTTTGGGTTTACAAATTAATTTCTTTTTTGAGATTTATACACAGTAGTGACTCATAGATATAAGTCAATGTAATCTATTTTTGTTTCAAATGTAAAAAGCAGGGATTAATTTGGTTAACAGAACTGCTTATTTTGTCTTTATTTTGATTCTATATTATGCTTTTTGCAAACACTTTAAAACAGTCTAATTACCAGGATACAGATAAGTAATTAAAAATTCATTGATTGCTTTCTCCAAACGTTGCCTATCTGCCTCTTTTAATAAAAGCAAGTTATTTGCAGTCAGTATGAACAATTATGTGATATTTTCTATAATAGTTCACATACAGATTAGCAGGATTTCTATCCTTCTGGAAAGTTTCGGGAGAAGATGGGTTTAAGGCCTCTACGAGGGCCTCAGTGACTCACATTCAGTCCTGTCAGCTCCCATTAAACTGCCCAGCAGACACCAATGCTGTGACATTAGCAGGAATTCAGGTAAAATTATTTTTATTAACACCGTGGGTCTTCCACATTATCTCTCAGATATGTTAATGTAGCATTTATGACTCTGCTTATTTATTAAAATAGTTCCATAGTGTGTGTTAAACTAGTATTGTTCCGAATTTGTGTTTTACACCACAGTCCAAAAAAATTAGGACATTTTTAGTAAGACTTCGGAAATATATGGGGTTTCCCATCTCAGGTATAATATGAATATATTCCATCACCTCTGTAGAAAAAACTGTGCATATCTAACAGAATTTTATGGTTTCACACGGTCTAAGGCTCAAAAAATGCTAGAAGCAGTCCTTTCCATTTTGTTCACTCAAATAATATCATCATTCCAAAAATGCTTTCAGAGAAATTTGAAAGCAAATACCTTGCTCACTCATCATTTAAGCATTTAAAAGTATATTTTAAAACACTTTTTTTGAAGTGACTGCTCCATTCTCAAATTCACCATCACTATCTACAAAATGCAAAACTCCTTGAATTGCCACATATCATTTTCTAACATGTTTTGGCCATACAGAGATGAACATAGGTAATATTTTTTTCAGTTTCTTATGGCTAAAAATATTTACAGAGACAAAAAGGAATTATCCTTGGACTCTTAGATGCTCCTGCCAGAACTCACAAGTGCAAAAACATCTGAAAATGAAAAATTATGGATTGGAAGAGTGAGCTAAATTGTTTTCAAGACTGAAAAGCAATTATTTAAAACAAACAAAAAGGCAAAAACAAACTCCCAAAAAACTAAACCCTAAATCTCTGTTTCACATTTGTAAAAAAAAACCTAAAGACTGCTTTTTTTTTACATAATTTCCTCTTCCTTATGAAGTTGTTTGAAAAATTAGTATATGTAGGAAAAGTTTCTTCCTCCTGATCAAAGCAGAGAAACATAGTCCATGCAGTACAAAAATTTATATATGGGATTACACTAAATATGATTTTAAAATGCTGTTTAGCAGTTCTGAGACTGTGTGCATTTTCTATGGAATACAAATATTTTGTGTATACCTTGAAATAATTTTTACAAAATAGCCCGCCTTAACAAGAGTTTATGTGTCTCACAGCACATCCTTATAGCTAAAATTCTAAAATCCTTACTGCTGACATTTTTTAACAACAAATTAAACAGGGCACTGGAAAAGTGATGGAATATTCCTGCAGAAGGAGTATGGGACACACTGTAATATTGGCTAAGGTGCATTTTGGGAAGAGTAGCAGTGGGATGTTTAGAGGAGGAACAAAAGGTAGAGGAAGGAAGTGACCTGGGGAGGTTAAAGTTGGAGGAAAAAGAGGGGCCAGTGTGGGCCAGCCAGGATGGCTGCTGGCAGGACTCAGGACAGATGCAGCTGAGTGCAGGAGCAGGATTTTGCTGCAAGGAATCAGGCAAGAGGGAAATGATGGAAGAAGGGGCATGAGGACCCCACACCTTCATTTTCTTGCTGTTTAGTTACATACAACCCTTAGACTGAAGGATGTTAGTCTCGTCTTCCTTCATGGTTTTGGCATATTCTGTCTATCCAATTTATTTTCCAACTAGTCCTATATGATGATGGTATATTATCTCTAAGAAATACATATTCTGATGATAAAAAGGAAGGAAAGTGTGAGACCTTAGAAACGGGCTACATTTTAAGTTTCATTTTAGTAGCATCATGTGTGACTGTTCTCCACTGGTTTTAGCACATAGGAGCCAATCTCAGCACCTTCTTTTTAAATAGACTTATCTTTTGTTGACAGGGTTGCTGTGTAGGTTAAGGCATAAAATATCTCAAAAACCTTTCTTGTCTTTACTGAAAGTGTGATTCTTGTAAATGAGCGAGATTTTAGGGGATGTACTAGCAATGTGATCACAGTAGCTTTGTGTAATTACACTTTATTATCATAATTGAGGGTCAATTGAGCTCACTTGCTGGTGCTGTCCTTCTCTGATGAAACACTTGAAATTCCAGTTACTGAGACCTTGTTCAATCAATATGTAGCACTGAGGTAACCTGCAGTGTCAAGTTGTTCGGGGCATTTTTTAGACAAGTATTCTGCTACAGTGTCCAATGTCACAAAATAATATCTCAAATTTTAAAATCCCTCACTATCTCAAAAGGCAATAAATTTAACTTTGTGGAAGGATAATTACCTGCTTGGCTTACAGACATTTTCCATATTCTTACTGTATTCTTCCAGCAAAAGTTAAGGGAGTGGGTCCCTCTTCAATGGATCGTTTTGCTGTTTGGCTGGTTTCTCACAGAAACTCAGCAGCAGGTATCCAGCAAATCAGTTCTATCAATGTAAGTAAGCTGCTCTATGCCTAAATTTAAGAAAGATTCACTACTCCTAAATTAAGATGAGACATCCTTGTCTTTGACTTGTCCCCAGAATTTCCTACATGCTTTTAAATAAATGTAAAACAAAACAAAAAAAACCCCGATGAATTTACAAAATATCCTTTGATTTACAAGATTTCTGCTTTCTAACTGTCAGTAATTAACCTATCAGCTCAGTAAAAATCCATGTAGAAGCAAGATTTATTTCATACCTAGGGAAAAAAGCCTTGCTCGGCTTCCTGAATTCCCAGCCAGTGCTAGGACGAAAGTGATTTCTCTTTCTTGGCTCCTAACAGCATTTCAGGAGCTGGAAAATAAAATTGCTGATGGGGGCCTTGCACTGTTGTTACTGGAGCAGACTTATTTTCATGTATTTCAGAAAGTTCTTCTACCCTTTTTTCAATTGCTTGTGTCTTGATCCTATTTAATTTTTTTTTAATAAAGCTATCTTGGTGTGATTTTTTAATGAGTTTCCACTCCCAAATTCCTTTCCCAATATTACCAAACCCAAGGCTACTGAAAAGGAAACTGTTTTTCATTATTTAAATTTCTGTTGATCTCATTCTTAATGACTTTGGAGAATGTGGTTAAAATTTGACGGTGAAGCAGCGCTTTTGATGCCTCTGTGCCTCAACATCTCTATAAAATTTGACATATTCTAGATTTAATTCTTAACAGGATTAAACAGGAAAATTACCTCCTTTGCAATGTACTTATTTTCACTTTTAACAAGATAAATGGGTAAAAAGTTGGCTGATGTGAATGCAGAGCTAGCAATAAATGGTGAAACAGGAGAGAGACATGCAAAGGAAAGGTGAGATTAGGAGAAGAAAACTAAAAGGAAGGAGAAGCTGGTCCCGTAGTTGGTTGACTGGGGACAGGCAAAAACATTTAATGGTGAAGACCCAAAAGCAAAAGGTAGTTAGGACTTGAGATTCTGGCAGGTAGAGTATAAAGGGCAGAAATACTTTAATCTGGGAGGATGACTTTTGACTTTGCAACATGGGTAGTGAACATTTAACTTGGGATTTATTTGCATGCTGAGAATGTCTTTTGTGATTCAAGAAAATCTGATCTTTCTTTTCATTTATTCAGTACCAAGGAGAAAAAAAAACAAGAATCTAGAGGAAAAAAGTATTGATAGAATGGCAAAAAAAATGAGACTATTAAAATTAATGGGAACTTTCCTAGAAAAAGTATTTCATTCTATTCTCAGCAATAAATTACTGCAAACTCTCCATTTAAAAAAAATCCTCTCAGCAAAGAATTGGTACAGAATTATTTTAATTAAGTCTTATTAGAATCCCCTTAGGCTTAGGTTTTACTGGGTTATTACAGAAACTGTGGAAGTTTACACTGGATTTATTTGTTCTTTAATATGCTTAACTAAGTTTGAAGAAGGACAGATTTTTCAATACCTTCTGGATAAATATTGAGATACATAGATACATAGGATGTATATCAGAAAGGCCATTTGTGGTCTGTATCATTCTTTTTCATACAGAAATGTAGGCTAAGTCTTTTCAATCTATAAAGTTCCTCCTTTTATTTTTTTTTTTACGCTTTAGCCATTTCATCACAGCAAGTGGATATGATGAATACACCAAATATGCAATATGTTCAGCTCATCTGAAGGAAATTTTACTTTTTCAGCATGAAACTGAAGTTAATTTACAGTTCTGAGAATTCTTAGAAGTAAATTATTATACAAAATCATATGTTGCTACACTAAAACATAAAGCCTTGAAAACATGAAGCAATGCAAGAAAAGCCAGGGTTAGTGTGAGGAATCTTTTCCTAGATTACACAGAAAGTATTAAAAAGTAATTAAATTAACATCAGCAACTCTCAGAGCATTTCCAGTTTTGCCTGCATGGTACATAGATACAGGCAGGAACTCAGTGCTGGATATCTCTGTCCTCGCTCATCATACTCTTCAGACAGATGTACTTCTGTCTCCCTCACAATGCTCTTTCATGTCAAAACCTAAATTTTAACTAAACTTCCACGTGTTAATGATGAACAGTTGCTTCAAAAGGTGAGGTAATTCTTTTATGACAGGTCAGAAACAGATGCAGCTCTGAGATCTTGGTGGGGAGGGTTTTACCTACTGTGTATGAGAAACTCCAAAGACAGGAGAAAGTCTCTTTGCCCCTGAGGCTTTGCCTCCACAGAGTGATTCCACTGGGGTGAATAGCAAGGAGTGGAATGAGATGAGCTCTAAAATTCCTTCCAACCCAAACCATCCTGTGATGCTCTGACTCTGTGAAGGTGCCAGTGACAGGAGATGTATGTTTTCTATCTCAACAGCAAGATGTCTGATACAAGTGAATTAGCAGTCACAGGTTTCCACTCAGCTCAGTCCTTTGTGAGCCAGGACAGCAGCACTGGTGTCACCAAACAGGTTGTGCAGACATCACAGAACCCCATGAATGCCTTGTATAGGGACATCCCTGTGCATCTGAGCTGAGGCTGCCTCTGGGCAACAACGTTGATGTAGAAGCAAAAATGCTGTTCACTACAGCGTCTGGATTTGTGTCCAACCCAGGTAACAGCCAAATAACTCTGGTCACCTCAGGGTAGTGCTTAAGCTGTAAAGATAATTTTGCATTGCAAAAAATCATAGAATCATGGAAAGGTTTGAGTTGGAAAAGAGCTTGAAGGTCATCACTTTCAACACCCAATCAACAATTTAAAGAAATTAAGCCTTCTCGTAGTGCTCCAGCAGCAAGCATGGAATTTTATATGGATTTGATGTTGCAATATATCCCTGAGGACTCAAGAGACCAGAATTTCATCCATCTTGGCCAGTTTTTCAACCCCTGGCCAAAAAAGGGAATCCAGAATGCCTTTCCTCTTTTCACTCATGCATTAGTCTGCCCTAGTTCCCAGAGATTTTTACAGCAAGAACATAATCTGTGAGGTCTTCTGCTCGTTAGTGCTGTGTCTCACATTGACCTACAGTGCACTATTCCTTTTTTCTCTTGCTTTAAAACCTCTGCAGCCTTAGAAGTAGGTTTTCATGGAACTGCTGAAGGGGCATCACACAGGAGCCTCACTGGGGGCTGGGGGAGCGAAAAGTCTCTTGATTTTTTTTTTCTGAGAGAAGAACACAGGCCCTTTTCTTAAAGCAGAGACCTGGGGTGAGAAGGGAAATTTCAGCAAAATAGAGAAAAGGTTTCATCCCTGGATGAAGGACTGGGGATAAACTAAGGAAAAGTTCCATCACACAAATCAAGTTACCTTGCCATTATTTCCTACCTTATTATTTTTTATTTTGACATGAAACTCTGTGTTGGAGTCCTGTTGCAATGTGTTCACATATAATGTGTGTAACAAGAGCCCTTTTTGATAAATTTCATAGCTCAGAATTTTCTCATCCAGAAGTCTAGGGTACTTTGTGTCCTGCAGGATGTTGGAGCAGATGTGTGTCACTTTGCTATTCCAAGCACCCACTTTCTAGATTTGTTTTGCATGTAAATAGAAAAGGAAAATTTTTGAGTAGAAAATTAAATAGATTTTTATCAGCAATGTTTCATAAATGGCTAATTAGGGATGTTTTTTATAGTATGATTAATTAACAATTAAATCAAGAAATTAACCCAGCTGAAGCATAGATGACTGAAACAGTTGCAAAACCCTATATATTGAGTTTCCTTGACTAATTTTTCTTCCATTGGAGTTAAATCCATTTATGGAGCCAATGTAAAACCAGTGCACCACTTATATTCTGAAAATAAGACTTAAATGTGCAAAGGAGCCTTTCTTGGTATTTTGATATGAGATTTTACACACCTTATGCAATATTGTGCAACGTCAGGTTATTTAAAGGACATCTACTTATCAATTTAAAAAAAAAAATAGAAAAATATCAAAATAAAATTCAGCAGCGAAGTTGAAAATCTTTGAGGATATAAGCCCCATTCATTCAGTTTGAAAACAGATGTAACATGTTTATGAGCACAAGCTACCAAAATCCAGAAACTGTGAAATTGGTTACTCTGTCATGTGAGTTCATGTTATGCAGAATTTCTGACTGTTTCATAGGTTCCTTCAGCCACAATGAGCAGGTATAGAAACATTGAAAGCCAAACTGTAGAAACTTCAATACAGAGAAAGTACCAGAAATTTATGATACTAAAGTTCATTTGATGTGAAGGATATTGAAAATACCAAGTTTTTTAGAATAGTATGTTTTGGTATTAGCATGCATACATTCTCTGTTATTTCTGCAGGGAAATCTTCTTGTTCCTCTTCTGGAAGATGCCATCATTGTTTTTTTTTAAACCCTTTCTCAAGCTACAGAGATGAATTAGAATATTTCATTTAGTATTTATCTAATTTATTTTACATCCATGATAATGGAGTCCAAGCAAGAAACCTCTTGTGTTCTGTCACCTCAAACAAGCAACAAAAGACTTGGGGTTCCTGAAAGGAGTTTCTTACAGAATTAGAAATGCCAAAAAACAAATGAAAGGGTTTGTCCCCCTTCAGTCCTTGAACCAGAGTCCCTGCTGTGCTTTTTGTTCTCTCCTGTTGAGATTCACAGCAGCTGGACAGGTAATTCATCGCATTACAATCACCTTCTCCTGCCAGTAGAAGAAGTGCTCATTAACTGGAAGTGATAATAGCAGTTTGGGAGGACTCTCCACCATTAAAAAAAATTATTTTATTTATTTCTTTCAATCTTATTGCCAAGGAAAGAAATGCCCAAAATGCAGTAAGAGCACTTAAGTGACATTCAGAATTATTTAAAGGAAGATCTATGAAATAACTACACAGTTCATCAAGCAGATGAATATAAATAGTAGTTCCAATGTTTTAAGTTGGCATAAAACTAGCAAAAGGCGTCAAAAACAGCTGAGTTAAGAAAGAAATAAAGCAAACATAATTCTAAGTTGGAATTACAGTGGCGGTGGAATTCTTAAAATTGTTCATCTGTGAGCAAAACATTGAAGATGCTATAAATGGGGGAAAAAAAAAAGAATCTTACATACTCATTACAAAGTAACAGTCTCTAAAAAAAACACCGAAACTGAACCAAACAACAAAAAATTACTGTTTGAAATGGACAGAAGTGGGTGCCTTTCTTTTTTATAATTACAGTATTTGTAGTGTGCAAATGTTAAACTCTTTTGAACAAAACTTAACTTTTTATTTCATTCTGCTCTGGGAAAAGCTTATTTTGAAAACATGCACCGGAAGCTGGAAGGAACCTCTTTATGCCTGTTGGTGGTTGGAATTTTCCCCATTGGAGGCTGGAGGTCGAGGAGGCACTGAGGACTGGGTGCTTGGAACAGGGTGGGTGGGGAAGGGAACTCTGGGGGGAAGGGGCAGAATCACTGTGAGAGTACGAGGCAGGTAAAAGGCGGGTTTGGGGACAGCCCTGCTCTTCTTGGTTTGGGTGGCATCGGAGGAGGACGGGGTGGCTATCACTTGCTGCAGGGATAGTTCACCAGCCTTGAGAGAGATTGACTGCCCTTCTGCTCATGCTGTCTGGGAAATCCTGCTTCTCTCTGCCCTGCCTGGAGCCGCTGTCCTGCCCTCCCGCTGCTTCTTCGGCGCCGCTCTGGGTTTTCTTCACACCGTAGCCTGCACCCACCCTGCCCGGCCGGGGACACCCCACAGTTCCAGCTGCTGCCATGGAGTTTCTGGTGCATCTCGTTCACCAGCCTGGGATTTTTTCTGCTCATCCCTGCTGTTCCAGCCTGCTGCTCCTGAGAGTCCTTCTGGAGGCGCTGGAGCTGGCTGCCCCGGGGTTTGTGAAGCAGAGCCTCTCCCCCATCCCTCCCCGTCTAGCAGAGTCGCCATCAGCACGTGTTTCCCGAGCCCGCGCCAGAGCGCCCCCTGCAGCCACGTGGGGAGCACCGCACGTGCCCTGCACATCGGGAGCTGCCAGCGCCCCTGCCGGCTGCGACCGTAACTGCACCAAAGGGAAAGTGCCGCAGCCGAAAGGCTGTCACTGCTTCTGGATCTGTTTACTGTTAGTGCCGTTTGCTTTATCATACATACTAGTAAAGAACTGCTGTTCCTATCCCCACCTCTCTGCCTGAGAGCCTCTTAATTCCACAATTCNTGCAGAATTTCTGACTGTTTCATAGGTTCCTTCAGCCACAATGAGCAGGTATAGAAACATTGAAAGCCAAACTGTAGAAACTTCAATACAGAGAAAGTACCAGAAATTTATGATACTAAAGTTCATTTGATGTGAAGGATATTGAAAATACCAAGTTTTTTAGAATAGTATGTTTTGGTATTAGCATGCATACATTCTCTGTTATTTCTGCAGGGAAATCTTCTTGTTCCTCTTCTGGAAGATGCCATCATTGTTTTTTTTTAAACCCTTTCTCAAGCTACAGAGATGAATTAGAATATTTCATTTAGTATTTATCTAATTTATTTTACATCCATGATAATGGAGTCCAAGCAAGAAACCTCTTGTGTTCTGTCACCTCAAACAAGCAACAAAAGACTTGGGGTTCCTGAAAGGAGTTTCTTACAGAATTAGAAATGCCAAAAAACAAATGAAAGGGTTTGTCCCCCTTCAGTCCTTGAACCAGAGTCCCTGCTGTGCTTTTTGTTCTCTCCTGTTGAGATTCACAGCAGCTGGACAGGTAATTCATCGCATTACAATCACCTTCTCCTGCCAGTAGAAGAAGTGCTCATTAACTGGAAGTGATAATAGCAGTTTGGGAGGACTCTCCACCATTAAAAAAAATTATTTTATTTATTTCTTTCAATCTTATTGCCAAGGAAAGAAATGCCCAAAATGCAGTAAGAGCACTTAAGTGACATTCAGAATTATTTAAAGGAAGATCTATGAAATAACTACACAGTTCATCAAGCAGATGAATATAAATAGTAGTTCCAATGTTTTAAGTTGGCATAAAACTAGCAAAAGGCGTCAAAAACAGCTGAGTTAAGAAAGAAATAAAGCAAACATAATTCTAAGTTGGAATTACAGTGGCGGTGGAATTCTTAAAATTGTTCATCTGTGAGCAAAACATTGAAGATGCTATAAATGGGGGAAAAAAAAAAGAATCTTACATACTCATTACAAAGTAACAGTCTCTAAAAAAAACACCGAAACTGAACCAAACAACAAAAAATTACTGTTTGAAATGGACAGAAGTGGGTGCCTTTCTTTTTTATAATTACAGTATTTGTAGTGTGCAAATGTTAAACTCTTTTGAACAAAACTTAACTTTTTATTTCATTCTGCTCTGGGAAAAGCTTATTTTGAAAACATGCACCGGAAGCTGGAAGGAACCTCTTTATGCCTGTTGGTGGTTGGAATTTTCCCCATTGGAGGCTGGAGGTCGAGGAGGCACTGAGGACTGGGTGCTTGGAACAGGGTGGGTGGGGAAGGGAACTCTGGGGGGAAGGGGCAGAATCACTGTGAGAGTACGAGGCAGGTAAAAGGCGGGTTTGGGGACAGCCCTGCTCTTCTTGGTTTGGGTGGCATCGGAGGAGGACGGGGTGGCTATCACTTGCTGCAGGGATAGTTCACCAGCCTTGAGAGAGATTGACTGCCCTTCTGCTCATGCTGTCTGGGAAATCCTGCTTCTCTCTGCCCTGCCTGGAGCCGCTGTCCTGCCCTCCCGCTGCTTCTTCGGCGCCGCTCTGGGTTTTCTTCACACCGTAGCCTGCACCCACCCTGCCCGGCCGGGGACACCCCACAGTTCCAGCTGCTGCCATGGAGTTTCTGGTGCATCTCGTTCACCAGCCTGGGATTTTTTCTGCTCATCCCTGCTGTTCCAGCCTGCTGCTCCTGAGAGTCCTTCTGGAGGCGCTGGAGCTGGCTGCCCCGGGGTTTGTGAAGCAGAGCCTCTCCCCCATCCCTCCCCGTCTAGCAGAGTCGCCATCAGCACGTGTTTCCCGAGCCCGCGCCAGAGCGGCCCCTGCAGCCACGTGGGGAGCACCGCACGTGCCCTGCACATCGGGAGCTGCCAGCGCCCCTGCCGGCTGCGACCGTAACTGCACCAAAGGGAAAGTGCCGCAGCCGAAAGGCTGTCACTGCTTCTGGATCTGTTTACTGTTAGTGCCGTTTGCTTTATCATACATACTAGTAAAGAACTGCTGTTCCTATCCCCACCTCTCTGCCTGAGAGCCTCTTAATTCCACAATTCTGATAATTCGGAGGGAGGGGGTTTTACATTCTCCATTCCAAGGGAGGCTTCGCTGCCTTCCCTAGCAGACACTGCCTTGTAAACCAAGACACAATGCCTTTTTCATGGTTTTCAAGGTTTTCAGTTCTTTAGAATAAATACAATCATAAAATCATCATGGAATAATAGAAAGCCCTGAATTGGACCAGACATTAAAGATCATCTAGTTCCACCTACCTGACAGAGGCAGGGACACTTTCCACTAGACCAGGAATAAAAAAATATGTGATAGCTGGAGGAAATGCTGATTTTTCACTGGACTGAATTCAGGTTTTGCAGAATATGGATTTCTGTGCAATGAGGTCTTTTTTACTTCCACATGGTGCTTATGGAATAAAGATTCTTTATCATTTTGGCTAAGTTTGAGAGTGTGAGTAATTATTCTGCTTTTCTGTTTGGCTTAAATTCTTAGCAGGAAGTGCAGGCGCAGATGTGAATTAACACATAGAATGTATATTTGATGACTGAGTGATGAGATTTCTAAAGGCAAAGCCATTCTTAGACATTGTGAACAAATAGGAAAGTTATTAAAAATATTACTTCCTTACTGCTTTATGAGTCATTTATGTCTTGTACACTATCAATGCAGCATAAAAAATTCCAGAATCTGTATTTTTGAGTTCACTAAGTGAATACCTGGCTAAAGACAGGCACTTCAGAGTGTTTCAGTAACACAAGCAGGCATTTTATTCCTAGACCATTGACCTCCCTCATTATAGCATGTGTAATAAACGCCATGGAATCAAAGAATTTTGGGGGTTCAAAGGGACCTTGAAGCCCATCCAGTTCCATTCCCTTCCACACCTTCCACTAGAACAAGTTGCCTCAAGCCCTATCCAACCAGGTCTTGAACAATTCCAGGGATTCTGACTCTATTAATTGAGTGTAAAATTATCTGTGCTTTTTTCATCTAAGAGCTATCAGTGAATTTTGGTGCTATACTGCTGAATTCATGAAATGGCTTCAGTAAAACATTTGTATTTTCCCTGCTTTAAAGTAGTGAGATAGGGAATACAAGAAGCAAGGCAAAATCTAATGTCAGCAAAAATAATAACATATTTTTATCTATAAGGAACCTCACTGCTGAAGCATGTAAAAATAGAACACAGGTATATCTGTAGCATTAAAGAATAAGAGTTTCATCAGAATGGGATATTAGGATGGTCTTAATTCCATGGCACTTGGATAAAGCATTAAAAAGCATCAATAGGAAGATGACTCCCCCCACAATTGCAGAGGCAAAAGTTTGTACCCCTCAGACCTTACAGAATGAAATTACACAGACCATTTCAAGCCCAGTAAGATATTAATGTTGATGCATTGAAAATATGCCAGGGAATTTAGATATTTCCCATTCATTTTGGCTGCTAAATACACATCTGCTACATTAATTCCTTTGAAAACATCATAGTTTTTTTTTCAAAGATGTGACGATACCCATTTAATGCTGTTGAAAAACTAAAACTAATTTAATAGCTTAAAGAGACTATAAAGAAGAAAAATTAAAAAGAACGGTCTAAGAATGTGACTTTAAAAACTATTCTATTGTAGATGATAATTTAATCTGTTCATACAAATATTTAAAGTATTTTTTCTATCTTTTTAAATGGCATGTGCTGTTTTTGGATAATTGCAGCACTTTTTTGCTTTAAATGAAAATAATTATTTTAAAAATTGAAGCATTTACCTGACTTGTAGTTTATTGCTTTTTAAAAATTTAATATTTCTGTTAATTTTATTGTATTTCATAGAATCATAGAAAGTTTTGGGTTGGAAGAAATCTTAAAGCCCATTTCACCCCAGTCTCTAATTAGGAGTGTCTGATGGCAGCTCCAACTCACATAAACAGAAAACATCTGCATGCTCATGGTAATGGCAGTCTCTGTCTCCATACAATTTTTTGGTTTAATAACGTGTCTGTCACTAAATCTTAGATTCTCAAATTCTAATCTAAAGGGCAAAATAAATTTAAATTGTAGCTATGCAAATAGAGGACATGGCAAGTGCAGCATTTTAGGAGGTAGTGGAAAGGAGACTCCACTGCTACTTGAAATGCTACAAAAAAATCATGCACTTTGCTCTTTACAATGTTTTGCCTTGCTGGGGTGAGAAATACGGAGAATGTATGTTTTTGACGGAAGTATTTACCCATTTCAGAATAGAAACATGTACAGGCAAAACTCTCCTTTGGTGATTGAGTAATTTGAGTTAATAGTGAAATTCCTTTTCTTTGCCTGCTAGTAGGCTTTGCTTGTGTCCTGCTCATAAATGTTCCTCGGAGGAGGGAACTCTTCTCTCCTCAGAAGAGAAGCTACCATACAACTTTGTAGCCAGTACAAGAAGAGAAGTAGGGCTGCCAAGATACAGTTATGTCTGAAAACTTACCATTTGCCAACAGAAGCTTTATGTTATCATTATAATGTTGTGGTTTTAGTAACTTTCTTCAGTATTCCCTGTTCCAGGATTTGAAATGACATTTAGTGAAGTCAAAGATCAACATTTTCAGCGGATTGCAAGCAGCAACCTAACCAGTGTTTAACAGCTGCTCTCTCCACCTCTGGCTCAAAGATCCTTGATTCTGCTTTTGCAGATTTGCATCCCTGGGGATTTAAAAGCCACGTAGATGTGGCACTTGGGGATGAGGGTTAGTGGCGGCCTTGGCAGTGCTGGGGGAATTGTTGGACTTGATGGTATTAGAGGTCCTTACTAGCCTAAATGGTTCTGTGATTCTATTGAATATCTGGTTACATTGCACAAGTCTTTCTCTAATTTTTCCTTCATTACTTTATTAAGGGCAAAATCATCCACTCTGAACTTCATTACATATTTTTTTCCTATTCACCACATCTTCACTGTATATTTTATATCTATTTCAAGCAAGGAAATTCAAGTAAGTTGATGGGGTTAGAGTGCACAAAGGTTTTTTCACTCCTGACACCAAGTCTGAAATCAGTTCGAACTTCAACAGATTAATTAAAAGGAAAGAAAGCAGTAAAATAAAAGCCTTTCTCACCAGGACAAGGTAACTTTTACCAACCCTGATTAAGGACCTACAATTTTTCTAGTTTTAAAATACTTCATAGCCCATTGATTACACCACACCCAGTAGGTTAAGGGTTGAGTATAGCCAGTCCCTAAATAAGATAAAATAGTGGAGACACCATAATTCTATCCAATTTAAAGAGGAAGAGAAAAGCCCTTTATTTCCATAATCCATTATTTCCATATTTGGGGGGTTTTATTGGCATACCTTGTAAACAATGGGCTGTGCTGATCTGACAGTGCAGGGACTCAGGCCTTTTCAGCATCATTTAGCCTGCTTTCACTTTTGTCCAGTGGTCAATTAAGTATTGTCTGACTCACTTTAGATGTCTCAACACCAGATGGTAGTAAGAGTCTGACAAACCTGCTAAATCCCTGCTAAATCCCTGTAGTGGTTTCAGTTCTAAACCGGGTCGAAACACCAATTCGTGTAGTGGTTTAGGTTCACCAATTCGAAATTTCCTAGCTAATGCATCAAATAGTGTAGTGGTTTTTGTGCTGGCCAATCACAGGTGCACTCACTAGGGTGTACTTACTCATTTCTGGCTGTGAGATGGGATTAGGAGAAAGGCAAAAACAGGCTCAAAACTTAAAAGGGTATAAAGAGAGGTTTATTGACAGTAACTAAAGGAAAAA
The DNA here is from genome assembly GCA_013398275.1 of Promerops cafer. NCBI lineage: Eukaryota > Metazoa > Chordata > Aves > Passeriformes > Nectariniidae > Promerops > Promerops cafer. Next base: position 67,941 of record VZSE01003456.1, on the reverse strand, counting down.
AAATGAGAAAACAAACAAACAAACAAAAACCCCTTCAGACTCTTCCCCTCCCCACAACCTTTTTCTTTCCCACTGTCAGTGTAAAGAAACAAAACTATATTTTCAGTCAGTTTACCACCCTTTAAAGTAGTCTTTCATTAGTTTGCTTGGGGAGAGAAGTCCCTCTTGCAAACTGTCATGGAGACTTTCCACAAGAGGAAAAAACAACTAGTTCTCTTGTGATTTTCAACTCTCACGAATAGCAGCCGCCCAGGGAAACCTGCAATTGTAAAACGTTCCTCCCATTTTCACACAGCCTTCCCACAGCTGTGTGTATGGGCCATGTCAGCTTATGGGGTACCAGTTTAAAGGTGAACTATTCCAGAGCAAAAGTTCTCTGCATCTATTTTCAGCTCATCTTCATCACTGGGAGCAGAAGTCATCTCCTTTGTCTCTGGGAGCACAGAATCCTCATCACTCTTCTCTTTCACTCTCTCCCTCTACTTGTTCAAAGTTCTCATAGAACTACATAAGGGCCTTTGCTAAGTAAAGAGCCACCTCCCAACAGTTCTTTCATGCGTTACAGGGAAAATGAAGTCTTTCTCCATAGCCTTGCAAGAGGATTTCAGCCTGTCTTGGTTTACAAGACAGTGTCTGCTAGGGAAGGCCACAAGACCTCCCTTGGAACGGAGAATGCAAAAGCCCTTCCCTCCGGATTATTAGAATTGTGGAATTAAGAGGCTCTCAGGCAGCAAGGTGAGGATAAGAATAGCAGTTCTTTAGTAACATATATATATATATAATTTTTTTTTAAATATATATATATAAACAGACAACAGTAACAACGGTGTTAACACCAAACAGACCCAGAAGCAGTGACAGCCTTTCGGCTGCGGCACTTTCCCTTCGGTGCAGTTACGGTCACAGCC
>VZSE01003456.1:0-66939 GCA_013398275.1 Promerops cafer | reverse complement strand
AATGAACTATCTCTGCAGCAAGCGACAGCTGTCCCCGTCCTCACCTGGTGCTACCCAGGCAGCAAGAGAGAGAGACTGCCCCCAAACCTGCCTTTTACCTGCCTCATAGTCTCACGATGGTTCTGCCCTTTCCCCACCAGAGTTCCCCTTCCCCCCACCCTGTTCCAAGCACCCAGTTTCTCAGTTCCACCCCAGCACTTCTAATGGGGAAAATTCCAACCTCCAACACAGCCTCAAGATCAGGGCATCTACTCATCCTTCTTCTCTAGAATTCATCTTCTTCATCACTGACTCAGTATATCAAATTGTCTCTTTACATTCTGGCATTTCTGGTCTTTTCTCTCTCTCTCGGGAAGCGTCAGAACACTGAGAGGGTTAAAATCTAGCCCAGGGCCTGCAGATGGCCACCTGACCCCAGCGGACTCTGGGAGCTGCGGCAGGAGCCAGGATTGGCCATGCTGGAGGAAAGAGCCAGGATCTTAGCTGCTTGGACACCACAAAGGCACGGCTGAGGCTGATGGAGTCTCTTCTTCTGGCCAGCACCCACATGGCCAGGCCAGGGCCGGTGCTGGGCTGCACGGGCTGGGCCTGGCCCTGTGGCAGGGCCGCCTGACCCGACCCCCCTGTTACCTCTTTCCCGGCCGGAAATCAAGAGAGCTTTTCCCGGGATTTCTTTGTTTTTAACATGGGTGTTTGCAGAAGCGTATGAACTTTCTCACTGGTGTAACGAAGTGTCAATCCTCAAAGCTAATTACTGATTGGTTGTTTTTGTCAGACACAGAGGAAGCTGCTAAGAGCTTCCCCTGCACTACTTCCAAAAGTGCCCCCCTGGGCAAAACCCACCACAATCCCTGTGTAACAAACAATAGACTCCCATGTCAAATGGTGCTGGGGGAGGCATGTGTTTATGAAATTTAAGTTTCAACAGAGGGAAAGACATAGTCCTGCACAACTAAGGAATAATACCCTGCACCAGCACACACCTGGGTCTGACCAGCTTGAAAAGTAGCATGGCAGAGAGATCTCTGAGCTGGACATCATGTCAGCGTACCTGGGTGTCAAATAAAGCCAACAGCATCCCAGGCTGCTCTAGGAAGAACATTCCTTCCTCTCAGTTTCTCACTGGTGAGAGCACACCTGGACTACTGTGTCCAGGTCTGCGCTCCCCAGCACCATGGAGCTCCTGGAGAGAGGCTGGACAAGGGCCATAAAGGTAACTAAGGGACTGGATGACCTTCCATGTACAGAAAAGTTGTCAGTCAAGTGCTTTTATCCTGTATAAGAGAAGGCTCAGGAGGATTTTATCAATGTGTATAAATACCAAGTAGGACAAGAGGCGACAGGCACATGCTGAAATACATAAAATTTTGTCTAAACGTAGCAAATGTCTGTTTTACTGTGAAGGAATCAAATGCTGGACCAAGTGTTCAGAGAGTTTGGGATGTCTCCATTCTCAGACATCAGACGAAATCTCACTAGATACAATCCTGAACAATTTGATTGTCTGTGCTTTGAGCAGAAGGAGATGGACTAAACATCTACATAGGTCTGTTTCATTCTGTGATAATGATTTATGAACAACAGAGATCGGAGAGGAAGTCCCATCAAAAAACATCTAAATTTTTCAATGAATTTTTAACAATCTGGTCATGTTCAGTTAAAATAAAATTTATGAAGTAGACATTGAAGCAATTTGTAAAACATCTGTAAAAGTAGAAGGGGACTGAAAAATACTATGAATTCCTAAAGAAAATAAGTAGCAAATACAGCATGGGTATGTATGAATTATTAGGTTTCTAGCCATCTTGTGAGTATTATCTTGAATAAGGAATAGTTCCTAATTGAGAAACGCTGTGTCAGAGACTAAAATGGTTCATGCCTTAAACATTGTTATGAAGGAGTTTTGCCCATTATAGCAAAAACTGTATAAAGAAACTACAGCCATGGAAGTCCACCCCTCCTTGAAGATGCCTGACTGGAGCCTTGGGCTGTGAGTTAAACTGCCTAGATAAGATAAAGGGGACACTATGGTTCAGTCATCTCAGGTCTGGGGAGAGGTAAACAAGGCTGAGGGAAAAGAATGCATCCACAGGAAAGCCAGACCCAGTAGAAAATCATCCCTGGCTGGGTTTGGGGTGGGGGAGACCACAGCCCACAGGGGCCAGGTTTGCACAGACTCCCCCTAGCTGAGGGGGGGGAGGAGGTTTTGGGGGTGTGGTGTAACCTCTGGTCAGAGGCACTGAGCACCCATCCTCCCTTACACAAACCGGCCCAGCTGTGGAATCCCCAGCCCCAGAAAGGGTTATCCCCACACCCACAGGACATTCCCATGGGAGGCAGCTGAGGACGTGTCAGAATCCATCAAAGACCCCCCAAAATGCTGCCCAGAGGCCTTACACCCCAGGACTGCATGGGATGCAAAGTGATGGCACAGAGCCAGAGTCTGCTGCAAGAGACCGTGTCAAACTGCAGCCCCTGCCAGGGGAGGCACATGGGCATTCCCACCTGGCCTGAGATACATTAACCCATCGCATTCTGTGCCTTCTGGGGGACCCTCACCACCAGAAGATCGGCTGGAGAGGATCATCCGGACAACAGTGGGATCCACGGAGTTGTGATACTTTCTTTAATCTATCTTTCTTTCCCACCACCTCTTTCCTATTTCTTTCTCTTCCTTTTTCTCTTTCTCTCTCTCATATTTATTATCAAATAAAATCTGTACTATTGGCTTTGGCATAGGGTCTCATTTGCACCTTAATTCAGGCAGAGGCATTTCTAATAATTTTAAGAACCAGACTGTAACACCATGTCATATACCTGGGATAATGAGTAGATGTCGTGGTTTAAGAATGGTATCCCCCAATTTAATGGTCCCACTGAAACATTCCAAACCAGGTGCCATGCGTCCCATCCCCCTCCCCATATTTATATTTTGATTATCATCCCACACTCCAAAGGGCCTTTACCTGCTTGCCCTGCTTGATCACAGCACCTGTTTCATAATCACGGATTACCTGAGATACAGTGTCTGTGGTTAAGTCCACCCCTTGATTACAAACCCATCTGTGCTGTCGCATCTCTTCCCTCATGACCTGATGCATCATGGGCCCCCTGAGTCAAAAATATCTCACCCTTAAGTTGCCAGCCCAGATGCACCTGAGACACTTTCATCTTGTCAGCCTGATCCATTTGCCTGTTATGTGATGCTCCTCGTTAGCCCAACTCTCAAGTACGTGATCTACATGATGTACTTACACAGCAAAATTCTCCACCTGGGCAGCAATGTCTTACTACACTTGGACAGCCCAGATGGTTTTCCATCTGTGCTGCCAACTGGCCTTTCTCTCCCACCAAGCCACTCCCACAGAGCATCTGCTACCATCCACAAGTCAGTGCAGAGGTAGAGTGTTGGTCACTTGTCTCACCCAGTGATGGCCAAAGCCACCTGAAAGGCTTTCAGCTCTGCAATTTGACTGCGTCCACCTTTTCCTTCAGAACTGCCTTGACTCTCCTCGCAGGGCTCCACATTTCCATTTCCTACTGGTCCCTAGGTTATGGCAAGACCCGTCAGTGAAGAGAGCACATTGCTTTTTCATTTTCTGGTAGCTGATTATATGGCAGGCCCTCCTCAGCACGTGTCGTCATCTCCTCTGATGATGATGACAATTAGAAATTTTCACCTTCGAGCCAGTTCATGATGATTTTCCCTGGGCAAATGGGGTTTCCTATTCAAGCTCACTGATCAGAGCAATCCACTTAACTCCACTTAGCATCAGTGGCAGGATGTGTTTTAGAAGTTTTCCCTCTGAGCATCCATTTGGGATGCCAGGAGGAGCTGTAGGGCCAGATGAGGTCCCATGTACGCAATCCACATGGCAGAAGTTTGCACAGAGCTCCATCATAGTACATCAACTCATTGCCAATGATGTCATGGAAAGAATGGCAGCAAACAGTGCTTCAAGTGACTCCCCAAATCCAGCAACAATGAAGATCATCTTTTTTCCTCTCTGCTGACCTCACTTTTCTCCTCAGCTATGGAAAGACCATCCAAGACCATGGACAGATTGGAAAGACTTGACCTAACTAAAGAGGAAATGTTCCACCAGTATGGACCAGAGCCTCTGCTATTGGGACCAGCCACCCCTGCTTGAGAGGGAGGGGACACACCATGAAGTGATGGGTGTTTTTACCTGCATGACCACAGAGAGGACATGAGGAAGTGGGATGGACAACTCACCTCTGCCTTGTCAGTACGGGAACATGAGTACAGAGGAAGAACAAGCACCCCATGGATAAATCTTCTCCAGTTTCCAGTAGGCACATCCTCAGACAGAATCAGAGGCTGGTGTTACTTCCTATCCTCTCAAAGGGGATGTGCTAGTTTAAAAACCCAGCTGGAAAATAAACTCAACTCAAGCTGCTCCCTTCCATCTCACCCTCCCCTGCTACTTCCAAATAACAGAAGGGATTTGAATGCCAACAGTCAGAGCCAAGTTCAACAGGACACTTTAGACATTTAATTGCATGATCTTTTTTGTTTTCTTAATTTGTAACTTTTTCACAGTTGCCTATATACTTGAGACTACTTGGGACACCATTTGTTCAAGAAGTGCTTTAACACCTGCCTTGGATGTAGGGACAGAAAAAGCCTGGTTGTTTTTTTTTTCACAAAAGCAGATTCTGAAAAATCAATCATATGGGAATATTTATTTTGCAAGCTCTATCATCTCAGTCTCAGTATGAAAGATTGTATGGATTTGAGTGTCTTAAAATACACTTTCAATGCAAAAATACTCAGTTTTTTCAAGGAATATGTTTGATATTGAATCAAATAAATGCTTAAAGATAATTTATTATTTACATTAATATTTAAGATCCTCTTTACAAGAATCTTACGGTTACAGCTGTGCACCAGTGCAATGTGAGGGATTCTGCTAAATGAATTCTATTAAGATAGCCTTTTTCTCACAGGAAAACCAGGCTTGAGTTTATTAATCGATAATATTTTGCTCTTCAAGCATTTTCTTGTAATTCTGATTTTTTGTCCAAGAATGTTATACTCTATCTATACTATAGAAAAGTTCAACTGTGAAAGAAGGGACTTTTCAGAGGGCAAAACATGAATATCTATAAAGTCATAGCGTTGATACTCCACACATGTGGCACACAGCTCCCCTCTGGGCATGCTGCCAACCAGCTCTTGCCAGATGATGTAATTTTGACAGCCTTACAATTTTTCATTGGGAAATAAAATCTTGGGGCAGTGGGAAGAGAGGGAAAACCATTTTTTTTAGTTTTTTATGTACATACACATTTACTAATTTAAGCAAAACTACTGCTTTTATCAACTACATAGGTGGGAATATTTAGAGCAACTGGGAAAAAATCATTAGGTTGAGGTTGCTTCTTTGAGAGAAGACTGAGACAGAGGAAGTGGGATACAAGGGCAGCAAAACAATAGGACTTAAAAAAACAAACCAAATAAAAACACCAGAAGACAGAAAAAGGGATAATAAGTGTGAGAAATGATGCTCACTTTTTTTTAAATGTCAAAAGGTTTATTAAAACCCCAGAAAAATACAACAGATTGAATAAGGAAAAACAAACAGCGCTGGGAGCTTAGGACTCAACCACCATGTGCAATACAAAATGGATGTTCTACCTTTTATACCCCCAGCCCCTCTTAAAGTCTTGTCAATCGGCTCCTTCTTCGCTGCTCAGTGGTGGAGATCACTTTCTTACGCCTTGATTGGAAGTCTGGAGTTTCCAGAGGAACAAGCTGACCCTCCCAAATACCCCACCTACTAGGACTATCCCATGATAACTATGTATGGGGGAGGGGAAACATACCTATCATCTACAGAACTTCTCTTAACATATACATAATATATGTATATATATGTGAGAGACAACCATCACATTACTTATCTATAACAATAAGGCATTCAGATGATGCACAGAGCTATTTGCGGCTACTTACAGGCAGCCTTGCCCTTGATCACTGGCTATCAAAACAGGAAAAGAACCAGTGGTCACAATATTGATTTACACAAAAATAGAGGGAAAGAGTAACCAGAAAATACCCTCGTTTCTTTGAAATTGAGGATTCTTCAAAAATGGAAGGGAATGGGGTTGACTGATAGTGCTGAGATTTTTTTTTTCTTTAGACAGAAGAAATTTAAGATTTGGGGTTTTTTTAAGTTTATTCTGGAAGGAAGAAATGGCATGGTGGGACACTTTTCTTTGGATCCAAAAAGTAAAGTTCAAAAATGTATGAGCAGATCTCTGCTTAGGTCTCCAAACAACAGACAGGCACACATACATCAAAATTCTGCAATTAATATAGAATTTGCCTGGTTATGGAAATAGTAGAAATCAGAAAATTAAAGAGATCTGTATTGGCCAAAAGATAAGGAGACTTAGGATTTTAGATTGTTTTTTTTCAAAGCCTACTGGTTTTTTTCTTTATCAGTCTTAAAAAACCTGACAATCAGTAATGTTTTTAAATGCTGAAGACAGTTTAATGTATTCTAACAAAAGCAGTCCTCACAGACAGTGGCTCCACTTGATTTAATTTCTGAAGAAATCATTGAAATTATACTAAGAATTGATGAGTAGTAAAAGTATTTTTCATTTATGATTGTAGAGTAAATATTAAAGAACCTCTCCTTCAAGTGTTTGTTTTTCAGATCCGTGGATAGTAGGAAGATTCTCTCATAGTATGAATAGTCAGGCTCAGGATTCATATCAAGCTGTGTTTTTTTCCATTTTTGTCTTACTGGGTTTACAGAAATTGGTTAGGGACAAGCTTGCACACACAGATAGGCTTTGAAGGACTTTGTAGATGTAAAATGCCAGTGACACGGGTCAAAATGCTGAGTGACTTCACAGAAATTTGTATTTTATCCCTGAGATTATTATGACAATTTCAAAATTCTATGATCCAGTGCAACAGATATTTTATATTTAATTAAATTATTTGGCCTCTGAACCATGGCTACTTTTAGTCTTTTACAGCATTTCTTGACTATGGTAAAATTAATGTCTTTCCTGCCTTTTCCAAGACATGAATGCTTCATTCACAGAAAATCACTGTAATATAATGTCATAACTCTTCCTGTTGTGTGAGGATGAATGGAGACATTAACACTGGGAACTTGTCTGCAATGTTTATTCCTTATTCACCACGTGTTCTAAGGGTCACCTACATTTCCCATTGATGTCAGATAGAGTTTTCAGCCATGCAGCATTTGGACATCTGACAGGCTTTTTTCAAGGACTGATGAGCAATGTCTTCACAAGCATTGCTGAACATGCTTCTTAAGAATCTCTCTCTTCTGTGACCCAGAGACTTCATATTTGACAGAAGAACTAACTCCAGCAAAACTGGAACATTTCAATGTGGTTTCTTCCACACTTTAACTCCATCCAGGAGCACAGACATTGTAGTGGTTTAGGTTCACCAATTCGAAATTTTCTAGCTAATGCATCAAATAGTGTAGTGGTTTTTGTGCTGGCCAATCACAGGTGCACTCACTAGGGTGTACTTACTCATTTCTGGCTGTGAGATGGGATTAGGAGAAAGGCAAAAACAGGCTCAAAACTTAAAAGGGTATAAAGAGAGGTTTATTGACAGTAACTAAAGGAAGAAAAATGAGAAAACAAACAAACAAACAAACAAACAAACAAAAACCCCTTCAGACTCTTCCCCTCCCCACAACCTTTTTCTTTCCCACTGTCAACAAAACTATATTTTCAGTCAGTTTACCACCCTTTAAAGTAGTCTTTCATTAGTTTGCTTGGGGAGAGAAGTCCCTCTTGCAAACTGTCATGGAGACTTTCCACAAGAGGAAAAAACAACTAGTTCTCTTGTGATTTTCAACTCTCACGAATAGCAGCCGCCCAGGGAAACCTGCAATTGTAAAACGTTCCTCCCATTTTCACACAGCCTTCCCACAGCTGTGTGTATGGGCCATGTCAGCTTATGGGGTACCAGTTTAAAGGTGAACTATTCCAGAGCAAAAGTTCTCTGCATCTATTTTCAGCTCATCTTCATCACTGGGAGCAGAAGTCATCTCCTTTGTCTCTGGGAGCACAGAATCCTCATCACTCTTCTCTTTCACTCTCTCCCTCTACTTGTTCAAAGTTCTCATAGAACTACATAAGGGCCTTTGCTAAGTAAAGAGCCACCTCCCAACAGTTCTTTCATGCGTTACAGGGAAAATGAAGTCTTTCTCCATAGCCTTGCAAGAGGATTTCAGCCTCACTATCAAGGCATCTCCTCATCCTTCTCCTCTAGAATTCATCTTCTTAATCACTGACTCTGTATATCATTTTGTCTCTTTACATTCTGGCATTTCTGGTCTTTTCTCTCTCTCTCCCTCTCCGGAAGATTTGAAGTACTAAGAGGGTTAAAATCTCGCCCAGGGCCTGCAGATGGCCACCTGACCCCGGCGGGCTCTGGGAGCTGTGGCAGGACCCAGGATCGGCCACGCTGGGGGAAGGGCCAGGATCTCAGCCACTTGGAACACCATGGGAGCACAGCTGAGACTGATGGAATCTCTTCTCCTGGCCAGCACCCACGTGGCCAGGCCAGGGCCGGCTCTGCCGGGCCCTGCGGGCTGGGCCCGGCCTTGCGGCAGGGACGCCTGACCCGACCCGACCCGACCCCCCTGTTACCTCTTTCCCAGCCAGAAATCAAGAGAGCTTTTCCCGGGATTTGTTCATTTTTAACATGGCTGTTTGCAGAAGCGTATGAACTTTCTCAGTGGTGTAATGAAGTGTCAATCCTCAAAGCTAATTACTGATTGGTTGTTTTTGTCAGACAGAGAGGAAGCTGCTAAGAGCTTCCCCTGCACTACTTCCAAAAGTGCCCCCCTGGGCACAAACTACCACAGACATTTACACACATTACTGAATCACAAGGGGTGACCAAGAAGATGCATTCAATTCCTATATCAGAAATATGCAAACCCTGTAATTTGATGGTGTCATACTGAATATGTATAGATAGCATGCTTGGAGTTGCTTAGAATTTCCTAACTTGCAAATGTTACAAATCTCAATCCTATTCTTTTAAATGTTGTGATTTTTTTTACTGTGTTTCACTTATCACTTGTTTGGTTTGCCCATGTTCTCCCAGGAATGGCACTGGGTGTAGGTGGCATCATTTCAGCAGCTGGGGGGCTGCAGGGTGGTTTCTGTGAAAGGAGATGAAGGGCTGCACAATCCCAGTTCCAGGTGGCTCTGCAATGAGCTCCCCACAGGCCTCAGTTGACCCTGGTCAGGCACTGGTGGTATCTCTTGTGACTCACAGAAAAGAATTTATAGTTTTCAGATTGTGAAGTAGGTATGTATTTAATTGGCAGCGCACTGGACACAAGCAGGATAGCTCTTAAAGGCTTGTTCAAAAATTTCTGGTCTTAGTTTTTTATTTATTTACTGGATTATTACATATGCATAAAAATACATAATCTGCTTTATACATATTTCTTTTTTGACCTTGCTTATTTTCACTTCATATGGTAATTAGTTCTACACTTTTTTGGGCAGGCTCAGTTTACTGTGGTGGTTGTAGGGTGGGCTACAAATGATGAAGGCTCGAACTCTTTATTGGCTTGAACTCTTCACTTTTATTTTTTGTGCTGGCATTTTGGCCCTTTGGTAACAGTCTAAATTACTAGCTTTGTAATATGTCTAGCTTTAGGAGTCTGAGGGTTTCTCTTATTATGGTCTTTTGCATTTTTAGTTTTTCTTGTCTTGTATGTTTAGGTTATTTCTATTTTTCTTACTGCTAGAGAGGCAAGATGCCTGCATTCCTGTGAATACAGCAAATTCTTCTAGAGGCATGGAAAAGTTTATAGACAGAGTATATGATTTTACTTAATACATTCTAAAAGACAATTTACATTTTCTGGTTAAGTGTAAAAAACAACTAAATCCCCAAACCCTCTGTCTCACCTGGAAAATGTATTTAAGAAAAGGCCTAAATGCTGGGAGAAAAAAGGGCAGGACCAAGGCCAGGGCTATAGGCAGGGCTGCACCACCAAGTTGGTACCGCCCCAAAGGGACTGTGGCACCTGGATGGGCCCCTTGAGAGTGGAGAGAACAGATGGAAAGGAAGGGCCAGCTGAAGATCAAAGCGATGAACAAGGAGTGACAGAGAGAAGCCATGGTGCACTGACCCCAACCACAGCCTCAGGAAGGGATGGAGCATGACCTGTGTCTGTACGGAGAGGAGTGGAGACAGGGAGGGGAAGGAGAAGTGTCTGGTGCAATGTGGAGCCTGGGAAAGAGAGCAGAAAGTTGTTTTCCCTCTAGTGTTTAAATGTTTGTCTTCTTTGCTTCTCAACACCCAAATCAGTAATTGAAAGTTTATATTAATTGGCAATAAATTAACCTAAATTCCCCCAGTCAAGTGTGCTTTGCCTGGAACAGTACTACAAATAACTCACAGAAAATTGAAAAGAGCTCCACTATTTTTAGTTTAACTTATGGATAAGATGCCTGTGTTGAAGTGGCTTCTACTTGCAAGCCATATTTCTGTCAGGTCTCACAACGAAAGGCAGGAGATACAGACTGTTAGTTTTACTTTCTGCAAAGGTTGTTTTAGATTTACACTATATATAACTCAAGAAGAACTGTAGAAAAGCAATTAAGATAAAGGATAAAAAAGAAAATACAGGGAATCTTGCAGTCACAGAAATAGGATGGACTGTGTTTTGTTGGAGATTAATTTGAACTAAATTACCTGATTTCCAGATTGGAGGTTAATTAAGTACTATAGGAAGAAATGAAACCAGCACAGAAGAGGTAGATTCAGAGATCTCACAGACAGAAGTTGTGTATAGCAGAAAAAGGACATAGGCACTTGTCCATTCCATTCACACTGTCAATTACTTTTCTAGCACTGAAAAGTCATCTGTGTTTTAGCAACATTTGTTTAATAATTTACTGCTAGTTATGTGGGGCCACCCCTTTGCATGCATTCAGAGGCTGGACTTTTGGTTTGATAGTTAAAAGCCGTTATCCAAAACCACTTTCTTCAAAACATAGTGATATTTTTGAAAAGTACAGTTCTCAGCATTTGCTAGAAAACAGATACTGATCCTTTCATTTGTCTACAAATTGTCTACACTCTGCCAGCTTTTTTTCCTGTTAGTAAAAGACATGCTCTGATTTATCCCATCAGAGTGGGTCTTTCTGATTTATTATTTTTCCCTAAGGGGTGATTCAGATGCATTGGAATATATATATTTAGACTTGATAAAATACTTTTCAGACTTGTGGAAGGGCTTTTAGAATTATTTGGGTTGATGTTTTAAATGTTACACATGTCTTGCCATTCCACAGGCTTTAGATATCCGGATATTTCTAGAAAGTTGTTATATATGGTCCTGCCAGATTTCTAGTACAGGAAATTTGTAATATCTGTATTGTGATAGGCAGTAATGGTTTCCATCTGTTTCTGACATCAGACAAAGTTTTGTCTTCTGCATGCTAAAAAGACACAGTTACTAAAACTTTAGCTTCCATCTGCTCTCACACCTAAACATAAGCTTGTCTTTACACAAACCCAAGAGTTTCAGAACAACATAGGGTAAACAATGAGTGAAATTATTACAAACAATAGTAGTATATCCCCTTCTGGTGCTTAGTGGATATTTTCAGGTTATAGCTTGTGTCCTTGCCTCATGCACATCATTTTATACAATGCTGAGAAACGTCTCTGCAGTGATTACTGCATATTAATCAAACAAAATGGCATCACTGGGACAGAAGCATTTCTGACTACATCTCATAAAGGCCATCAGAGAGTTAAACAAGTGTCTTTCACTGGTTCTGTTGGAAAGGGTTAGGAGCCATAAATGGATTGCACAAGAGGAAATTGCAGCTGTTAAGAACACTGTTTAAAGAATGCAGTGCTGAAAAGCCTAGTTTTAAATCTCATTAAAACCATAGCACAAACTGACAGAACCAGAAAACCCAAAGCTAAGGTCATCACTCTGTTGTTAATGAAAGCTACTTCTGAAAAACCGAATTGCAGGAGTGTCACGACCTTAATGTGATTAATTCTGATTTAAGTGCATTTGAAGAAATATATATTAATCAAAAGACTGTATATGAGCAACATAATTCAGTTTAACAAATTATTGGAATGTCAATACTTAGTTGAGTTGAGGGATTTCTATGATTGTTGAACCTGATGTGACCATTTTGATTAATTTTACATCATGATGTAAGGCACTGCACCAGAGTGGCACTAGCCATAAGAAAGAAGGAAGAAAATTTTACCATTTGCTACCCATTCATATAGAGGCATGAAATGACAGAAGTAGAAAAAGGATACAAAGCATAAAATTTTTATGCTTTCAATTTTTTTACAAAGCAGTTGTTATTTATTTGTGAAGTAACCTATAATATTAGCAGTTGACAGTATGGTTAATGCCACATTGTCTCAGTTTGAGAGGAAGTGAGTTTTTTGGGAAGTTTTAGTCAAACCAATCAGTGGTCAGATTTGAATATTGACACCTGGTGTGACCACTGAAGACGTGAGTCACCTCTGAGGACACATGGGGTTAAAAGCAGAGATTTCCCAGAGTTCCCTCTCTTCTGTCCCGCCAGCCCAGAGAGGCAGATCTCTTCCCCCCCCGGCCGCAGACAGGGTGGGGAGGGGAAGCCATGAAGGCCCAGGCTGAGGTAGGCCAGAGCCCCGAAGAGAGAGAGAAGGTGGAAGGGAATGGAACCGGGCCAGCCCCTGCAGGACCGAGGGGAGGAGAGAGGCCGAGATGGTTTTTTTTTGTCTCCCCCGCCTCCCTCAAACAGAGGAAGAGAGAGAGAGAGAGAGAGAGAGACTGTGCCGGTAGAGGAGGCGGGGGGAGGAGATGCCCAGTGTGGGAGTCGCCCATCTTGAAATTTCAGTCTCCTGAGGGCAGCGGAGCTCGGACTTTTAACCCTTTCCTGAGTGAAGGAAACTTTGTGAAACATTAGTCTTCCTGGCTGGTGGTTTGAGAGAGAAGAGAGAGTCTGGGACCTGAGATGTTAAGAAGAAGATGTGGAAAAGCTGAAGTGGGAGGAGATGATGGAGTGGCTTCTTTAGCTGGACTTTTCTTGTATAGCCATAGACTGAACCAACTTGCCTGTAATACATGAGACTGCACTCTCTTGAGCCAAGAGAGTGACCTGCTGTAATGATGCCATATAAAGGAGTGAACAGAGGAAGATGAAGAGGGTGTGGTGGTGCCCTCCATCTTCAGGGAGAAGAAGAGCTCTGTTCTCGAGACCCTCGGCCCCAGGGGATGAGAAAATGGGGGGGACTGTTGTCCCAAAAATGAGACATGGTTGGTTTTTTTTCTGCACTTGGCAAAGCATCTTTGAAGAACCCTATGAGCAGTTTTGGTCCATGGACGGTGGTGAGAGCACTGTACATGGAAGGAGGATGTCACAATGGCAGATTTTTCTCCGGGCAGTGCCATGTGTGACAAAGAAACATGGGAAGTTTCAACTGTGTTTTGTGGGGAAGACTGTGGTACAAGAGAGACTCCTCTCTCCCTTGATGGACTGAGAATTGATTACTTGAGTGAGGGTAATTTAATCAGGTTTCCAAAGTTTTGTCTCACTGTTTTTTGGTAGAAATTGGGTGGGAGGAGGAGGAATGGTTTAAAAAGTTTTCATTCTGGTTTCCTGTGTATTTCTGATTTTAGTTTGTAGTTTAATAAAGGTTTTTTTCCCTCTCTTTTCTTTCCCTCTCTTTTTTTTCCCTCTCTTTCAGTTTGAGCCTGCTCTGCTCTGTTCCTGGTCGCATCTCACAGCAGTTAGTTAAAGAAAACACATTTTCATGGGGGCATTGGGCCAGCGCCAAACCATGACACACATTTCAGTTGACTACCAGATAACAGAATTATTCATGACTGAAAACTGCATTTGGAAGACTATATTTGAGCAAGGGTACCAATACACAGCATGTAAACTGAACATATAATAGCTCTGTTGTAATTTAAAACAGACTTGGCAGAACGCTTAAATCAATGTTTCTCTCAGGTTTTTTGTCCCTATTGCTATTGCCTTTTTCTTGTCTTCCTACACACAGAGAAAACTAAAATTATCTTGTACATTTGCACAGGGTTTTGATACTAGATTACAATTAGCATGAAAGCTTTCTAGATCTGCAGAAGGCATTGCAAATTTGTCATCCAGAAATAATGTCCTGTCTTGGAAAATCACTCAGTTCTTTGTGTTCATGTTTATGACGGCTGCTGAGAATTCTGTATGTAATATTGATGAAGATTTGCCAGGCAGTTTATATATGCTGGGGACATGCTGGAGGAAATCAAGAACAGCTGTCTCTCACTTTGTGCTGTCTGTCTGGAAAGGCAGCTCTGCTCAAGTTCTCTTTTAATGTAAACTTAGAGACTCAGGGGGCAAAGATTAGGTTTAAGTGATTAGAAAAATGTGTTCACTCAGGTCTTGTGCTGAAGCTGTAATATGGAGTGTGACTGAGAAACACCAGCTCTTCAACAAGGAATTACTTATTCTTAAAAGCAAGATATGTTCTCCCTACCCCAAATGAAAACAGGAAGATAAAAGATTGATGGTAACATGGAAGTCATATTATTCAGCCTTTATTGGAAATAGGCACTAATTCTACCTAATTTTCTGGGAACTAAGAGGTTTTTACACACTTGCCAGTAGGATGTGCTCCAGTGTATCCTGGGCAGATCATGAGGTGGAAAAGTTCTTCTTCTGTGCAACTTTACTTTTATTTCTTTTTCATTTTCCTAAAGCACTTTCAACCCATTCTCCTGCTGATGTATCCCTTTTAATGATCTATTTTCTCTTTCTAAGTAACAGAAAGTGCTGACCTACAAAGCAGATAACTCCAAATTAATTTCTGTCCTTTGATTAGAACTTGTGTAAGTAGAATTGGAAAAACTTTGGTGCCTGCAAAGGAAGTGGGTAACGTCTTTGAATCTTGCATGCCTTTGTCACTCTAGAGGCTTCATCAGGTTGCTGTGAGTCTGCCTTTGTCTACCTCTTTTGCTTAACCTAATTCTCCTTAGGTTAATGTAAGAATTGCCAGAAGTTTTAGGGGGCCAATCAAGGAAAAAATATGATTCATGTATATGAGTTGTATTTTAAACTTACAGGATAAACGGATGGAATAGAACATATCTGATGCTGTATTTGAAAAAAATTACAGCAGCCATACTGTAAAATTGGCTCCAATCTTTCATTTCTTCAACAAATTATCCTTTTGCCTTAGTAAGAATTCTTTCAAAGCTTTTCTTACAATTAGATTCTCAAAATGTTGTGTGCATATAAAAGTGAGAAAGGCCAGTTTCAGCTTCATTGCAATAAAATTGAAATGGAAGAAGAGTTCCTGACGTGAAGAAAGCACAGACAGACTTGCGTATAAAAATGAGAAAGAATTTGGCCCTTTCTAAATGAAAATTTGATTCAGCACAGCTCTCCTAGGACTGGATTTTTTATGCTTTAAAAAGGTATTACAATCATTAACATTGATATCCACCAGAAAATATCTAATACTCTCTGCTGAAGTTTGGGCATGGATAGAGTTTTGTGTTTTCTTGATATTTTTTCTTTTTTCCAGAAGAAAAGCTGCATGCAACACATAAAAAGATGTCATGGTGTTTTTGTGCAATGGCCGCTGACTCATATCTAGGAAAATTGTGGGTAAACTTTCAGTCTTCTTGAATACAGCTGTAGTGGTCTGTTAGTGCTAAACCTTCATTTTACTCTGTTAATGTATCATAGTTTTACTCAGATTTCCTCAGATTGGCACCTGAGATCTAAGAGCAAATAGACTATATTCTCTGAATTGTTCAGTTTTGGTTTCAGGGACATTTTTTAAGTTTGATTTTCTAATGGTAAATAGCTGCAGGAATTTGTGTCTGCACTAGAGACTGCCCCAGGCGACTGTGCCATCTCATTCTGAGAATCTTTAAATCCAGAGGGATTTTCACATCCTTTTATATTTTTCAGTGTTCATTGGTGTTACCTTTGAAACACTGAGAGAATTCAAACAACAAATGAGTCAGAAGGCACCAATCACATGCATCACATGTTGCGCATACTCACATGGAGTGGGCTCTCCATGGTCAGCAAGCACCACTCCTGCCACTCCCAGTGGGATGGAGGAGAGATTTGGAAAAGTAAAGGTGAGAAAACTCATGAGTTGAGATAAAGATAGTTTAAGAAGCAAATAAAAGAGGAAAAGGGGAGGAGTGGAGAACCCACACACAAGTGATGACAATGATGCAATCACTTTCCATGTTCTAGAAGTACATTGCTGCCCAGCCAGTCACTGAGCAATGGTTACCTCCCCTAAATCTCCCTCCCCATGTCAGTCTTCCACAGTTTCTTCTCTCCCACTTTCTTGCCCATCCCCAGCCTACCTGCTGCAGGGACAGAGTGGAAAAAAGAGACACCCTTGTTGTTTAAAAAGTACTGCTCAGCAAAGCTCAAACTGGTGTGTTACCAGCATTGCTTTAGTCACAAACCCAAAAAGGGCACTGTATGGACTGCTATGATGAAAAGTATTTACATCTCAGATAGACCCATAACATTAAAAGAAAGCAGACATAAATGTTGACTGAATGCATTGTAGATTTATGTGATACTAAGTAATTTTTCAAAATATAGGTCCAAGTCCTTCAAGTTTGACTTGGAGCAAGTCTTAAGATCAGAGCATGACTAATGTTTCTGAAATACTGGAGAGAAAATAAGACAAGTGGTCTAACTTATTACAGATCACAGAATCAGAGAATCATTGGTTGGAATCAAGGTTGGAAAAGACCTCCAAGATCATCAAGTCCAACCTCTGATGTTTTAAACTACGTGCCAGTCTCAGGGATGATTGAAATCTCCTAGAACCCAACAATGATTCCAACTAGAAGCACAGTTGGACTCTATCTAGGATCAGTTCTGGGTGAAGATTTGAGTAATTTCACAAGCTACTATGTATTTTTATGTAAAACAGTTTATCAGAAAATACATGACAAGCAAACCCAACATATCAGCTATATAAGATTGTTTCTACTTACTTTCAGCAGCAGTTGCTTCAGAGCTGCAAGTTGATCAGCATTTGGAGACAGGAACAAAATAAATTGATTTCAGACTGCACTAGAAATCTGACAGGTGGAATATAGTTGTCAGAACTGACACTTAGCTCATGCCACTCATTTGACTGTTTCTTCTGAGCTGAAACAACAGGATTCCAGTAAAAAACAATCAGTACTTCAGGGGACAGTTTATTAAGAAATCACAGAGTAATTTCTCCACATGCTGGGATACTAGCTGACATTAGCATGCCAAATGACCACCTCTTGTTGAGGCCTGTGAATGACCTTAGAACACGTGCCTGTCAGTGTTTTGCCCACAAAAAAAAATTAAGAATTACTCTTTTTCCTCCTGAATATTTTCATGATACTTGAACCAGGAAACCAGTCCCACAACTATTTTTTCATTGGTTGCTATACTTTTAGCATGGAATTTTTAAAAGCCTGGTCACTGTCCAGAGGTAGGAGGCATAAAATGCATTTCCAACAGAGATTTGAATTATTAAGGCAGCATCTCTACAAACTCAGCTTCTTTTTATGACCCACAAAGTTACCACACCTTTTGTGGTTCAAGTCTGCCTACACAAAACAACCAACTGAAGCTTGTGAGGACATTGACTCTCCTCATTACTGTGGCTACAACCATTAAACATTTTAACAATAAAAAAATTATCTTGAGTACCTCTGCTAAATTGCTACATTAAAATTTTTTAAAACTCACAGACAGATATATTTTATATTCAAACAAAGTAAGGGTTTTACCCATTGCTTTGCAAACACCATATGCACCAAACCCAAGAATCTATCTGCAGAATAATGTGGGATTGGTCTAGAAATACAAGCAGTTAAAAAATTGCTGTATTGTGAAGCCATGAGTAGCAAAATTACTATTATTTTTCCAGTGAGTAGTGCCTTCTTATGATCAGATGCAGCTGTGTATAAAGACTTAGCTCCTAAAATCTTTATCAGAAGAAATGTACAACATAAATCCAACCTACGCAGAGTTTTGTGGTAATTGCAGGCTTGCTGACCTTTCATATGGAGATCTCTACATCAGTTTTGACTCACTATGTCTGCTAGTATGGAAAATTTGGAGCAAGTACTTTAGAAAGTGCGAAGTTGTCTTCAGGGTTTGTTTTTGCCACAACCTGTCTGCAAAAAATTGCTCTGATATTTGAATGTTTTGAATGCTGGCCAAACTCATTCTTGCTTTGTTTTCTTGGCAAAACTACTGTTCTTTTCAAAAGACATAACACATTGTCACTTGTGAAACTTGCATGAGGGGCATGACAGGGCTCTGTGTGTGAGCGGTGTTCTGTCTGACTGTTGCTACACAGCAAATTGCAAATATTAACTAGCATCAGTAACAACAGGATAAAAATTTTGTCGTAATACAAAGAGATTCTTAGTTTTTAAGGACCAGAATGCTAATATTCTGGCTGGCAATACACACAGAACTGAATCTGACATTTCTTCCCTGCCTTCATTGCATGAGCTAGAAAGGTTATGGCTCGCTCTGGTGCATACTGCACTTGCAACATGGGCAAAGATACCCAAGGAATCAAAGGCAATAGTGACACATATAAAAGGACCATAAAAGAAAAAGGCTGCCTAGGAAAAGAACATTTCTTGCTGTGGGGAATTGACCTTGACATGCTGCTGGTTCCCACCCAGCTGCTCTCCCACGACCCCTCCTCAGCAGGACAGGCAGGCAATATAAGTCAAAAAAGCTTGTGGGTCAAAATAAAGACAGGGACATCACTTACCAATTACAATCATGGTCAAAACAGACTTAATTTGGGAAAAATTAATTTTAATTAAATTAATTAAAACCCTGGCTCTGACACCTGGAGCACCTCCTGCATTCTTTTCTCACCTTGGTGTTGTAGGACTGATTCTTACACTCTTTTTTTTTTTTTTAATCTTATGTCTCCATTCCTGTGCCAAGTTTTGCCTGTGGTGGGGCTGTTGTGAAGCCAGGAGGAAGTAGCTGGGAGTGGCTGCCACTGTCCCTGTCCTTCCCAAGGCTGTCCCTGGCATTTCTGCACAGAGCTCTCCCTCCACACACCTCCCCTGCTGCCAAAACCTTGCTACCTACACCCAGTACATTTTCTTTCTTGATCTGTTGAAAATATTGCAAAGATATAATTAACATTCTCAGTAAAGTGAAGTCTTCTCATTTGTTCCCACATTTTATTTGCTGATATGCACTTTAACATTTTAATCATTTTCTTGCAAAAACTCCACAAATTATGGAAATAGAAGCTCCTAGACCTTTTCAAAGGATTCTAAGAAAAGGAGCATATCTGCCAAAATGACTCAAAAGAATCAGATTCCCAGGTGTAGTGTAAACTTTTGAAAATGTTTACAGATACTGACAGTTTTCCAATCTTGGATAAGTGTCTAATCCTTCTGTGGAACATCTTGTCCTAGTTTTCATTATTTCTGGCATAGGAGGGTAAATTGCATGCAAGATTCATCATTTCCTCCTGCTGTCTAAAATCATTTTCTTTGAAAAATAATCTATGGAAATTACTTTCCACTCACAGCTACCCTTAAGCTTGTTCAGGTTGAATGCAGTCCAGTAAAACAGCAGTTGGAGGAGGGATAAATGTTTTTTTTTCTCTTTCACTGATGCCTTTCCCAATGCAGTTACCTGTAACATGTAAGCACCAAAAGGTGTCATTCCAGTGGCAATACCTGTCAAGAGTGATGCCAGAAGGTGGGAAAACAAGGGAGCACAAGGGAAAGAAATACTGTCTCTGTGATGCTCAAGCTTTGTGAATTGAGTGCAGACTGAATTCTCTCTGCTTTCCTAGGGTTAGATGAACGAGTAATTTGAGGCCAGCAGGAGAAAAGGTCTGTTACATGTCAGCAGATGGACAGATCAGACATTTGAGCCCTGTCTGATATACTGGAGACAAGGTTTTGGTTTATGGTTTTACAAACATTTTCATGTCTAGACCTTTCATAGTTTTGAAAGGGCCCTCACCTATTAGCAAACATCTATTCTTGCCTGGAAATTGAGTATTTCCAGTTTGGAAGGGGCAATTTCTATGTCCTTCTTAGAAGTCCTTCAAGTTATCTCTTTGTCCTCTGTTTTCTTGCCTCTTGGAATGAAATGATGTCTCTGACTTTATTCAACTGTATTTTACACAACCACTGTATGTTTACAATGCACACAGTCTCTTACATTTCAGTAAGCATTTACACAGCCTTTCTGTCTTTGTGCACCTCCTGTTCATACACTTCATATGGGCAGCAGGAAAACAGAGAGGGAGAGAGAAAATGTCTTGCTCTTCCCTGGTCCACGTTTCTGAACTGAGCCAGTGTCAGCAGGGAAGCAGAGAAATGCCACTTCATTGTGCTTGGATTCCTCTAAAAAGCTCTGTTGCAAGGAATAGCAACTGCTTAATTAAATTACACAAACATAATACTATGAAATGTGCTCTAAGGTCCCAAAGCCATCTGCCCCCGGGTCCTCCCAGCTACTGAGGTAGTTATTGTACTGAAATAATTTCTAAATGCTGTTAAGCATCCTTCAAAAATTAGGTTTTTCATTTGTGGATGCCTACATATCTCTGTGACTTTTCTAACAAGCTGTCCAATAAAAATATATCAATTAGCATGAAAAACAGACCTCAAATTTATTGCTTTTGAGTGATCATCCATGCATCTGATGGCTTGATATTTTTATCTGCCCTTTTATGTAAATCACTGTCCATTTGCAGTCCACAGTTTAAGTAATTTTTTTCCTGTTTATTAGGTTATTGTCTGAAATGTGATTTGTTTTCAATTTCAGAAACGACATATTTTCTGGTTCTATGTTGCAGATTTTCAGCTGAATGCTCTCAATAATGCCAGTAAATAAACAATTTATCCTATAAAAAGATGGAAGAATAAAAGCTGCAAAATGGTCAATGTTCTTTTAGAAGAATTCATCTCCTTTCCCTTTACTTATGGCAAACAATCTATCTGGATATTCGTGCCAACTGCTTCTTACTGACTGTATTCAGCAGGTATAAAAAAAATTTATTTTGATGGCATTTGGTTCTTAACTTGCAGGAATGCATGTGGTGAGTGCTCACTATAATTAATATTAGTTACCAAACATACCTATTCACATTTGTAATAGAGATGCAGTACTTGTGTATGTTTAAACAGGCTGAACTGCGTATTTTACACCACCCCAAAGCCAGGAATCAGTATCTAAAAGATAGATGTGCCATCAGCAGTGGTGGCTCAAAAAGGAGTTTGAAATTCTTTGCTCACATCCTACTTACAGAAAAGAGTTTGTGGACTGTTTAAATGTTTTAGTATTCCTGCATTTTTCCATGTTATTTTTGGGAAATACAGGAATTTCTATTTTTTTTTGCCAAAATTATTTTGTTCATGATTTCCTGTTTGTTTGAATTTTAAGACTGCATAAACTCTATAATTTCTTGTGGTCTGGTTTCTTCTAAATTGATTTTAAAAATACTAAGTGTAAATTGTCATGAACTAACATTCTGTCTCCGTCTATCCAATTCTGTAGATAATCTCTGAGAATAGGATTAATATGAACAAGTTTTGTTGAGAATTCCAAGGCTACTCACTGCTTTAAGCAAGATGCTCTTTTATGTTCTTGCTTGAGGAGATATCTTTTAACACAGACTGGTAACACTAAAGTATCACACTGCTCCATGATAAAGAGGGAAATTTTACACTGAGTGTCCTACATGACCTTCAATTTAGCCTGGTGCAGATTAAGAGGTGTGGGTGAATTGCAGTGAGCCCTAGTGCCAAGTTATTGTGGCACTGACAGTGAATTTGGAGTTCACATTACATCAGGGAACTTTGGATGAGAAGATGGGGATGACCTTAAGTTTTGGGATTGTTTGTTGTGTTTTGTTTTGGTTTTTTTAGCTTTGTTTGCCTTTTTTTGCATTGGTTGGTTTTAGTAGGGGGTTTTTTAAAGTCCATCTTATTTATAAATAACTAGTTATTTTGTATAAAGTAATATAGTTTTGTAGCACAAGATGGAGAAATATTCTTTCTGAATTGCAAAATCAATATTTTACAACCCAAAGTCAGTGAACCAGTCTCATATAGGTAGTGGTCAAATATGTGATTGAAATAAAAAAATAGCTCAGTGATAAAATAAAAATTGTGTCTTAGCTTGGCGTGTAATAGAGAATTGTTGTAGAAAGTGAAGCCTTCAACAATTTCTGAGACATTTTGATTGTGCTTTCAAAAAAAACAAATAGATAATACACACCTCAAGAATTCCTCAGTTCTCTAAAATATACTTTTTAAGAGTGGCCAAAGTAGAAAAGGATCTGACAACAAGTATTATCTAAAAGCTCATGTTAAATTTTATAGTGTCATTTTATAGTAATCCACCCCTACATTGCTAAGTACTGTTTCTTGTCAAGCTATAAATAAATATTGCAGGTCTTTAAATGTACACCTATAGAATAAAGAATAAAATTATTTTTTAAATTTATTTTTTCTACCAAATAAATTATAGGCAATGTTTCTATCAATAACAGAATTAATATTGATTTTAGTGGAGGCCAGAAGCAGCTAAAATGGAAGAAAATGGAAAATTCTTTTAAGGCAGTTTCATGACCAGCAACTCTCATGATCATGAGATTATTTGCAATCCAGGGTAAAAGTGTAATGCATAAACTGATGATGCTGTTGGCATATGGACTACAAGCAGCATGGTTATCCTTAGCCAGGATTTTCAGTGTTTGGTCATGTATCTCATACAAATTTCTCCCAAACAATCTGAATTATTAGTATTTGTAATATTTACCTAGAGAGAGAGTTCTTATAAACTCTCAAAAACAGCCCAGGGGTTAGTTTTAAGAAAAACAATATTATTTTTATGGCATGAAAAAAAAAAAGAAATCCAATCTTTCATAGAAGTAAAAAATATCATTCCATCTAAGAACTTGATCCAGATCAATTTTTAAGATTAATGTTAAAAGTCAGTCTAGATTTACATGCTATTGATAGATATTTAGGGGTGAAAGAGACTCAAGTCCTTTTTCTCCCTCTTAAGCAGACTTAACCCTGATATACTTACATAATTTGTTATTGTAAGTTCCACTGGTTGAGCTAATGTAAGCTCACTTTCTGTATCACTGGAGATTGATGATTATCATTGTTAGAAACAATTCTTTAACATTTAATTTAATCTTTTCTGGTGGCAGCTCCCCCAAGGTGGAATGCAAGGCTTGAGGCACCACATCACCCCCCTCCATGGAAACTTCATCTCCCAGGGAGGCTGAGAGTGAAACAGAGACTGTGCAGAGAGACAGCCGCGGTGTGGAATAAACATTTAGTCCAAAAACATGAAGCTGTAACATTTTTTAACACCAGCCCACCAGCTGAATGAAGACATTTTGGTCACCCAGCAGAAATCTGGCTTGATTTAATGAGCAGGGTCCATTTCAAACAGGTGTTAGGCATAAAATGTGGTCATTTTGGGACAACATCAAATCCTCAATTTTCTCAATTTTTTTGTTGCTTAGCTACCATGGTTCTGTGTGCACTAAAAATATCATATTGGGTGATGGACTAATCTGAGGAATAGCTGTAACAAATTACAAAATTCACTGCAAATGACGGCAAAATTACAAAATGTGGCCACAGTAAGTACAGAATTGAAAACAGTCATAAAAGACAGAAATTGTTTTTTCTCAGTTATTTCTGGATCCAGGTTTATATTTCCATACCTGGAAGTCTTGTTAAAGAAACAGATCATTATTATCTTCCTAATTAATATGATAGCAGCACTTCATCTGTGGTTTACCTGCACCTGCAATTAATATTACAGTCAAGGTGCTGTATTCATTCATCACTTAGTTTACAATATCTTTCACCTGATATAGTTGAGGGAAAATGTTTACCTGGGAAATTCCATGCTATATTTCATCATGTCTATCATTGCAATCAATATAATTTATCTATTTAAATAGAATTTAAATGGAATGCTTCCAGGGATAGGGCAGCCACAACTTCTCTGGGCAATGATCTGGATTGTTTCTTGAAATGTTATGCGGTCTCTCAGGTTAGGAAGACACACAGAATTCTAAATTTATGGGTATTTTGGCCAATTCTTGCTTGTATCAATGGAATTTTTACTGTAATTAAAATTTTACTGTAATTCATAGGAGAGTTCTACTCATGCTTTCATAATCTATTTTCTTCTCTTCCTTTTTTATGTCCCATATGGAAGTGGTACTTTTCAGAACACAGTTAACATCTTCATTCTGAAGTCCTCAGTATGAACTGAACAGGTCTAGAGATTATTTTATGCCTTTTTTATGGATGCTGTAACACTGGACTTCCTTTTGCTATGTGAGAGAGAGTGGTCATTAATACACAAACACAGGAATTAACATTTCCAGATTTGACAGTGTTCTCAAACTGAGAATGTCCAACAGCTGCATTTGTCAGACTTTGTCACTGCTTTGCACAGCACCAGTTGGCCATTTAAAACTGATGTGACATTTTTCCTCTGTCTTAAGCATCATCAGTTACTTCAGGCTTCTATACTTCTTGCCAAGTCAACTTTCTGACTTAAAGGAAAAGTCAATAAACTAAGATCATATACTGGAAAGTTTTGTAGCACATAAAGGTTCACTGAAATATTGAGGCATATTTAGAAAAATCTATCAGTGTGGAAAGTTGGGGCTCCTCTTATCATAGAAACCCTGTAAACTTGTAAAACCATCTGTAGACCTGATTTGTACTGTAAAATCTGTGTTTGATGGCAAACAAAAGAGTAGCATTTTTCCTTTGCTCAGTCTACAGCATTTGAACCTGCTGTTTTCCAGCCACTGACTGACTTTGCTGCAAAATTGAATTATTAGAGACAGAAAATCTTGTGAGGCTTTTGATGTCTCCTTCTTGTCATTGCTGTCCATATTCATGAAGCAACCTGAATATTTATTCTCATTCGTGGGTACATCCTTTTTATTTTTATCCTGGTGACTGATCTCAAAAAGCCAAGCATGTGAGATGATAACATGAAAACCAGAATTAAATATTTGTGTTTCACTCTGTGAAGATAAAGACCTTAATCCATTTCCTTGCCAGAATTGAAATGAGAGGATTTGCCCTTGTGTGACCAAGTAATATCCTCATTGACTCCAGGTAACAAATGTTCAGTGTAATCTTGGTTTTCTAGCAAGTCAGGAGAAGTAAAAAATGTTAATGGCAGGAAAGATTAGGCATAAAATTTCCAAATCAGTGCAGAATTGCTGACATGCAGCATTGGGAGATACCTGAGACCAGAATTCCTTTGAATGCTCTATAGAGAGGAGTGGTATGCTGAGAACTCCCCAGAGTGGTGCTTTAAGATTTAGTTTGGATGTCCTTAATTCTAGTTCATTTTTCCAGTTACTTTTCTAAGGGGGAAACAGAGGAGACACTGACCTTGAGACTCCATGAAAGAACAAAAGCTCTTCCAAAGGGCTGGTTTTGTCAGCACTGGGAGCACTGTGGAATGAGTTTCTCACAGGGCAGGGGGACTGAATCTGTACTTAGCTTTTGGGTTATTAAAGTCTTGCAGAGTTATTAAAGCCATTCTGCACTGTTGGATCTTTCTTTTAATGTGTGGCTATTCCTTTAAAATGCATAAAACAATGATGTGCTTGTACACTTGACAAACAGTATTCACAATGGCTTTAGTCACTACTATTTTAACTATGCTTTTTCTCAATTCTAGGAACTGTGGGAAATCTTCAATACTGTTACCACAGTTTGAATGAAATGTCCTAGCTTTCTGAGTTACTTGAATGTACCACATTGCCAATATAGTTGCTGTACCTCAATTTGTACAACTGTTCACTAGAAACACTGTTATTATGGTTTGCAGGATGATTTACAACGACTAAATACAGTCCAATTAAAGGTGTGTGGAGGTGTTGGT
Organism: Promerops cafer; assembly: GCA_013398275.1. Classification (NCBI taxonomy): domain Eukaryota; kingdom Metazoa; phylum Chordata; class Aves; order Passeriformes; family Nectariniidae; genus Promerops; species Promerops cafer. Next base: position 40,935 of record VZSE01003456.1, on the reverse strand, counting down.
GTACTTTTTGATTGAGAGAAGATAATAAGAAACTAAGACTACCTGAACACTTAGTAAAGATTGAGAAAGTGTATTTCTTCCACTAATAATACAGTCAGAAATACAAAGTAACAATTTCTGCTCTCCGAATAGTCAAAGGGAAAGATCAATGCAGAGGTTTATTCATAATCTCATTCACCACAGTTTTCTGGTCAAGTATTTTTTAGGTCCCATGTAGTGTCCCATTATTTTTAGCATGTTTATTTGTCAGATGTTTTCTTAGGAAGTAGTCACTTTAGTGTTTCTTCCTTTTCCCCTTGGGTTTTTTTTTCTTTTTAAGAAAGAGGGCATTTATTTATTTTGGAAGGAATTACAATTATGCAGCTCATTGTATTTATAAACATACTTGATTTGTGTTTTGTCTTGAGTACATAAATACTCATAATCTATCATAGTGATTCTTAATCATGCTTTTCACTGAATTTTGTATAAATCTTGAACTATACCACTGTGGCACAAAAAAAGTCTCCTTCACCAACTCCAGCCTTCTTCATTCCTTGCATGGCTCCCTAAAAATGTTTTTTTCTGAATGCTACTTACTTTTTCAGTTGCATTTAGTTGTAAATTATGTTAACTTTCAATGAGCTACCTAAGCACATAAAGTTATATTTTCTGACTCTACTTTCATATTTCAGGTTGGTTGCTAAGTCAAAGCAACTTAATAGAACCACTGAAATTATGGCAGAGGACATGACATTTGGGGGGAAAAAAGCATGGAACTAGCAGTATATGGGTATAAAAAAAGTCTGCTGAAAAGCTACATGGCATAAGTTGAAAGAAAGCAACATACTGAAGTGGCCATTCAACACATTGATTTGTTTAGTAGTGTCCCCCTTCCTGTAACTCCTGTGATGCCATGCCTGCCCTCATGATACCACTTACAAAAAGATTAAAGAGGGTCTGAAAGCAATTTTTCTCAAGATCTGTTCAACATGTGAAGCAGGAGACAAGGAAGTGAAGAAGTTTGTGTAAGTGATGAGCTGAAAGCTGCAGTGAAGGTGCTTAGGCGAGGAAGCTCAGTGTATTTAACAAAACAGAGAAGTGAGGAGAAGGCAAAGAAGTCATAGAACCATTAAGGCTCAAAAAGACCTCCAAGATGATGTCCAATGTTGCTGGCCAGGAGGCCTGTAGTTAATTCATCCTTCTGACAAAAATTAGCACAGACTTAATGCTCTTTTCCCTGCTACATTCTTTGTTGTGTAACTTTTGATTTTTTTTTCCTGGTAGAAGTCAGTGTGGTGTCGTGACTTGCCTGCTTCCCTGTTCAGAAACCACACATGCAGGGGGAAATTTTAAAATTGCTATTTTGAGAAGTCAGTGATTCTTTCTTTTATTTTTTTTTTTTTAAATTACAATAATTATTGCAATGACAACAATCATCATCTTCATCCAAAATAAATGGATATTATAACACACCTCCATATCCTGTGTACACAAGTGATACTGATTCCCAGTGCCAAAGCAGGTGCAGTACCAGAGGTTTTTAATATGGTATTGCCAGCTTTTGGACTGAATCCAGGGGGGAAAGCCACCATTGTGCCACAGATCTCCTTTTATTCCCACACCAGTAGCAGAATTTTTCTTATCCAACATTGTTGTTGATTGCTTCAGCTCCCAGGAATCTGCTATTTAACTTATGTAAATTCCGTATAGTAAGACTTACACCACCTTAATCCTTATCACAGGGAGTGCCAAGTATGTCCTTCAAAGTCTGTGAAGATAATAAATCTTCTTCTAGTATAAATTTTATGAAGTACACATAAATACACATTTTATAAATTACAAATTTTAAAAAATACATGAAAATCCCATACTTTCACTCGTCTTTGTAAAAACACTGAAGTTCTTCAAACATTCAATCTTCTGACTTTGCTGAAATGTATTAAATGCATGAAAATAAATACTCTGAAGCAGAGAAGGAAACAAAAATTAATAGTTTTGGTTACCATTAAAAACAAGTTAAAGAAATTTCCTAATAAGTCACCAACTAAGTTGTCAAAAACCTGGTTCATCATGAAGCAGTAAGAAGTAGCTAAGTGCTGCCCAGAGGATATGTATTATTCTAACAAAAAACGAAGGCTAAAATAGGTTCTAAATTGTACATAAGGTGTGTCTTTAATTTAAACATTAAAGACTTGCAGTTAATGCAAACCTGAAATACTAACCTTGGCACTTACAATAGGAAAATCAAAGTAAAATATGTGCAATGAGTATATCCACAAAAAAGCTGCAAAAGTCATCATTAGCAATTGGAATAACATTTTTTTTTACCAAAATAAAAATTTAATTTATGGAATCCATATCAAAAGAGTCATTACCATTTTCCAGCTGTGTTTCATAAGGGAAAAAGCGGGTAATTTACTCTGGTTCTTTAAAATGGCTTTGAAACTCTCATTATAGGAGACCTGACTACACAAAAATCTTTGAACTCAGAAAACAGTTTGTCAAGGTGACAGTCTTAAGTGGAGATTTTAAAAGCCTCCTTGAGCAAATGATGTCTGACTCTCATTCATTTCTCTTAAGTGCTATTGTCCCTCACATGTGTACCTTATACAGGGTCTTTTTTTGCTAGGAAATGTTCATTTTTTTCTTGATTGCAATCTAAAGCAGAGTGATCAGAAAAGATGAGTATCAATGTGAGCCTGAAAAAATCTTTTGAAGAATTTAAAAATGGAAATACAATGCTGCTTGTGGAAATGTTTTATAATCAGAGTCACAGAGAATAAGGATCAGGATGAGACACCTTGAAATAAGATTGCAGCTATTTTTTACAGTCATAAGTCAATTCTTGCACATATTCATGTCATCCACCTGTGTTTCTATGGGTAATTCTCCACCCATTTTTGCAAGCCAGATATAAGTAAAGTTGACCTTGTGCCTCTCTAAATAAAAACACTGCACTGGATTGGTACAGACTATTTTGCATTCTCAATAATTATTCCTGCACAAATTCCCTTGCTTTTTTTCCTGTTTTCTTCTCTTACCCTCTAAATGAGACTTTTTTTCTTTTTCATTTTGTTTCATCTTTCGTATATCTTTCAGAAAACACAGAACTGGAAAAAAGTATATTAGATTTCCCAAATTAAATTATTAAGTTGATCATTTCCACAGTGGGAACATTCCAGAATTTTCAAATCCAAAGTTTGGACTCCTGAATAATCCTTTTTCATATCTCTTACTCTGTGATTTTGTTATAGAATTTTTCATCAAACAGAGAAATATGAAAAAACCATAATCATTCTTTTCATTATGCTTTTTATATTCAAATATTTCAGATAAAAAAAAAAAAAAAAAAAAGAAGACAGAAAGGAGAGAATAAACACTTCAAGTGGTCAAAAAAATGTAAAAAGAAAAAAAGGTAACCAAAATACCTTTAAATATTACCTCCAACATTATATTGCCATTAGGGCTTTTTTAATCATTAAAGAACCAGGCTGATTACATATGGAGAAAAGAAACAGCATTGATATCAATTACTGGCTGCCATTTTCTTTGGTGCAGAATTTCACACTTTTTCTTCAATGAAAACATGATCTGGATATCTTGGTTGCAGATTTGTCATCTCCAGTACTACACAAGCTTCAGCTCTCATTTTCACCAATATTACATCGTGTGTAATAAAAATGCTACAATTTGTGGAGTCTCTCAGAATTTTGACTCACATGAGGATGTTGAAGTCCAGGTTCTAATATAACTCAGCTAATAAAACTTTTTTGCAAGAGTTAGTTTAGTTTGGTAAGTAAGATGACATCTGAGGCCTTGTTTTATGCCCGTGCTGTCTTTGACACTGATTTTAAACAGATCTGTTATAAATCAGATCTATTATATAATGTGGATTTCATAAGAAAGAGGGAATTTAAAATTCATTCTTTTTCTTTTTCTTGTGTCCTTCGTCCATTTAAAGAGATAGAGTGGGAAGACAAGCAGTTTCAAAATTATTGGTGACAGCAAAAATGGATGTTTTCTTTTTTGCTACAATGTTCAGTCCACTACATCAATGGCAAATGCAAATAAACAAGCAAGTAAAATTACATTTTGAACCCAAAATGTTGGGAGGGAATAAATTCTTGTGGTATGAATTTCCATGTTCATTCTTAAGTGTTTTTCACTTTCAGGTTTGACAAATACACTGGCAACACAAGATGTTCAGAAGTTTAGGATGTTCCCTTTCTCAAGCCCCCCTCCGAGCATGAATATCTTGCAGTTGGGTGAGAAGGAAGGAACAAGTTGATGATAAAATCCTGCACCTTAAAACCTAACAATTCTTAAATGAAGACAGATGAATATGTATTGGAGCTGTATTCATTCCATGAGATTAACTCATAGATTAACTCATTTATGACCCATCAGTCATAAATTTTGTCATGCCCAAGTCTAAAAAGTTTGTAAATGCAATATGAAGACCAGAAGTGCAAACTCCAAACTTTACTCCAAACTCCATTTTGAGGTTTTACTGGAAATGAAGGCAGAGTTGCTGCTGATATATATTTTATTTTTAAGGTGGTATACTTCATTAAAATAAAACAATTAAGTCATTACACTCTTGCTTCCACTCACTAAGCAGGAAGTCAGCTGGCTGCAAAGTCAGTCTTTACAAAATTAAATCTATTTGTGTGTGTTCACATTTGGATGTGGAAATGAAAACCCATGTAAGACATTTTATGAGTGTCTTGAAAGACTAACAGAAAAATATTATAATAATGATGATCTTGATGCTTTTAATATTTCTCAAATGAAAGTGGCTTTTTAGTGCACCTCACAAACATCTGGAATGGAGAAAAAATTTTTGCATTTTTAGGATACAAGAAATACCTGAGGATTCTTTTAAATAGATATTAGATTTTTTTTCACTATTATTATGAGGGCAAAATAGTCTATTTAATTACACAGAACAGAGCTTCTCCTTTATATAAGGCACTTGGAGGTACTCTGTGCTGAGGAAAATAATTATTTAATTACGATCTCACTGATAATATTAAAAACTATTTTTGAAAATCCTGTGTAGTTTGAATTTGCTCCTGGAAGTAACAGTTTGCAGAGGAATGTTTCAGGTCCCTGTGAAGAGGTTCCAAATTCTATATCAGCATTTTCTACACTATGTACAGTCTTGCAAATGTCATCGAAGAAGGACAATTCACCAGCATGGAATTATTCCTAAAACAGTACTGGCCACCGAATATAAGAAATGCGTTTGTATCTTTTGTATTAGTTCTGTGTCTTTCCTGGAAGAAATAAGAAATCCTCTTATTACTCAAGAATCAGCCTGAGATTTGTTGCATAGGAAACTCCTGGCTTGAAGACATAGAATTTAACAAATAGAGCTACAAATGAAAGAGAAACCCTTGAAAACAAAATGTCTGTAGCAGGGATTTGCTAAACTCTAAAGAAAATTTACATTATAACACCTTTTTTTCCCTCCTACTTCCTGCAGAGGGATCTCCCAGAATAATCCCAACTCTTTGAGCTCACCACTTCAGCTTCAATCAGCACAAAAGTCCTGTTCCAAGCTGCACAGATTAATCACTCAGAAAAGGACTTTCACAACAGCTGATGCCTGCTGCTTGCAACAAATGACACACTTTTCATCCCAGGATGTGAAGGAAGTTTTGATGGAAGTTAGTTAGCAAATACTGGCTCAGGGACTATTCTACACAATATTAATTTGTGCATAATTTATTCTAATGGGAGAAGTTTGAGGTTATTGGAGATGTATTGTTTCAATCAGTCCCCCTTGCCATAAAGTTCACACTTTTCCACGAAGTTTCAGCTCATTTAGGCTCTGTGAATGGCTGCTGGGAAATTGGCCTCAAAGCTTTATCTGAAGCCATGAGAACCTGAGTAATTAATTGTTTTATTGTGAAAGTCAAGACTAACATGTGGATTCTTGTCCTAAGATACATTGCTGAAGCATATTCTGCATTTAGTTACCTGCCTGACAAGTTGTGTATTTAATAGGAAAAAGTCATTCTGACTGTGATTGATGGTGCAGCTCCCCATTTGCAGTGATGGAGAAAATAAGCTGAGTCAAAGTAGATCTGGCTACAGCACAGCACTTCTCTCTTTCTTGTTGCTTCCTCATTTCTCTTCATTTGGATAAGAAGGCTTTGCTCTGAACACACTTAGTCCCACAGTCTCCTATCTACCAATCTCTGTTCTCATTCTTTTCTTCTTTTTTACTTCAAAATTACTTTAGATACATTACTCTGTACTGGCCAACATTAAAGAAAAGTGAAGTTTAATAATTCCTGTTATGTGCCCTTCAGTTCAAGCACAAAGCTTTAAAAATAAGAGCCCCTGGCGGGGACTGAATAGTGTTGCTCACCCTTCAGCTTCACTTTCTCTGTGTATTGTGACATTTTGTTTCAAGTTCTGTTTTTTCTGTTCTGATTTCTCTGTCATTTGGGCTTGGCACCTGTCAAAGAGAGACCTTGGCACCATCATAGAGAGACTACAGGCACACTGAGGGAGCACAACACTTGTGCTGAAGCTGCTGTATAGTTTAAATGTATTTGACAATGTGACTTTTAGATCAAAGGGGCACAGCAGACACACACCTAGGAGTTCACCTTCTGTCTAGAAGGCTCACAGGGTACACCTGCATGACCATCACTACCTTTCCACTACCTGATAAGGAATTCCACAGCTGATTTTTACTTATCAGTCTGGCAGTGAAAAGGATGAGCTTACAAGGAATCCAGTGATGCAACCCATCCAGTCACAGGGGGTATAAAAAAAATATTAAGTAGGGCACTTGCTGGTAGAAGAGGGAAAGTTTGTATTTAAAATTAATATATTTCACAACTTGGTCTGCAGTTTATCTGATATTTACATGCAAACACAATATACAGAAGACTCTGTATTTATACAGTGTATTTAAACACAAACTACAGAAGACTCTGAATTTATATCAATATAAGCACATGCCCAGCTCATCTATTCTTTCATTTTGGTGCAAGTTTGAGACAGGCCAAATACGAAATTTAGAGGCTTAAAAAGTATCACATCTATTTTCATACTGTTTCTATAGATGCTAGTGTAACAGAGAACAGGCAACTGCATCCTGCTTTCTTATCCTAGGCACCCCTAAATGTCTGCATTTGCTGGAACCTGGATGGTTGCTCTAGATGAAGAGGTGCATTTGGGAAATAGGAAAGCGTTCCTAAAAAATGGGTGTTGTTTGTTGTCTGGGAACAGCTGCCACTTTGGTTTTGTCCCCAGGGGCCAGGTGACATCTTTTGGTGGTGAATAAACTTTTTATGGGTAAACCATTCTTTCTTTTATACAATTTTTTATTAATATCATTGGTTTATTGCAATTTCTTCAGTAAATTGCAACTCCAACTCCTAATCTCTCCTGGTATTTTTTCCTCCACTATCAAAATGGGGCAGTTTGAGCTGGCTTAATTTTCCTGCTGAGTTTTAAACCCAGCACACTTATAAATTATCTTGTTTGTGTTTCCCTGTGGGGCAAATATTGGCTGACAGTATTATCCTGAAGCTTTTGGCTTTAGGGAAAATTTTGCTTTGCAGATTAAAAGAACTGTGCACGAGAAAACTGCTATATTTTTATCTCCTAAGCTGGAAAAGTTTAGTAATGAAAGACCAAGTAGAAATTGCCTAAGCCTGCTTTCTTTTGCATTTTTCTAATTGCAGCAGGGTCTTCAGAGCTTAATAATGCCATCCCACTATGAAAACTTTGGATAACGTGGGAGCAAAAATAATAAAGCCACACATGAGTATTTGTGAGCCAGTTGCTGTGCCATTTAAATATTAATGAACAACTTGCATCCTTGAGGATTTGTGGTTATCAAAGACATTGTCTTTGATAAATTGTCTCCCAATAGATTGTCTCCCAATGATTCAGAAGTACCACAGTTATGTGTATTTCACTGTTTTGCCTTCTCTTTGTCTCCTGGTATTTTAAAAGACATCCCCAGATTAATTTCCTCTGGTCTACAATAAACCTCCAAATACAAAGGACATTATGGGAGACTTGACTAAAATTTTTCTGTCTTTTAAAAATTACAGTGCTACTTGGCAAACAGGTGAAGGAACAATATTGCTAGCAAATATTTATGTTTGTTATATGTAGAAATAATTAAATTGTATGTTTCCTTTTCAGTGAGAAGTGATTGCTATTATGGGATTTGGAACTGGGACAACTCTTTGTCTTTGTTGAGAAATTCCCCTTTCTAAAGGGAAAGTGAACGGCTGTCCAAACTCCTCTGCAGTTTGACAAAGGAACATAACAGACAGCATTCCTGCACATTTTCATTCCTAGATGTGAAAGGAATTACAAAAAAAAATCTAAATAGACAGGATTTCAGAAGTAAAATGTGAATTCTAGGAAATGGCACTCAGGTGCGGAAAAGTGTGCTAGGAATGCAGTGAGGCTGACCATGAGGCATCAATACTCACCATGAATCATGGCTAAAGGTTCACTTTTCCTTTTGTCCCTTTGGCACAGCATGGACTGGAGGGTTTCAATTTATTCTCTCTGCTGACCTATCCCTTGAGCAAGGTTTTAATACTGTCTTGGAAACAGACTCAAGGTACCATTTGTAAATTCCCTCATGTATCAAGGGCTTTTAAAAAGCTGAGGTAGAGAGAAGCTGTAGACTAAATCTCCCATTTTTCCTCCTTTTTCAGAACACAGTCTGGACTCTTCCCTCATTTGGTGGCAAAACACATGGCAGATATACATCATGATCCTACAGTTCTGCAAAATCATATGGAAAGGTTAGAAGGAACAGGAGTTGAGTAAGGAAAGATACAGGTAGATGGGCATTTCATGAGGACGTAATGAGAGAAGATGAAGAAATAGGAAATTTAAAAGGTTGAAAAAAACACATTTTTTCAGACTAAAGTATTCAATCTGCTTAAGATAACATTACCTAATGCTAAAGAGTTAACAGTTATTTTAATTATATCTGTTTTCTCTTCAGGGTTTCTCAAACACTTACAGATTTATTCTAACCATTATCCACTGTCTTCTATCTCACTGGATAGTGATACTTGGCTCTGTCTGTGTGTAAAGTTTTTCTAAGTAAGTAATTAAATATTACTATCATCAAACTTTTCCTTCAATTAGAGCATTCACATCATGAAGAAGATGAGAGAACTTAAGAAGACTGACTTCTTTGTTTTTAAATGCCAGAACACTGTGATATTTTCCTGGTTTTTAATGATCTCACTTGCATTTTTGACATTGCCAGTTAGTATTGTAAGAACAGCTAAAAGAGGAATCAAGAACCAAAGAAAACTTATAATCACCCTGAAAACATAAATGCTTACAGAGAGTGCTGGTATTCTCAACAATAGAAATGAAACTCAGGTTTCTCCATATATAAAGGATGTAGAGAACTATGAAGAATATAAAGAATTTTCACAAATTATTCTGGAAGATGACCAAAACTGCTTGAGCAACTTCCACACAAGGAGAGAATAAATTAGCAAGATTTCTTTATTCCAGAATAAAGATGAGAATGTTTAGTGAATGGGTCACAGTAAGTGGTGTGCAGAAGGGAGAGAGGAAACAGTAATTCTCCATTTTGTATACAGACCAAGAGGGCAAACAAAGAAGTTGCCCCGGAACAGCAGTGGAAAAATATTTTAGAATGTAAATTCAATTCGTTCTCATGGAATGTTAGTATTGTCAAAATTATAAATCAATTAGAAAAAAAAAATAATAGGGCTCAGAGTAGATCTTATTGCTCTCTACAACTTCCTGAAAGGAGGTTGTAGCTAGGTGGAGGATCAGTCTCTTCTCATAGGGAACAAAGCATAGGACAAGGAAACACTATGGCTGTATGTATGGACTGGGGAGCAAGAGGCTGGAGAGCAGATGTTGGAAGGGCCCTGGGGGTCCTGGTCCATGGACAGTGGGATCTGAGTCAGCAATGCCCGGGCAGGAGGGACATCCCTGTCCTGGGCCACCAGGCCCAGCACCGTCAATCAGGCCAGGCAGTCTGCTCTTGGGTGGCCTCACTTCAAGTGCTGGGGGCAGTTTTGGGTGCCACAATATAAAAAAAAAACTGAACTATTAGAGATGGGCCACGAGGAGGGGGAAGGGTCTGGAGGTATGAGGAGTGGCTGAGGGCACTTTGTTCAGCTGGATAGTGAAGACTGAGACCTCACTGGTCTTCAACATCCTCCCAAGGGGCAGCACAGGGGCAACTCTGATCTCTGCTCTCTGTGACCAGGGGCAGGACTCAAGGAAATGCCTGGAGCTGTGTCAGAGCAGGCTTAGTCTGGAGATCAGGAAAGGGTTCTTCCCCCAGAGGGTGGTGGACACTGAACAGGCTCCCCAGGGAATGGGCATGGACCCAAGGCTGCCAGAGCTCCAGGAGAGTTTCAACAATGCTCTCAGGCACAGGATGGGATTTTTGGGGTGTCTGTGCAGGGCCAGGAGTTGAATTGGGTGATCCCTGTGGGTCCTGTCCAACTCAGCATCAGAACATGATTCTAAGGGGAAATGAGCTAAAGTTACAACAGGGGAGGTTCAGGTTTGATATCAGGAAAAATTTCTTCACTGAAAGAGTGGTTAGGCACTAGCACAGTCTTCCCAGTGGTGGAGTCCATCACCAAGGGATGGTGATGAAAAATGAGGAGAGGTGGCACTTCACAGTATGGTTTAGTGGCTGTCAGAGAGTGGATTAGATCAGTGTCTTGACACATCTTGGAATGGCTGTGTCTGGTGGGAGCGGCGGACTGGGGTCTGCATAGGTGAAGCAGTGCAGTCTGAATGGTCTAAGTAAATGCTGAGTTCATGCTAAGTTAATGCTAATGTTATGATAAATGTTTTATATTGAATTTGATGTTGGATTTACTCTTTTGCCAAAGTTCCTTGATCTTCTATATTTTTTCCAGTAAACTTTTGAGTGATTTTTACCTCTCTGCATATCTGGTCAGTATTTCTCCTTTGCATCTACCCAGACCAAAAGAACCCTGGTTTAGCCTATAAGTGAAGTGTCTGAGGTATGGTTGTAGTGGTGTGGCTGTGGTTGCACTTAGTCAAAGGTTGGACTCGATGATCTCGGAGGTCTTTTCCAACCTAAATGATGCTCCCTAAAACACAGATCCATCATGAGGTTTAACTGTCAGTTGCATGTCAAGACTTCAGTTTGGAGTCAGGTATGATCCATTAGCACTTAAAACCTCTCGTGAAAGTCCACAGAAATAATTAGTATAGAATAGAACAGCTTTTATAGACTTTCCTAGACAGAGCATCTTAACTCTCTTAATTGTTTTAAATGTTTACTAACTTATGAAAGGTATTACGCTGAAGGTGTAGACTCTGTAGGAATAAACAGGAAAAGACTGAGTTTTGCCAGAAGATGTGACTACATCAAGTGTGATATGGTGGGTACAAAGAAGCTGGAAATAGGGAGGAGTCCTCCTGATAGTTCCATTCATTGTTTGGAAAAACCCGTGATGGAAATGGTTTCAAGGAGCTTGGGCAGGTGGTACCCAAAACAGTGCAGGAAGCACAGAAAAATGTCACCCAATTCTATCTGCTATTTAGAATTCAAAATTATATTCTTCTTGAACCAAAAATACCTTTTTTGCAAGTCATTTTGCTTCCTTTATGTAATGGTACAACAGCATCAATTTAATATATGATGGGTGCAATAATGCCATATATGAAACCAGAACAAGTTTTTCCTGAAGGATAGAGACTGTTAAAGCTCAGAGTTTTATCTTTCAGTGTAGAGGTAGGTTAGCTACTCTTATGATTAATATGGGGAAAATTTATTTATTGAGAATGAAAAATAAAATATGCATGTTAATATTACGTATTTTTAATTCATCATGATTGGAATACATCTTTGGACAACCAGGTCTACTTTCCTTGACAAAATATACATTTGAAAATAATTCAGGGAGTTATATAATAAACTAGTAAAAAAGCAACTAATAGAAGTAACTATTAAAATAATAAAATGCAGAAGAATTTTGTACAGGCAACGGTTATTATGTCCAAGAAAAGAAGCATAAATATACTTGTGCCTCATCTACTTTTAAAATACCCAAGCCTGCTGGCAATTTTTGAACTGGAACTTCTGTCATTTGCAACAGCTGTTAAGTAAAGACAGAATGATGGGGTGAAGAGGAGGTATTTTTGGATCTCCATACAAATAGCTTGAATCAACAGTGGAGACAGTTTGGAAATACTTGACATGAATCATAATTGTACATTTCAATCTGTCAATAACAAGGAATAAGTTAACAAGCTCAACTTGCTCATTTGAACTCAAGAACACTTCAATGAGCTGAACAACAGTCACCCTTCCCCTGACAACTTCTCAAATGGGAAAATTATTTCCCATTCCCAATTAAAGGAAGAGAGAGGAGAAAAAGCTTTAATTGGTACTTGTTATAATGAAAAGCAGTCTATCTGGTTCCTGACGTGTTTAATTCAGAGCATTTCCAAAGCTTTTAAGAAACTCACGTTTTTGTGCTGCCTTTTGCAAAATGCAAAGGAAAAAAGATGTAATTCCAATGTTATTTTCAAGTTCCTAACTTCAGATGCATGATATTGCATTATTCTGAGCAGTACAGCATTTCAGGGCACTGCCAGATCCTAGAAAATTAAGTAAATGGCTGTGTTATCTTCGCTCTAAAGTATGTTATCTAAGATCTTAGTCAAGTAAACTTGAGGGTCCTATCTGCATGTTTATGGAGTATATCACCAAATCTGACAACTCCCTGTGATCATCATTATAGGAAGTATGAATATGGTCCCATCTTTACTTCTAAACTGTTTGAAAAGTAATCCAAGAAATAAAATAAAATCTAGTTATAGTTTAAAAGTTATCCTTGTACTGACATCCTTGTCAAAATGTACATTTGGCTGTTAATCATGTCCTAGAATAAATATCAGACCAAAACCTGTCAATCAATGTCTCTCTTGCTTAATTTTTCACATCAACACAATTTGGGTAATTTATAATGTTCCCAGTAATTTTATTTTCACTCAATATTATTCTGTTTTCCATTAGTCTCTGCTCTTGTAGAACACACAGCAGAGCTGTAAACTAATTTACACACAGTAATAGATATGCCTGTAATTACGCTTGAGAAGGCAAATCACTGCCATGTCTGATTCTGTTTCCATATTTGCTGTTTTCTCTCCATATAAGGAGAGAAAACACAGTGGAGAATATAGAGGTCTATAGTAGCAATTAAATGTCATTTAGGTGCTCATTTCCTATAGGAAAGGAGTAACTTGGAGTGTGGGCCCCACAGTCCCATTAGTGCTAGAACAATCTCCCTTTGGTGGTCTGCCATTACTTACCTTGCTCTTCTGCTACATCAAGTCACCCGAAACTTGCCAGATAGAGGGCCTAAAATATTTATATAAATCTCTCAAGCTGGGAAACATGCAGCTTGTCTTAATTAATTTTAAAATGTGCATTTGCTACTTTTGGTGAGAGATACTGAGAATTGTTTGTTTTCCTTTAAGCCCTATAAACAACAAGCTGCTTTATTGGGGATACAGAGTAGCAGGATCCCTCATGCACATCAGCTGGGCCTGGGGTGCTCAGCCCTTCTGCTCAGCAGCTATAATTATCCCAAAAAATTAGCCAATTTCCTGACACATATTCTTCACATATCACTATCTCTTGCTGCTTTGTTCATTCATTCTCAGTGATTCTCCTCCATTTCTGTGTTTTCCACTGCAGTTGCTCTTTAGGAACTGTCATGTTGTTTTATGTTAGTCTTTCTTGACACAGATAAAAAAAACTATTGGTTAGATTGTATTTTGTCAATCTAGAAGTTTTTAGGAGCAATACCTATCCACAAAGCTTTTTTTTTCCTAATGCCTGGGGACAAGTGAACCTCATGCTCTGATGCAAATATTGACTCCTAACACTGGACATAAAGAAAGCCTGAAAGAGTTAAGAAAATAAGAGTTTCTCCCCCACCTTTTTATTCTATATACTTGAGGTATTAAATTTTTAACATTTTTTAAAACTCCCAGCTTGCACTAGCTACATCCACTGCTAGTGGAAAATTAGCATTTCATTAACCATTTTGAACAACCTCTTCTGTGCCTTCATATAAAACAATCATCATATGCTTTTAGAAATTGCTGTGCATTTGCTCAAAACTGTATTAGATGTCAGAAAACACATACAAAAAGAAGAAAACAAATTATTTGAATAATTATTTGGTCAATATAAACAGTGTATCTGAGCCGAACAGCTTTGCCTTGCAGTGGTTCATGAAATCTCAGCCTCAGAGAAAGTCATTGGTATTTTGCCTTTTCAGAATACTGTAGTTCAGCAATAAGCTGTTTTTGTCGGAGAAGGGAGACGCAGACACCAGTTGGTCATCAGCGAAACTCAAGTTTATTAATCTGCTCGTCTACATTTTATACTCTCTATAATTAGCTAATACATATTGCAAAAGCACAGCTCACTATTGGTGCATCTCTATGAGCGTCATTTCTCGAAAAGTTTTTGTTTCCACATTCCTGTGGTTAGCCTTGCGGTTATCAAGTTCTTGTTAAGCACTCTGTTTATCACATTCTACAGTTAGTTCCTCCCGTCAAGGACAAAACGTCCTTCACTGTACTTTTACCCTACTTACAGCTTAACTCTATAAGGTTTTCACTACTATGTCCCTTATCCTTCAACCATTCTTGAACAAAACTCTCCACAAGCTGTAGTAGCCCATAGCTTAAGATACGTCAAATAGCAGTGATGCTCATACAATACATTGTGTTTTTCTCTGTCTGATTGAAATGCCTTACTTATTGTGTATCAAATTCATGCTTCCTATTTTTGTCTGAAATTGCTTAGTGTAAACAATGTATAACAACAATGCATATGAATTTCATACAACTATCCAATATGTGGTTTGAATGAGGTGCGTGGAGTCACTAAAATTGCAGACAACTTCCCTGAAACGGTGTAGAATGAGCACTCCTTATGACAAAGTTGTATTAAAATAGTGTCTTTGCTTGTGGACTTCTGCAAAAACATTCTGAAAGCTAGTGAGTGACATGGAAACCCAATGGATAATGGGGAGGAGGGGAGATTCATGGCAGAAGTACCGACTATGATGGTGGGTTGGCTTTAAATGTTTGTGAATTTTGGAAAATTAATGTAAGACAAGGTGCTGAAAGCCTTCTGCTTTTGAAGAAGGAACACGAAGCTGAAATGGGGACCAGCAGGGTTTAGAGTGGGCAGAAGAAACCTTTTGGCAATCAATCAATGCAGAGATTGCTG
Source organism: Promerops cafer (assembly GCA_013398275.1). NCBI lineage: Eukaryota > Metazoa > Chordata > Aves > Passeriformes > Nectariniidae > Promerops > Promerops cafer. Next base: position 25,661 of record VZSE01003456.1, on the reverse strand, counting down.
CATCTTAGAGACACATTGACTTAACAGAAAAAAAAACCACTATCGAAGGAAAGCCCTGTCTTGTATGGACTAAGTTCACAGGGAAAAAAAGCTGGTTTTAAGCCCTTCTCATTGTTGTCCTTTACTGCCTAATGCCTGTGACTTTCTCCTGTAACATTAAACTGATTCTACTTGGTTTCCATAAGTGAAAAAGAATTTTAGTCACCTTTGAGGAAGAATTTAAAGAAAGTTTTCTGGGAAGATTCCCCACAGTAATTTAGTTTAGGTCCCATTACAATAATTGTGAAAATTAACAGTATAGTTACTGTTGGATTTGCAATCTAATTTTATCTGTGACCTAATTCATATATTATGTGATGGTATTTTATTCAAATGCATAGTTTTCTGAGTGACCATAAGCAGTGTCAGTCACAGTCCAGTTTCAAATTTTAAAAATTGTCAATCTCGTACTACATGCTTCACTACTTAAATATGCAACCATCTCAGAGATGGTGCAGAGTGTCCATCATGTCTGTAAATGGCTGCTGATTTGTATCAAAATGCAGGGAAATCATGCCTTTGGAAATGGCAGTGGCAATGCAAATCATATGAGATTTCATGCCCTTCCAAAAAGCTCTGTAGAAGTTGTGATACTATTACCTCGTTTTAGTTCGTGGTTAAAACTATTCTTTGGTCACCTGGAGAATTACTTCTGTATTCTTGGCCAGGAAGGCTGGAGATTATCCTTCGCAATCTGTCACCTCATTAAATTCCTTTTTGGCAGAAACATTATTCCCTGGAGACATGATCTTACTGAGGCTTAGTCTTAGAATATTGTAATGTTATCTGTATTGCCTCTTCCCTAACAACACAGTAATAAGTAAATAATGCAGCAGCCCTCAGAGAGGCCATATAGTTCCTGACACTTATTGAGAGAGAATTCAAATTAAGTATCTGTAAACTATGTTTTTCCCAGCTTAAAAACTTTAGATGTGAAGACAAAGTTGCTTTCAGAGTTGTTACTTTGTGACCTTGGTGTCCTGTGTTTGAGTATTTTGTATGAATTATGCCAACATGTTTTCTAGCATCAATATGAAAACACTGTTTTGCACAGACTGATGTTTCCTCCTGCTCCATTCATTATTCAGCTAGTTACTTCACATCCCTATCCACCTCTGAATGCTAGTCATGAGGGAAAGAGAATAATAATCCTTCCCCACCAGTATTTGGATCAATAGTTCATACTTTTCAGAATCATGGCAAGTTGGCAATGTCTGCCATTTTCACATAATGTTCAACGTCCCTTACCTAATTACATTATTTTTTTCCCTTTTACAAATTTTCCCCACAAGAGTAGGATTTTTTTTTTCATAATTCTCCCTGATTTTCTTATTCTTAACAGGGAAAGCAGACTGTATAGTGTTCAATTCTGTTTTATTATGGTTAAGATATAAAGAGTGATCAAAGGGGTCTCATTTTCTGCCTTAGCAACCTAAGTGTTTCAAAGTGAATTCAGATTTGCTGTTGCACTCCAAGAACCCCTACTTAGTACTCCTGGAAACTAATTCTACTTGTTTCCTGATAGTATTGTTCTTCACTTAACAAATACCTCAGAGGGAAAAAGATTATGACGCTTGTTGAATTTGATGAGGTATTACTAACACAGAATAAAAGTTGGTGTGTTCTTTCTTCCTCCCATGCATGTGGTGATTTATTTTCAAGAGGGAAAAGCTCTGTGGTCAAGTCAGCAATCCATATATCTCAGGTTGCTCTTCCCAGATACTGTACTATCATTTAGAATGCTGGTTGTGGACTACCTCTGTGTTGAAGAAGAAAGTGATTTTGATACAGCTGGTCAGTGTAGGGGTGTAAGTCTCCTCTATATGCCTACTTTAAGTGCTCTGAATTAACACCTGGTAGTACCTCTTTGACTGAATGTAAGCTTATGCCTCTAACTTCTTATCAACAGTGCCCGAGTTTTCTGACAGAGGTGGTGTGAATGTCCTCTTTGTGCAAATAATGCATATTCTATATGCTAAAGTGTCTTTCAAGTTTCTATGAGCTCCTGTCTGCCATCTACTCACTTTTGTTTGTACTACACTATTTTAAATCGTCAGACCTGAACATCTGTAATCTCTATTCAGTTCTTGACTAGAGCTATATCAAAAAAATCCATGCCTGTTCTTAATCTTATTTTGCATCCAAACAAATCCAAGACTTCTCAAAGATTGTTAAAGCAACAAAATTTTTAAAAAAGCCCCTAGAGAAATTGGAAAATTAATGTATGCACTCATGCATACATACTGAGCCACTAGCTACACACTCATCAAGCATCAAGTCTTAGCATCATTCAGAAACATTTAAAGTTGGAAAAGGCCTCTAAGGCCATTGAGTCCAAGCATAAAGTCTTGTATGCCACCAGCATACAAAATCCTTGCTTAGTCTAATTCAGGAAGGGGATCAGGCATCCAGACTGTCACGGCTCAGGTGAGTGCTGCTTATAGCACCATTGCCGACAGAGGGCCATGCTTGTCTTTCTACTTTCAACAGGAAATTCCACCCTAGAAAATAAATCCTCTTGGAGAAACATCTTGACTGTGCTTCAGGGAAAAAAAGTGCCTAAAATCTCTTGAAGAAGTAATATATACCTCACTGCAAAATAGCAAACATTAACTTGACTCTCCTGTATTAAGCATTTCTGTAACAAACTCTCATTTTGTAGAGAGTAAGCAAATAAGTATTAGCTTATATGTTTTCACAGTGATAAACTGTGAAAACGAGATTATTATCCTGAGTGTTTAAACAACTTCCCAAAAAAGTTGTGGTTTATTCTGGGAGTGTAAGTTTTGAGAGTTACAGGACATTCAGCTCTGCAGATGACATCTGGGAGAAGTGGCACATCCTGCACAACACCTTTATAAATAAATATCTACAAGTGAGGACACTTCAGAAACAGAAAAAACCTGACAAAATGAAATTTGTGTGGAAACTCTTCTCTTCTATGCTGTACTTCTTAATTTGCATAATGGCCTGATGTGTTAGCACAGAAACCTGTAAGAAACTGAAAGGAATGAAAAGCCCTTTAGAAACATTGGATTATTTATTCAGTGTAATTTTGACTAGCGCTTCATACTTGAGGAACAGCTGGGAGGCAGAACACTCAAAATGAAGATAATTTCTGGAAATTTCTTATGCAGTGTATCATCTAACATGTTGCTTTTTCCCTACTTTGTCTACTGGCCTTTAAGAACTACCACTGAGTGGCAAAATGTTTGAATTTAAATTTTCAATACATAGTCATATTTAAGACATGCATGCGTTAAATTAGAATGTCTGTTGGAGAGCCAACCATTCATAAATAATGGAAACTATTTCATTTTCTATGCTATTCATTCAATTATTTACATCCCAAGATAGGAACTTGCTCATAAAACTTGTCCGTCTTTCTCTTCCACTCCCCAAGTAGTGAAATTCATGAGTTTAGGAGGTAGTACAAGAATTACGATAACAAAACTTCCTTAAATTTCAATGCAATCATTTAAAAGGTCTAATCCTTAGATGAACTGAAGACAAGACATAGCTCTTGGAGTTCAGTTTAAGAGCTTGACTGCAGATGGACTGTAGGAACTAGGAAATCCCCGGGAAATTTCAGAGAATTCATTGTTTTAACTTACAGAGTTTATTTAGAGCAGAAGTTTGGAAACATCAAGATGGGTCCAGGAAGGTATCAAAGGAAGAGGAATTTGGTGAAATTAGCCCATGCAGGAACGATACAGAATCAAAATGGCTCAGGACACCTAGAGTTGCACAGCACAATGTCCAGGTGGGTTTTGAATATCTCTGAGCCCCACAACATCTCTGGGGGAACTGTGCCAGTGCTCATTCACCTTCACAGTAAAAACAGGTTTCTGTGTTCCTGATGTTTGACAGAATAATCGATGTCAAACTGGTCAAATACAGTAACAGACTTCCTAGAGAGGGGGACAGTGCCCCAAGCAAGCTGGTCTGGATGTACATCCAGGATTACATCACCTCAGGTGCCATTCCTGCCATTTGTACTTGTTGAATTTCATAGTCAGTGGTTGCCCAGTATTCTAATTTATAACAATCTCTCTGTAAGGACTCTCTACCCTTGACGGGATCAATTGTTTCTCTTAATTTAGTCAACAAAGTTAGTTTCACTTGATTCCCGTGCCCAGGTTTGGTAAGAATATTGAAGAGAACAGGCCTGAAACGGAACTGTAGGTAACATCAGTACTGACTGGTCATGAGGTGATATTACCCCATTTACTCTAATTCTTTGAGCCTGACCCATGATTCAGTTGTTCACTCATCCCATTGTGCACACTGGGCTGTGTGCTGGACATTTCATCCAGAAGGATACTGTGAGAGACTTTATCAAAAGCTTTGCTGGAATAAAAAATCACATCCACTGCCTTCCCTTAGTGCACTTGGTGGATTACCTCATCATAAAAGGATAGTAAGTTAGTAAACCATTACCTTCCCTTCTGTTTGATCAATGACTGCAAGGTTTTTTAAGTGATTTTCAATAACTCCCAGAATATCTTGTCCATAATTTTGCCAGGTCCTGAAGTGAGACAGACTGGCCTGTAGTTAACACTGTCTTCTTTCTTGCCCTTCTTGAGAACTGGAATAGTATTTGCTAGCTTCCAGTCAACTGGGATCTCTTCAGATTCCCAAGACCATTGATAAATAAAGGAGAGGGGTCTCACAATAACACTGGCCAAATTTTTTAGTGCACTGCTATGAAACCATCAGACCCCAAAGACTTATTTGCATTATTTGCATTTAGCTGCAGCAGCAGACACTGCACAAGTTCAAAGTCAACTGGGACCCTATCACTTCCCAAGTTGCAATTCTCCAAACCAGGGCTCTGAAGGTCCCAGGGGCCATCATTGGTGTTAAAGACACAGGCAAAGAGGTTTCTTTGGATCTACAGTCTCCACTGTAGAATCCAGAGACTGCTGCACGTGATGTTGTCTGCGCCTGCCTTTGTTGGGCTCTCAGAGTGCAGCTACTGCCAAAAGCATTGTCTGCTATTTGTCACATCCACTTAAGGCCACATTTTGAATTCAGCTGGAGAAGTTCACAGTGTGACAAAAGCACTGTAAGTTTCAGGAAACTGCAGCTTGTGTCACCGTTTGCAGCAATCCCAAAAGGATGCATGGCAGCAGGAATAGCTGTAACACCCCAGCAGTGCAGCAATGGAACGTAATTATCCACTTGGAAGGTGCTGTAGAGATGAAGGTTTGCTGTTTATATCCATGTTAGTGGCAAGTTTTCAGCTCCATCTTTTGTCAGTGGTGGTGCTTCTGAGCTCTATATTCTGTTCAGTGTTTCTAGAGTGCTGTAAATGCAGTTTGTTATGGGGTCTGTCTAACACAGTTCCAGATAACTACCTGGCATCTAAGAATCAGGTGCTCAGAAGGAAAATACAATAAATTGCATGCAGATTATTATAATAATAATTTTGTTTTCCTACTTCATTCAAATTTATAAAGTTTGTTTGTTGACTCAAATCCACGTGCTTTTGGAATGACCAATTCTTGGCACTTGCATCAGTTCTGTGATCTCTTTAATACCTTTTGCAATTTACTTTTTAAGGCCTTTTTATCTTATTTCAATGGGTTCATTGCATATTTCAGTTGATTATATTTTACATCAAACTAAGGATACCAAAAGACACATCAGATCTCAAACTTAAGAGATTTGTTTTACAGAAAATATGAAAATTACAAACCAGGTCCCAGATGCTCTAGCAATGGGAAAAAGTCCTCAGACCTTCTAGTTAAAAGAGGCAAGGTTACTTGGAAGAAATCTGCCATCATTCAGCCTTTCTTCAATGCTTCTTTCTACTCTGACAACTCTCATAGGTTCCTGGGTTAAACCAATCTCATAAGAATTACTCTAAAATTACATGAAAAGAAAAAGTTTCTAACTGGATTAGCTTTCGATCTTTGTTCAGCCTGGTGCTGCAACCATGGGGTGTTCTTTTTTAAAATCTACACGTCAAAACATTCTTGAAACCATCCTCAGCTGTTATAAAGAAAGGACCAAGGCCTAACTTCCCCTGCTCTCATGTCCACTATGGTCAGCCTCTTCCTGAGTCTATCTTTAAGGACTGTGTCAATTGACACAGGCAGGTGGCAGGAATGACCACAAGACCATAGCTGAAATGCAAAGAGTAAATTTATTTCCCCCATCCTTTGGGATCCTCTGGGGAGCAAGGCAAGGAAATAAATTTACTCTTGTGTGATGCAAAATTTGACTGTTCTCAGTCCTGTGTATATGAATCAAAGTATAGGGTAACTAGAGCTTTAGATTCTTTTTTTTTTTTTTCTTTTTTAATACAAAGAGCTCTGATTCTAGTCTAAAAAATACTGATATAAAAGGAAGTTAATAAGACACAGAAAACTTCTCCTTCTGTCCTGGTGAAATTTTTAAACTTACTGTCCATATTAACTCTTCCCTTTGATTGGAAACAAAACATCATAGAATTATAGAAACATTAAGGTTGGAAAAGACCCCCAAGATCATCCATCAAGCCCAACCTTTAAACACTTGTGTAGTGCATTTGGGTAAACTTGTGTTCTGATCCTCCACTCAAATGGAAAGGATGCATTGCAAGAACAAGGTTTAGTTCAGAATGTAGAAAGGTTTTGAAGATTGCTTTCATTGAGACATTTTGAATGGCTTTATAAATTAAGAGTAACAGCAGTTACTCAGATGATATGTAAAGAACTTCTACGATAAAGCTTGTATGTTTCTCTTGTCCAAGAGAAACCAAGGTACTATCATTTCAACCTCTACTAGTTTCTCCCACGACAAATAAAATACAAGGAATAGATGAAAATGCTCGAAGAATTTTGCCATTAATGTTCACTCTGGTACACAAGAAACAAAGCTGAATCCCTGTCTCCAAATCCTTGGATAGTTACAGTCCTTGATCCCACAAATTTTTACCTTTTCCTCTTCATCTTTTAATTACTCTTTCACCCAACCTTACTAAAAGCTTTAAAGTACTGAAGAGTACCTTCTGCAAAACTGATGTTCAGTTGAGTTTAGTTGATGCTCAACTAGATTTAGTGCATCACATCCCATGTAATTCCTGTTCCAGAGTGGTAACTTCCCCTTTCTTTTTACTGCTTAGGAGGAGAAATACTTAAATATAGTACAATTTCTGAATACACAATAAAGCCCTAATTGAAGAATATTTTTTCAGTGACAGTGTTCTTGATTTTTTTGTTTCCTGAGGCTGGGGAGTAATACATAAAATGTATGAACTGCCAGGAAAACCCTGCAGATATGAGCTTATTTTTAATCTGGATGATGGCCATTTCATTGTTTATGGATTTAAGACAAAGGCTTAAAACTACTGCTCAGGAAAACATTTCACATTTTCAAGACTTCTCTTCCATTTGCAATTTTGTAATCTTCAACTTTCTTAGGTTGGTATTCAAATAAATGTTGTTGGGGAAGTCACTAGTTGCAGTAAACTCTGTGTTGGTGTTGGAGGCCCCTTGAAGATAATTCTGTGAACTCTGTGATGAGTGCTACAAGTGGTCTGAACACCTCTACTTTATACAGCCTGATTTTAAATAAGCAAACCCTGAAAAGTCTTGCTGTGGAGTTCTTGCTTTTACGTAGAAATGCTTTATCGGGAAGGTAAACAAGAGGAAAGCAGGTCTGAGTATATTCCCATAAAATAGCAGGCAGGACATAAAGTATGTTAAGTCCACAAGATTACAAACAGTGTGCTTTGGTCCCTATTCCATTCTATGCCAAAACCTTTTCTCAGCCACCAGCACTCAGTGCAAAGCAAAATCTTCACCCAAATCCTCACCCACCACAATAAAGATGCAGAAGAGAAACCCAAATCAACTTCCAAGACTTGGCAGATTTGGCATATGAAATATGCACTCAATCACCTTTTGGTTTCTTAGGCGAAGGAAGAAAAACTGAAACTGTCTGAGATATTTCTCTCCTTGTCCCAAATATGGTGATCCGTAAAATACAAGGAAAAGTGTAAGAAGCCGTCTCTAAAAATAGAAGAATGTGTTTAAACTAAAATACTGAGGGCCTTGTCATATGAAAGCAATGAAAGCACAGAGTATAAGGAACTATCACACCTTGCAATTATCAGTATAAGAAGATTAAGCTGCTTAATTCCTTTCTTTACTTTCCGTAACTGAGTTTATCTTTATTCTCACAGTAGACACAAACAAGACTGGCAGACTTCAAAGGCAAATGGAAGAGTTTTAGGCTTCATCATTAACATTATTCGATAGTTTTATCACTTTTCCTCCTTATCCCTCATTTGGCAAACAAATTTTTCACATAATAAATAGAAATAGAAATTTCACTTCTCTTAGAGAAGTGAAAGAAATAAAGTGGAGGGGGTTTATTATCTAAGAAACTCTAAATTTTGCTTTTTAGATTTTCTAAATACTTAATACTGACAATGCAAATGATGACCAAGTAGTAACAGATTAGCTGGTTTAGAACAACAGTTTCAGTAATAGTTTTTTTTCCTTTTTATAGCACATGCTTTCATACTCGTTGACCTCTAATTTGAGTAGTTGGGACTGAACATATTGTATTTAATGCTATAAAAGTAGTGGTGTCTCCTTTCAATTAGATTACAGTTACAACAGTAACCTAAGTTCTTCTAGAGATGAGCATGGTTTACAGCTTTCATTTATTCTCTAACAGATGGTTACAATCTTTTTAATAACCTACTGTAAAGCTGTATGTAAGCCTCCTATATGCCATGCTCAGCTTTCACTCCAATGTTAACTGAGTAGCTGTAAATATGATAGTGGCATTGTTGCAATGGTCAGTGATAGAAAACACTTGTATCTAAATACTAGCTAAAAATCCTACGAATTTCTGCTGAAGCACATAAATTTACAGTCAAAATGCCCATATTATAAATGACTGCTTGAACTTTTAGTTCTTGCCCAGGCAATTAATGTTTTTGCATTCATAGGAAAATTTTCCTGACTTCAGGTGCTTGCCAACAGCTAAGTTAACTAATAATGAGCTGGTAGCCCAGTACAATTAACAATCCTGTTATTTTAGATATTATTTCAGCTTGCTGTTTTTAAAAGTTACAGTTTACCCACAAACATCTATCCTGCCCCTTGGCCAAGCATTTTCACATAGGCAGGATATCACTACATCATCTGAGATGTCATGTAGGGCACACTGCTGGCATATTCTCAGATGCTGAGGAATCCTCACCATGGCAGAGGACAGGATGCCTCTGGCTGTTAAATAGCATGCTGCTGCCACTGGTAGCTCCTGCTGAAAATGGTGTTTACCCCACCCCCAACACATTGCTGAATTCCCAAAGAATGATTTGTTCTGGCTTTTGAGCTGCTGTCTGCAGGTGGCCTCCATGAGCCCACAGTACCTTCAAGTTGCCTGGTGTTGATCTCTTTGGCCCCTCATTCCCCTCTCTCTAAGGCAGTGCTACAAAAACAGTGGGCAGGCATCAGGCACTGAATGGAGATCCACTCCTTACCCTGAGTTGGGGGCCACTGGGTAAGAGAAGATACCAACACTGAATTGTAGTCTCTTTCCCAGGATTTCTGACAGTAATTGAGAAGACACCTTGGTCAGTGTTGTCACCTTGGCATCATGTTTTAGATTCGTTATTGGTGCAGGTAACTAAACTGATAGTTTTGTTCGGAGAAAGAAAAGAATTCAAGTAGTAAGACTCTCAGCTAATATAAAATTGCACTGATGTCACTAGGGATATGCTGACCTTCCTAGCTAAAAATCTATTTTTCAGTGTCATTGTGAGATCATCAGCTTTCCTAGTGTACATATAAAAGGAGGTTTTAACTAATAGACCATAACAAAATTGGAACTGACTTCTTATAAAGAGCCAATTTATACCTCCGTGTGAATACTTCTGTAAATTATCCACAAAAATCAAAGTTTTATTCGGAATTCTTAACTCTCTTCCTAGCTGGTAAATGGTTTCTGTAGCATTCTAGCTTAAGACTCAGATTCTTGTATACACTGCAGTGCATTTGATTTCTAAATTGTGACTTGGAAGCTAATAACTCAGTGATCTTGGGCTCTGAAGTCCATACAAGTTAATAACAATAAAACTGAAAAATAAGTTAAAATATCTTTCAGCTCATCATCTTGACACCACCTTAGGCTCTCTTATATTTCTTTTCTCATTAGCTTGGATAGTATCACTGATTTAGTTCTTCTAGATGTAATATTTGTATCTTTAACAAATGCATCTCCAGCCTCTCTGACATCATTCACTGTCCTGACCTTCACAAACAGTATATTTTTAATGTCCTTGTGTGCCTTTGGGGAAGGTTACAGTGCAAGATGGTTTGTAGTCAAGTGGTTACAAGGACCTAACTTGTAACATGGATTGCAGAGTCACAGCTAACAAAACTTTTTTTGTAGTAAACCTCAACTGTTTTGTTTTAAATTTGTTCTATTTTCTCAGGGTGTCCTCAGCTCCCCATCTCCCATCTAAGAATGAGTTGTGTTATTCAGATATGTGATTTAATTGGGGTCACCATGTCTTGTGAAAAGGATGAATTATGAACAGGAGGAACTGCAAGATCCACATTTGAATTGGAAACGAGAAAAGAGTAAAAAAGTCTATCTTTGCTTCTGATGAAGGATCCTCTTTGTGTTGAGCTGGAAATTCTAGTGGCATCAGAAAAAATTTTACTCCAGTGGAATAATCAATTATTGGAAAAAAACAAAAATTCTAAATCCTTTGGAGAGGTCTAGGCAACCTGAGCACCTGATAAATACAGGAAGATATTGTGGTTTTGAAAAGTAAAGAGTCCCCTCTCTGAAATGTAATGTAGCGTTTAAAAAAAAAAAAAGTTGCAGATTGATCCATGAAGCTCACCTGTGAAAAGCAATAAGCTCAGAAATAATTTTTGCAGATGTTAATCCACCTTGAAGCCCGTTCCTACTCTATTCTGGTCATAAAATCAACAATTACTTTTTCAAACTATCTCCCCAAACAGGTAGAAAAGGGCAACTAAACTGTTAGCTGAACGTCACTAAGCATATTTTCCTATAGAAACATTTACTTTCCATTTTGTGTGCCCTTACTCCCTGATTGTTTTAAAACAGGAAAGGAAATGACATTTGCTATTAAAGAATTGCAAGTCCTGTGCCATGTATTCCAGTATATAATTAGAATTTCTCGTAGCACATAAATAGTAGAACAGTTAGTTAATCTTCCAACAACGTAAGTCCAATTTTGACCCACTGTAAAAGTCATAGTTTAGTTTTTCTTAGAAGCATTGTCAGAAGAAATAAGCACCAGCTACACATAAAAAGGAAAATAATCTTTGTAGATTTAGATATCAGTAGCCTTTATGAGCTTTTCAGAAACCAACACAGTTTCTCAACAGGATGTCTGTACTTTCTTTGCTGGGATTAATACAATCTATCACCTTTTATTTTGGCTTTTATAGTTGCAATACTTTTTAGAAAATTCTCACATGTCTACCAAAGATTGCCTTAGGCTGTGAATATAACTGCTGTTTGTCTTCAAAACCTGACAAAAATTTATTTATTTCTTCTTTAACTCTTACAGACATGATTCCTTTATCACAAAATTTAGTTGATATGTTTACTAGACTCTGTATGCCCAAGAGACTGACACATGGAAAAGCTGCAATGTGGCCCCCTTCAAAATTAATTAATACACTCCTGAGAATGGCCAATGTGTCATCATCACATTAGGAGTTCTAGAGTGTGTTAATCAATGCAAAGTTTTTCCAAAACCCCAAGCCATGTGGATAAATACGCCTAAAATTTAAGAGGATGTTATTTGTACATTTGAGTCGGCAGAACATTCATTGATCTTTGCTATTAAAAAGCATATACTTTAAAAAACTTTAAAGCTTGAACAGAATGTATTTCCATCAGCTATAATCTACCTGCACTTTATTAAATATTTTTATCCTAGAATGTTTTTGTAATGTTGGAATAACAGATATGATTATTCATTCATTTCTTATAAATTATTCCATTTGATGGGAGGCACAAAGATATATCACGCAACTCATTTGCATGGGAATAAATATCAACAACATGGAATATGGATGACCATTTATGTTCGATGTTAAAATAGTTTAATATGCATCATCAAATGCATTCCATAGCAGTAGTTATCCCTATGTATGCTCATAGAGCACAGAGCAAGGTTCAAACTGGCTATGACACCAAATACAGAAGGCAATACTTCCCAGGCTTCTACTAAGAATTTTTAAAAATTGTGAGAATGTAAAAGTAAGAGCAGCAAACATTGATTGTATATAAGATTGATTTTAGAAGAGAGTTTGTATTTCGCTGCTCCGTAGTCTGCAAATCAATTTGATGGTGTCTATTTCTGATTTTCTCTTTCAAAACCTATGCTTTTGTTTTTCTTACTTACTTTTATTAATTCTTTACATTAGCTGGTCACTAACTTCAGTTTTAAAGCATCTTTTCCTTTTTTTAAAATTACTTCTTCCTCTTCTTCAAAACCCCTTAGTCTTCCTTATGTAGGAAATTAAACTGAACTTTTAAGGAATTGTCAGTTGCTTTTTCTTCACTGACAAATTTCTCTCATTTCTAAATGCTGTTTCTTTTTTAACATAATTAGTAACCTCAAAGTATGCCTCATGAAGTTGCGTGTCTACCTGTTCAAGGTACAGGTACACTGAGGTATAAAGAAAGAAAGCACTGTCAGAAGCAGGTACTTATTCCACATGACATAAAATATTCATTGGGGGTACTCATCTTGGAGCCAACACAAGAAGCGCATTCGTTTCTACTGAGGGCTGGAAGAGGACTAGGTAGAAGCACAAGAAGGTTGTCCATGAACTTCCTCCATACGAATGCTGACGTGAATCTGGCAGGCAGACGAGCGGCATGCACGCTCCTCTAGCAATCTGAACGCGGCGCACACAAGCCCGGTGCTTTGCGGCTTCGTTCTTCACCTCCTGTAAGCTCTTTTTCATTGTCCCGGAGGCAACTCATCATCTATTTCTCCCACAGAACACTGTGTGGGCTGCAAAGGGCTCCGGCGCACTGCTTCAGCCAAAAGACACTAGACTTTCATGCACTAAGCTTCTCAGCGTTGCATATCCCCACAATCTGCCTCTCTTGGCATCTAAATCTAGATGGAAAGCATTTCAACTACGTCTCGCACACAGGAAATGTGCTACAACAACACACTTGTCCGGAGCTTTGCCCTGGATCTTGTGGAACCTTGTATTTGCATCACATTCAAGGGGCACTCCTCTTTCCTATACAAGCTGCAAACTGCTTGTCAGGCCACTATCCTCTCTGAACGCTTCTCCTCAGTTTGAAATTCCAGCTCACACATTACAGCCTCACAAGGGCAAAAGTTTCCTAGAGGTGTCACAGTGCATGCATGTAGTGCAGACGCTGAAAAGCAGCGAAGCTGAATGCCTTGGCTGAGCTTCAGTTTTGTGCAGATCACAGAAGGCGGAGAATGAAGCGGCAGAGAAGCGGGACTTTGCGCGCAGCGTACGCGATTGCAAAAATCCAGCAACAGCTCATACACAAGAAGTGTCAGCCGGGTATGTTCTTGCTTCCTGAAAATCTAACATGCAGCCGTGGAACCTGATCACAAAATGTGGCGATAAGCACTTTCTTAAGCATTCACTGTGGCAGGTTTCTGCGGAAGGCAAGGCGTTCCTCCTCCAAACAGCTTTGGAAGACCGCACAACACTCTGATGCTTGACACTCTCCTTCTCACATAGACATGCCATCCCATTTTCCACTCTCAAAACTCTCTTGACAACTTTCAACAGCTGCTTCCATAGCAAAAGGCTGTAGAAGTAAAAGCCAGCCATGGGCTTCACCTTTCATGTGGCACCACGTAAACCACATCCAACTCACTGGTGCACTCTGTCCTACCCTTCTCTGCTGCAGCTACCATAGAGTTCTCTGCATCTCAGAGCCTAAAGGGAAGCACAAGAGTTTCCGCAGAGGGCTGGAAAAGGAATAGCACAAGAAAGTTGTCCATGAACTTCTTCCATACAATTGCTAACGTGAATGTGGCCGGCAGGAGACTGGCAGCCACGCTCTGCTAGCAATCTGAATGCTGCGCACACAAGCCCGGTGCTTTGCACTTCGTTCTTCGCCTCTTGCAAGCTGTCGTGCTTTCATTCGCATCGTCCAATTATTTAACCTTTTTGGTTTTACTTGTCATGTGTTTGCCTTCTTTTCCACTAGTGACAATGGTTTTTCTTCTCTTCCCCAGCCTGAAGGTGCCTAGTTCATAAACACTTACTAGTGTCATCATACATATGATGAAGTTAGCCATTTCTGATAATTAGCATCCTCTGGTTTGACTTCCAAAGAGAAAATGTTTCTTTTAAATACTTCTTTTAAAGTTAAGTTTGTCTCAATTGTTCTACTTTTAGTATTTCCTTTGTATTTTATCACGAGTTTAAAATGTCAATTATGTAGTGTGTTTTAGGGTTTTACATGTTATAAGCTCTCATTTTTAAGCATAGATAATAAAAAGAAAATGTTATGATCTTCATTCAAATATTTCTAAATCCTTTTAAGTGTCTTGGTTTACAAGACAGTGTCTGCTAGGGAAGGCCGTAAGACCTCCCTTGGAATGAAGAATGCAAAGCCCCCTCCCTCCGGATTATTAGAATTGTGGAATTAAGAGGCTCTCAGGCAGTGAGGTGGGGATAAGAATAGCAATTCTTTACTAATATATANGCCACTCTACGAAAACCTCGTGGCAGCCGGCCCGGCGCCTCCAGCAGGACTCTCAGGAGCAGCAGGCTGGAACAGCAGGGATGAGCTGGAGAGAAAATCCCAGGCTGGTGGGCGAGATGCACAGAAACTTTGCGGCAGCAGCTGGAACCAGCGGGGTGTCCCGGCTGGGCATGCAGAGCCCAGAGCAGATCCGAAGAAACAGCAGGAGAGCGGGATAATGGCGACCCGGCTCCAAGCAGGGCAGAGAGAAGAGGCAGGATTTCCCCCGAGAGCACGAGCAGAGGCTGGTCCATCTCTCAGGCTCGTGATGAGCTATCTCTGCAGCGACAGCCGTCCCCGTCCTCACCCGGTACCCCCCAGGCAGCAAGAGAGGGAGGCCGCCCCCAAACTCGCCTTTCACCTGCCTCGTAGTCTCACGACGGTTCTGCCCTTTCCCCCCCAGAGTTGCCCTCCCCCTGCCCTGTTCCAAGCACCCAGCTTCTCAGTTCCTCCCCAGCACTTCTAATGGGGAAAATTCCAACCTCCAACAAAGAGCAAAAAATACATACTAATTTCTTTTATTTTAAAAAAAAGAAAAATTTAGCAGTACCTCATTTCCAGGAAAGTAGATTCTACCATAGGCTGAAATAAAGTGAAAAATTGCTACAGAAATAGGTATTCCTTATTGTGTCCACAGAAATCAAATGAGGGCAAATAGAAGTTTAGAGAAATCAATAAACTTTGTGTAAATGCAGGGTTTCATGGCTGTTACCTTCCCAGCCTCCTTTGAGTAGGTAAAGAAATTTCTGTGGCCATGCAAATAACCTAAAAACAGAAAGTGTAAATATTTATTGCTGGATAGTCTCATTATCTCTATTCTATTTCACGCACTGGATTTGATAGAAAATGGCTTCTCCAAGTTATTAGGCTTACATTGTTAGGTATTTTGCTTTTTTGATGGTAATTTGGAGGGCTTTCCTTAAATATTAAGTAGAATCTGGGACCTGAAAGCAGAAGGAGAAGAGAAATCCAGGCATCAGTAAGATCACAAATGTGCCAGAGCCTGCCATTGATAGTAACAGATGACCTTCCATTAATTACAAGATTTCAAATTGTGCACAGGAGGTCTTTTATGAAAAGCTGCTGACTGCAGCTATTCCTGGAGCTTTCTAAATATTTCTACATAAAACTAACACTGCTATTTTGTTTCCAAATAAAACTCTCTGCTATCATTAACTGTACGCAATAAGAGCAGAGAGCCAGGCTTTAACTAATAAATTCAGGAAGAAAAAAACCACCCAACGTGTGACTCAGTAACCTGTTTAATGTTCAGAGAAGCAAATACTGTTGTTCCCTCTTAAATGTGTATTTCTTTATAAAATACAAAGTAGCTTTGGTCACTTTGCTTTCAAGTACTTCTGTTAATCTGTCTATTAAGATTAAATGCACTAAGAGCAAAATATCAATTTATCTTTTTTTTTCTCTCCTAGGAAATGCTCTCTCTCTGCTTGCTCTAGCTACATGTTGTAGGCCTCAAAGTTTCCTGGAAAGAATGTACTGATGTCTCCAAAGTGATTTTAGTGCTCTTTTCCGGTCAAGTTTAATTTTCTCAAGTATTACAGTCCTCAGTGATTTCAGAATTCAACATTTTGCCTCTCACAGGCTTCTTTTTTTTTTTNTTTAACCTTTTTGCCCTCCCAGGCTTTTTTTTTTTTTTTTTTTTTTTTTAAATCCAGCCCTAAAGGATCCCAGTACTGCATTTTAGAGGAATGGCCTTCTGTTCCATGGCCACGACCAAATTCTAACCTACAGAAATACATCAAATGTTATCCTCTAGATGTCTAAGCAGGATGAACTTGACTTCTCCACACTGAGGTTAAAGGTTTCGCAGGAGTTTGTAGAAGCAGAGAATCATAGAATCATGGAATCATGGAATGCTTTGGTTTGGGAGGGACCTTTAAGCCCATCCAGTGCCACCCCCTGCCATGGGCAGGGTCACTTCCCACTAGCCCAGGTTTCTCCAAGGCCCCTCCAGCCTGGCCTTGGACACAACCAGGGATGCAGGGGCAGCCACAGCTTCTCTGGGCACCCTGTGCCAGGGCCTCCCCATCCTCACAGAGAACAATTCCTTTCCAAAAGCCCATCTAACCCTGCCCTCCTCCACTGGAATGTTCACCATTCTTTCCTCTGGTCATTTCTCAGTTTAAATTGGAGCTATGTGAACATTTCAGCTGTTTCAGAAATTGTGCTCCAACACCTCATCTCTGGATGTTTTTCTTTTGCCTCCTGAACCCTGTGAGTTTTCCTGTGTTTTACTCTGCATTAGGAAGGGGGAAATCATGAAATTCTAGCTATGGTGGAAGGAAAACCTTTTTCCCACTTAGCCCAATACTTTCATATCATTGTTCTTGACACTAAACATCGGGTTGCACATGTTCCATGTGCAAGAGCCTCTGCATTTTCAATGGGCCATCTATCCAGGTTTTAGAAGGGAATTCTCTGGTAAATGTGCAATTATCACATTTAATAGACACCAATAAAATGATGCTCTTGGATTTTTAACATTTTCCACTATTCTTTATCATTTTTAGTTATTTATTTAAAAAATTCTAGCCTGCAGTGATGCCATCTACAACTTTATGGCTGTGCATGATGTGAACACACATTTTTAAAGCTGTGGCACATGCACTGCTTTCATTTGCAGTCACTGATTTGTCACTGCGAGAAGCTGCGGGACAGCTCTGTCACCGCACTCTTCACACACTGCTGTCCCAGCGGGTTCCAGCTGGTTCCAGCCGGTTTGCAGCTGGTTCTGAGCCCCTCCCGCTGTCCTGGGGGGCACAGCAGGGCAGAGCTGCGAGTCACGGGCAGCACCTCAGGAGGCTGAGGAGAACCGTGACTCCCGTGCTGGCCCTGGCGCACAGGCGGCAGCAGCAGAGAGCCGGCAGCGGCCCCGCACAGCCCCAGGGCCCGCGGCCAGGCTCTGCTGCACTCGCTGCGGCGCGGCTCCCGTGCCATCCTGAGCAGGGTGGCGGCTGTGATCCGGCGACGCAGCCGGCAGCCGGGGACACAGCGGCAGCTGCATCAGGGCACGGGCTCAGGGGCGGCAGCAGCAGCCCCCGCAGCAGGGGCACAGAGCCGGGCAGCTGCCCCGCACAGCCCCTGCTGCGCCATCAGCCCTCTGCACGGCCAGCTGGAAGCTGTCGGTGGGCAGGGGGCAGGGGCAGAGCTGGGGGCTGTCCTGACAATGCCAGCGAGTGAGAGGGCGGCCTGCTTCAGTCTGGAGCCAGACTGGGAAGATGACAGATCCAAGGAAATGTCCACGGTGAACGAAGACCAAGACCAGAGCTGGGAACGGCAGAACAGAGGCCCCCTGTGAGGCCACATGGGGCCTGGGTAGAACATGGCAACCTTCACCCCTTAACAGCCACAGGCCAAGCCCCAGCCCTTCCCAGCAGAGCCCCTCACAGCTGGGCAAAGGCCTTGACTCCAGGCCTGATTCCAGACTGCTGCCCCCACAGCCCCTCACCAAGCCTGCTGGAAGCTCCTGGCGGGCAGTGGGCAAGGCCAGAAGCAGAGCCACCAACCGAGGAGGAGTCCGGCCCCAAGGAACCCAGGGCTGTCTGAAGTGTGCCAGGGCTGTCCACCGTGTGACCAGAAGACACCTGAGCTGGAGCACTGAGGACCAAGAGAGCACCTCAAGGATTCTGTAGGGATCTTTTTGAATGCTTTCAGAATTAATGCATTCCAGAGCTGGGGGGCCAAGATGTTTGCCATTGACTTTGGCACATACTGGCCTGCAGAAGTGTATAATGTGCTCCTTAAGGCTGGGTCAGCTGGGCAAACTGCTCGCCTCAGAGTGTGACACCTTCTGGCTGGATTCCACCTGTCTTGTAAGACTTCATGGTCATCCAGCCTGAAGAACAGGAACACACACTTTTGGATGAGGGAGTAAACCCACTAAGATCCAGTGAAATATGGAGATAAAATCACAGTGTTGCTTTGCAGTAGTACATTCTCCAAGGCCAAAGACTGTACAGCTACACATTCCCAGCCACACCTGCTGACAGTACAACCTAGTCTGACCCAATATTCTAATCCATTATAATAGACAAGAGAGTTGTTATTTAGATACTGCATTAGCAATATTTAGATACAGTATTAGCACTAAGTCTAATCATAATCATACCCACAATCCCTGTGTCCTACTTCTGGGTAAGAACCTTCTCTCTACTACTCTGCTGTAGTAATATTCCCTATAATTCCAAATAGTTTACAAAGGACTGCTGGCCTCTAGTCTGCATTTTTTAACATTTTAAGATGATATCCAAGCCTAAATTGCTCATCTTGTATTACAAGAAGTGCAACTTTTCTTACCATTTTGATGCTTTTCACTTCTCCTAGAAAACCTTTTCCTGAGAAAAATAAAAACCAAAAACTATCAAGGCTTCATTCTTTGATGTCACACATTTAATCTTTTCATTAGATACTTGGTCCTGCAGTTAGGTCTTCAACCTGCAGTCATCTGATAGAGTCAGAGGATAAACACTGAACAAGAATCTGGGCTTTGGCATTAAATGAGAGAGAAGTTCAATCCCTACCTAAATTAGTATCACTAGTCTCCTAATGGAAATGAACAAAAGAGGCTTCCTGAAACCAGAAAATAAATTTTTATTTTATCCTGTCAAAGCCAAAACAAATGTACCTTCATTATATCTTTTTCTCTCAAGGCAAAAGCAAAATCCAAACATACAATCCAAATATACCAGATCATTTCTGTTTAAGGCTCTAATAATTGAAATTAGAAGAGATTCAGTAGTAAGAGTTTCCACATACAAAGCCCACGTAGCATTTATCTTTTATTACTGTCATATGTGAGCAGTTTTCCTTGATAATGCTGCTTTGTGTACAGAAGAAAGAAGAACAAAAAGTTGTGTCTCCTAAGCGAAAGGAGATGAATGAAGGTGGAAATCTGACCACATCTGGATGACAAGCAGCCTGTGCTTCCTGAGGGGAAGGAATTTGAAGAGGATGAACGCATAGTTGTGTTACACTTTTTTCCTCTTTAACTCCGGTGATTTCAGCCCTCTGCCCAGGTGTAGATCTTTCCATCAGCAATAGTTCCTCTCAGCTGCAGTTTCCCCCATGGATTAATGGTAAACTGTGTAGAGTACACAAAAACAGGAGGATTAATCCCCCATTTTATAAATTGAATGATTATAGTGTGTTTTCAGAGGGATAAGAAATTCTCATAGCTCCGTTTATCAGTCTTGCTATTTCTTCTCAGTTGGGAGAAGACTTCAACAAAACACATTTGGAATGTTATGCACTATTTTGCTTCATTTCTGTTCCCATTTGTGAGTGTCTTTCATCACGTTTATAAAGACTATATTTTATTTTTGCCTTAGGCTGATGGAAGTAAGTAGCAGAGTCTGGAGAAAGACTACATTAATAAATTTGAAAGTGGTCTATCACAACCAATCTTTCATTTTTTGATGTCTTCTACCTGTGCTCATAAGTTACATTTTGCACTTCAGAAGAATTAAGAATTTGTGAGATGAATTCCAAGATTGTCCTTCTGTGTTGCAAGGAATGCATTTTGCATTTTACATTTTACAAAGTGAAAAAAGGACAAATATTTGGTGGTTGAGCACACATTCATTGTCTTGCTCTGCACTAAAGAATGAATGAATCTTGCTTCCTGCTAAGTGTAGTGTAACGGTGCAATCACTTGAGATAGCTATGATTGAACTCAGCATGGAGAGATCCAAAGTACTGAAGAGGAAATTTTTTTCCTTAAAATATATGTCACACAAATGCCACACCACTTTCCATAGCAGGCAATCATAAAATGGCTCGCTCTTGACCCATGACTAAAATGTTAGGGTACTTTCTGAAATTCTGTCAAACAAGATGTAATATGATGGGCTTCCTTAGGTGACTGTGGGAACTATTGTGAGTATATTGTCCTACATACCCAGTGACACTGTATCTAATAGCAGGGGCTTGGAACCTGATGAGCTTTAAGGTCCCTTCCAACCCAAACCATTTGTGATTCTCTAAGTTCTGTAGTGATGAGGAGCACTGATTTATAAGTACACTCTTAAGTTTTATTTGTTTACTCATGGTACAGATATTTTTTTTCCTTTCATAAGTGTAGAATTTGTTTTGTCCATGTATGAATAATTGGAAAATGTAGTTGTTAACATATGCTTTAACCTCACATATTGCTGAGGTTTTCTTCAAAGAATCTCTTTTAGAAATCAAAATTATTTTGGAATTGTTACTTACATACTATTAAATTTGGGGAGCAATTCAAATCCCACTATATGAATCAATCCCTGCAGGATCAAATTAGTCCCTTATAAAACATTGCTAACTATCTGTTCTCTTAGTAGATGAGTTGTGTTGGTTTGTGTTTTATTAGACCAGCAGTGGGAAATGAATTCTGTAATTGGAATTCCACAGACAACAACTTTACACCCCATCATTCCCAAAACATTCAGTGGAAAGAACCACTCAACCATACCA
Organism: Promerops cafer; assembly: GCA_013398275.1. Classification (NCBI taxonomy): domain Eukaryota; kingdom Metazoa; phylum Chordata; class Aves; order Passeriformes; family Nectariniidae; genus Promerops; species Promerops cafer. The sequence goes on along the minus strand of VZSE01003456.1, from coordinate 4,400 downwards.
CTGCAGATTCCAATTCCTATGTTTATTCGTGGGGACAGAAAACACTAAATTAGTCTTAGAGATCATAACCTCTGAAAATACAGATACATAGCATTTTGTGCATCTCATATGCACTTAATTCTGAATGTGTCGGCCATTTTGGCCAACTTGTGCCTTGGTGGCTGTGGTGCCTTTCAGATCTTCTTTAGAGTGAAAACATTCACCTGTCTTCTGGTAAATGGAACAAATTTAACAAAACTTAACCCAGCTTCAGATAACCTATGTCAGGCAAAGTCTTGCAGATAGCTGATTTGACATTTCTCTGAAGGAGTACTTCTAGGTGGCATGTAAACGTGGAGATAATATATCAGTTTCTTCTTAATAAATGATCCTGGTAAGATGAGTTTAATCTTCAGGTTACATATTTTCTTAAATTTACTCTTCTTACTAATTATCACATGGGGATTTACTTTTTCCATATTTTTTGATCTGAGACATCATTTACCGTAAGAATTTGAGGTTAGAGAGTTTCTTGGGGGGCAGAACTGAAGAGTTAATACAAGAAGTGTTCAAGAAGTTTTGGGAGTTCAAGAAATTGATAATGAAATAAAGTAAGTGTGATTTGCTGATGTTCCAATTAGAGGTAAAGACAGAGATGTGAATGTCAAAGTTGTTTTCCTGAAGGTTCAGTTTCATAATGTGCTGATGATATAGAAATAGAGATCAGATTCACATTAACTCTTGTGTAATTATATTTCATCTTTTGAACAACATAAATGACTGTAAAGCTGTGAGGTTTGTCCTAATGTTGTATAACGATTCTGTTCATCCGGAACTGACAATAATATAACTCCAATATTTTTATAAACAGTCCAAGGAAAATGGGAGCTCGCAACCCAGTTCACCACAAGGATTAATGAACCTTGTCACAGCTAAAATGTAGTAAGTCCTAGCATAAGAATTCCCATCCTGCAGAATAATCATTTAGAAAACAACATGTCAACCCCACATGCCTCACTGAATGACCTGCTAGAATATTCATTAGGGGGAGATGTTTGCTTGAATACTTCTTGTAGGAACTATTTTTGCATGCAAACTCCTCACAGACTACCCAAAAGTTCATCATAAAGATAAGGAAATGCTTTATTCTTATATGTCAAAATTGACTTTCATGAATGAAAGTCTGAAAACAATTTGAGAACACTTGATTTTAAATGGGAGCATGACTTAAGTCTTTAAACCATAGATATTGCATACTATTTAATAATCTGATCACAATTTAAAAGGGCTCATCATCATTGAATATATTTACTGCATTTTCTTACTGAGCATTTTTTGCATGAATTATAGTATTAGTTTTTAAGACAGTTTTGTGCTTTTATTTGAAAGGTTGTATATTTTTTTCTTCCGTGGAGCCATCATCCATAAAATGGTCAACTTGGTAAATATCATGTCTTTTGGACATCAGGCTTGAAAAGTTTGTCAGCACAATCAAGTTTTTCAGTTTTCACACTGTTTCAGTTCACTGGCTAGATCCATGAGAGAAGAACAGTTACAGGTCAGGATCCTGCTGTCATTACTTTTACAGCAAGTTTCCCCACCTTGCTGGATCAATAGTGATACTGTGAGAACAGAAGAGTTCTTGTGGGACAGAGCTCGTGTGCACGGAAGGAATAATTTTACTAGGTCAGATGTAAAGGGACACAGTTGACATTAGCAATTAAAATTTTTCATATGCTTAATTGTTCATGACATGAAATTCAGGCTATTTAACTAAATAAATGTTTGATAAGATATAAAATTATGGAAAAATAATCATGAGACAATGGAAAATACATTTGTTACATTGAATTCTTATCAGCAGGTTTCTACAGAAGGGAAAATACTAACCCATGCTAAAAAATGTGGTAAGGAAGGAGAAGAGAATACTGTAATGATGCCTTTACCTGGGCTTAGAATTTAGAGCCAAACACGGTTAGAGGGGGAAAAGGGATTTTACCTCGGTGTTTATTAAAAGATCCTTTGTTCCAGGCAGGTGCACCCTGCAGAAGTGCCCGCCCGGACCGGTGCACAGAACCCACAAAAGACCCCCCTGCGATGGTTTGCATATACAATTATAGATCTTGCATATTAGCGTATCTATCATAGATTTCCCAATGGGAAGCTCAGTAGAAGCCCCCTTGTAAGGAATGCGCCCCCTGCATGGGTCTGTCTTAGTTTACAGAATGTGTTCTGGAGAGGACTGTAGTGGTTTCAGTTCTAAACCGGGCAGAAACACCAATTCGTGTAGTGGTTTAGGTTCGCTAATTCGAAATTTCTTAGCTAACGCATCAAATAGTGTAGTAGTTTTGTACTGGCTAATCACAGGTGCACTCACTAGGGTGTACTTACTCATTTCTTGCTGTGAGATGGGATTAGGAGAAAGGCAAAACAGGCTCAAAACTTAAAAGGGTATAAAGAGAGGTTTATTGACAGTAACTAAAGGAAGAAAAATAAGAAAACAAACAAAACCCCTTCAGACTCTTCCCCTCCCCACAACCTTTTTCTTTCCCACTGTCAATGTAAAGAAACAAAACTCAGTATTTTCAGTCAGTTCACCACCCTTTAAAGTAGTCTTCCATTAGTTTGCTTGGGGAGAGAAGTCCCTCTTGCAAATTGTCATGGAGACTTTTTACAAGAAAAATAAAAACAGTTCTCTTGTGATTTTCAACTCTCACAAATCGCAGCTGCCCAGGGAAACCTGCAAATCGTAGAAGTCCCTCCCATTTTCACACAGCCTTCCCACAGCTGTGTGTATGGGCCATGTCAGCTTATGGGGTACCAGTTTAAAGGTGAACTATTCCAAAGCAAAAGTTCTCTGCATCTATTTTCAACTCATCTTCATCACTGGAAAGTAGGGAGAGTCTTCATTTGGTGCAATCCAGAAGTTTAATACTTGAAGGGAACTGTTGCGTCGCCCTGCCTCAACTGCCCGGATAGGCAGGAGGGCAACCACGACGAGCAAGCAGTGTCTCAGTCACAACGCAGGATTGATGGCGCGGGTGGAAGAGAAACGGACCTTTGAGAGCTCTTTGGCGAACAGGGTTTATTGACAGGGTCTGAAGAGGTGAGAGAGAGCCAAAGGGTGCCACAACAAAGGTGGGAAGTCTCAGGGTACAGAGGGTTTTATATGGAGGGTCCAGTGGCGGATCTGAGGGTCAGGGTCCTATAAGGTTGAGGGTGAAGTGACCAGGGACCAATCAGATAAAAGGGGAGGATAATGCAGCAAATTTCAGCCAACTGGGGCACAGAACAGAGGAAACNGGGGTACAGAACAGAGGAAACCTTCCAGAGATATTACAATCAATCCATAACAGACAGGCCAACGGGGCCAACCAGGATATAGGAATTAAAATATTCATGAACAATATAACTTAAACTCTAGATTGGGTCCATGCCTCAGGATAGTGGGGGACCTACGAGTCCCTACAGGGAACCAGGGACGAAGAGCTCCGAGAAGGGCTGTGCAGGGGTTTAAAGACAGGGGAGGAACAAGGGGAAGATCCTGGCTGGCAGACAATAGGGACAAACTAGGGGTTGAGTACAAAGGTGAGATAAGGGGGCAGGAACTAATGAACTCTGAGGGGAGGAGAAGGGAGGGCCACATGGCCCAATAGGGCATTGTACTCTGGAGTGGGGAGGAGTCACTAGGGGCAGGGCTTATACAGACTGACAGGGTGGAAATAGAGGTGGGGTTCAGGTGACAGACACAGAACATACTCGAACAAGGGGAGGGAAGATACCTTATAGGGAACACACGGGTGTAACATAACTAGGGGCTACAACAACTTTGGAGTTTTGGAGGGGGGAGCTGGGATATACCAACTGGGAAAAGGAGGGAATATACAGAACTTTAAAACTATTTAAAAACAGTATAAACAATAATAAAACAGCGCACCGCAACATCAGGGAGCTGCTGTGCCAGAGGGGCTGTTTCCATCCCAGAGGGCCACCTCAACCTCATCCTTCTCATCCTCTGTACAGANGGCCGCCTCGTCCTCAGCCTTCTCCTCCTGCGTGCAGGTGCAGAGCTGCGAGTCACGGGCAGCACCTCAGGAGGCTGAGGAGCACCGTGACTCCCGTGCTGGCCCTGGCGCGCAGGCGGCAGCAGCAGAGAGCCGGGCAGCGGTCCCGCACAGCCCCAGGGCCCGCGGCCAGGCTCTGCTGCACTCGCTGCGGCGCAGCTCCTGTGGCAGCCTGAGCAGGGTGGCGGCTGTGATCCGGCGACACAGCCAGCAGCCAGGGACACAGCGGCACCTGCATCAGGGCACGGGCTCAGGGGTGGCAGCAGCAGCCCCCGCAGCAGGGGCACAGAGCCGGGCAGCTGCCCCCCACAGCCCCTGCTGCCCCCAGCCCTTGCCCAGCCAGCTGGAAGCTGTCGG